>JBAMCG010000123.1:1802500-2360000 GCA_037075325.1 Drosophila mayaguana | reverse complement strand
GATGGCACTGCCATAGAGTTGTATCTATTCCAAAGTATCTAGAAATCTTAACTTCTATTGGTTCTATTCTCGCAGAGATATATATATATGTGCATATACATATATATGTGTATATGTGTTTGTATTGGTGTTTGGATAAGTATAATGTATAATAAATTGTTTAACTGTTGCCATGAACAACAGCAACAACAAATTGTGTCTAAACTTTAGACAGTTGAAGCTCCACTAGCTGTGCATATACATACATATATACATATGTATGTATTTATATATATGTATGTCTGTTTAGACATGTGCACTGTTTGTCGCCAGTGCTTTTGCCGTATCTGTAGCCACAACAACACATAATGTATCTGTATCTAAACAAGCGAGAGCTCTGGGCCAGGCAGGCAAGGCTAAAGTAAATGCTTCTTTTTCTCGACTTTTTTTGTGTTTTTTTTTTTTTTTTTTTTTTTTTTTTTTTTTTTTGAACCGGTTGAAGTCATATTTGCCACCGTGGAAGCAGCAGAAGTAGTAGCGGACGAAGAATATGAAGCAGTAGAAGACCAAGAAGAAACTGTGGACGCAAGAGACATTGAGACATTGAGACATTGAGACATTGAGAAATACGCCAAATACGCCTCTGCTATTCTCTTAACCAACTTAAGCTATAAACTAGACCATATAGAAGACATATGCACAGATGTAGACAGCAAGCGTTTCCCACTTGAAAGTATCTAAAAGATTCAGTAAACTTGGGATACAAAAAAACTCAAGATTTTCAGTGTTTATCTGAGAAGCTTATGGGAATAATACATATAGGGTTATGATATATCGATAAATAGCAAATAATAACGATATTATCTCGCTGTCATACAAGATCTTTACATATAAATGAACTAACAATCCATTAATTTGATCAATAGCATGTGCGATTGCTCTTAAGCCTATCGATATCGATACATCATAAAGAAACATCGACCTGTGCAGCTTTAGGCCTTAAATATGGCGAATTGCAAATCGAACTATCGATCAACTAACGATATGCATGTAAAATCAAAGTGAATCGATATTCTAGTAAGTAACATTCCATTCAATAATTCTATTAAATAATATCGATATCGAGCTAATTTTGAATTATGCATTTCTAACAAAAAATATAAGTTTTGATTAATTAAAAATAAACGATAATAATATAGGAAAAGAAAAATCTATAAAAACTTATCGATAACTATTAACACATGTCTCATTCTATCAAATAATATCGATATCGAGTTAATTTTTAATTATGTATTCATAAGAAAAACTCGAAGCTTTGATTAATCAATAAAAAGCATTTAATATAATAAAATAACAATCGATCAACAATTATCGATAATTGTTATTATTACCACATATGTCTAATTCTATTAAATAACATCGATATCGAGCTAATGTTGAATTATGGTAAAACTCAAAGTTTTGATTAATCAATAAAAGCAAATAATATAACAAAATAACAATCGATAACTCTAAGCACATATGCTTTGCTTTTACAAAATCGTTCAAGAATTATCGATAACTATTAACACATATGCATTGCTTTTAAAAAATCGATCAACAATTATCGCTAAGCTACGATACATATGCAACATCGATAGCACGCAAATCGATATCGAAATACCGATCGTAAACGCCATTGCCCTAGCGCCAATCTATTGAAGCTTGTTATCTAAATACATTAATTGATTCGACTTTTAGTTCAATTAGCGCGACATACTTATATACCTATAGATAGGTGCATATATATGTGTGTGCATGTACATATATACAACATATATTATGTATACATATATGTATATATATACATAATGTTTATATGCTGTACAATGTCATAGAAGCCCGTCTATCTGTGGCTTCTATCGCTCTCTTTTGCTTTCAAGCTCTAGGTCTAACAATCCCTACCTCCCGCCTCTCTTAACCTATCTCTATCTCTCTCTCTCTCTCTCTTTATCTCTTTCTCCAACTTGCCAGCGTATTCTAGCTTCAATAAGCAGCGGAAAAATAACACGCACACACACACACACACACACACAAAGCGAAAAAATTATGTATACACACGCCAATCGGTTTATATCTGAGATAATATGTAGGTACATATATATGAGTGGCCATGTGTGTGTGTGTGTGCAAGAAGAGAGCGAGGAGCTGGAAGGCAAGAACGGGGCCAAGCAAAGCGACAAACATTGGGTAGGACGACGACTGGTCGATTAAACCGAGAGCCTGAACTGCCTGAACTGCCTTCACTTGTGCAAGGGACGTCACGCCGCAGGACCGTGGCTGGAGGGGGAGACGGAGGGGGGAGGGCTGTGTGTGTGCTGCAAACAGTTACTTCATACCTCTCCTCGCCCTGCCCCTATATTCACTTTGTGCTTTCCTCGCGCACACAAAACGGCTCTTTGATAATTTCTCGCTCATTTTCTGACTCGTGCAAAGCAGCAGCAGCATCAGCAGCATCTTCTTCTTCTCCTGCTGCTGCCGCCCAGTGCCCACCTGCCGCCCCCTTCGCCCTATCCTCTCGGCTCAGCCCACCCATATATAGTCGCTCTGTCTGTGTGTGTATCTGTAAAATCTCGCATTAATTCTAATAAGAGAGAAAAGTTTCTGCATTGATGCTGATGATGCTGACATCTTTCCTAGCTAGCCAGTTGGTACAGTGAGCAGCGAGATGACTCCGCAACTGAGCAACACGCCAAATGAGACACCAACTGAAGTCCAATTGGAGGTCAACTAAAGTCCAATTGAAATCCGACTAACTCCAATTTGTCAAATAAAAGCTTTTAACCGAATCCCAATTAGAATTCAATTGGTTTTCAATCAGATTTCAATTGGATTTACTCAAGAAACTAAAGTGAATGTGCTTTTACTTTTTGGCTGTCACACTTAGTCAGCGACCACTGTACTTGCAGCACGCTATTTGATACTACATTTGGCTGATATTTTGGCCACATTCCATATGAATTGAAATGGGCCAGGTATGCGGGCGTATACTATGTATCTATCAGATAAATGGCAGAAGAAGATACGATACAATACGGCACGATACGATGCGATATTAACAAATTCTCAACGGCAACAAGCACCGTTATCTCAATTGCGGTTTTATGCAAGAAGCAAACAAATACGTGATTTGTGGTACATCGACGACTGAAGTAGATATGCCTAAAATACATAGATATCTGGGTATATATATATATATATATATAAATATATATATATAGATATAGATATGTGTATATAAGTATATACATAAACACACACACTCTTACCCATACATATCAATTTTGCAAATGCTTTTCAAGCTTGCTAAGTACATAGTAACATCTACTATATATGTACACATATACAATATAATATATATACACACACACACACACACACACACACGCACATATAAAACAAAATAAAAGCATAAAGAATAAGCGAAAGACACCGAAAAGACGGGGCAACGCAAAGCAGAGACCAAAAGAGCCGTTTGAAAAAAAAAAAGAAAAAAGCTTGTAAAACACAAAATACTCGAGCACATTTAATGAGATTTTTGTGGAATACCCTAGCTAATGTGATAAAGCGGGTATGCACAATATGCAAATGGCATTTGCAATGCATCAAAACAATAGCAAATCAATATGGCGAGACTATGTCATAAGATACCCTGTATGAATGAATATCTATATAATGAATATCTGTATAAATGTATGTACAGTTGTACATACATACACAAGAAACTTGAATAAATTGTTTCAAGAAAATCCTATTTCCTTAAATTATATATATATATATATATATATATTTTTTTTTTTTTAAATTCAAGATTTTTGTATATATTTTGATGCGTAGCAAGCAGAAAGAGGCGTGGCAGACCCCAACAGGTATATATATATATATTTGTGCATAAAAAAAGCGAAGAATTATTGGCATATCCCTTTTATACAGGGTTGGGTTGTTGAAAAAACAAATATATTTTATAGGCTTTTGATCCATACAATAAAAGTAAGATATCTTAACACAAGTATGATAGTATATGTATATGTATGTATGTATGTTTAAATTATATACATTACATAATTTATTTTAAATGTTTGAGTTTTACATATTTAGATATATACTACATTCCTATAGGCAACAACTATTTCATCAGCTGCCTGTTGATTATACCACACTCGTAATGCGCTACAGGGTATTGGAGCCTGCAGCGATTATTTGAAGAACAAAAGATGTTGGAGTAAGTACAAAATACAGGACATATATGTATATATATATACATAAATGAAACTCAATCATGAACAATTAAGATCATGTTCAGCAGTGTAAAGAGATCCAGCAAACGAAACACCCTGTATTGGCGACTGCCTTGCCTA
The DNA here is from genome assembly GCA_037075325.1 of Drosophila mayaguana. NCBI lineage: Eukaryota > Metazoa > Arthropoda > Insecta > Diptera > Drosophilidae > Drosophila > Drosophila mayaguana. The sequence goes on along the minus strand of JBAMCG010000123.1, from coordinate 2,355,624 downwards.
TTGGGTTGACTTATGGAATCATCAGTGAAAACATTTTAGTGCTTGTTAATTAAAATCGAAAATGTTTGCTTATTCACAAATACATATGTATGTATGTATGTATGTATGTATCCACTTTGTACATAAGTATGTTTGTATGTGAGTAAATATATACACAAGTTTGGACTAGGACACACACACACACCTATGTACACGCACATTTAATAAACTGAAATAGCAGCAACAACAACAGCAGATTTTTTTTTGGTTTTTTTTTTTTGCAATTGGGATTCAAAAGCTTCAAACAAAAATTTGGCCCACATTTTTGCGCATCCATTTTGCTCAGTTGTTCTGCACAAATGTTCTTTCCAGTTAGAGTTGGTGGGTTTTTACATACATACATACATATGTCTGTTCATATACACCACACAGACAAAAACACACCACACACCCCACTCTGCCGCCCTACCTATCACTCTACACCTTATATCCCTTGCCAAACGTCACTGTGTGGCAATTTTTTTTTTCCTCATTGCCTTTTGCTTTGTTTTGTTCAGTTCAGTTCAATTTTCGTTCTCGCTCTCGCTCTGGCTCTTGCTCGTGCTCTGGCTCTGGCTCTGGCTCTTGCTCTCACTTCGCCCGTTCGCGCTTTGAGCTGCTGCTGCCTCTCGACAGAGCGCTTATTGTGTGTATATAAATGTGTGTGTGTGTGTGTGTGCGTGTGTGTGTGTGTGTGTGTATGCTTTCCGCACCTCATCATTTGCTCTCGCCGCACATTGCTCTCTGTCTTGCTCGTTCTCTGCATTTTGGCACTGGCAGTTCGAGTCGTTCAAATTGTTTAAAGTTTAAACAAAATGCATTGCACAGGAAAAAAAAATCACACACACACACATCCATGCACAGGGAAAGAGTATGCACCCACACATACACACACACACACTCACTCGTACTGCATGCATGCACTCTCTCTCTCTCTATATATTTTTTATATTCTCGCACTCAGCGTTGATTCTATTGTGCTTGCTCTCTGAAACGGCACAATACACAAATGTTAAAGGAGAAAAAAAGCACACACAACATCAACAACACCAACGGCAATTTGTGAGCAGAATTAACGCGGATAACAAAACTAAAAACAACGAAAAAATTGGTTTTTCGTTACCGTTTTGATTTTGATGGCGTTTGAATTGCGACTGAAACTGAATGATGCTGTTGCTGCCTCTGGCTCAGCTGCGGCCTGTGCTGCCTGCTGCTGCTGCTGCTGCGGCGGCGGCTGCGGCTGCCTGACGTCGCTTTGCATTCAGCAATGACGACGACGACGACGACGACGGCGACGTCAGCAAACGCAGCGGGCAGCAAAGAAAACGGCAAACGCCAACAGCAACAGCAACTGGACTGGGCGTGGGCAGGGTACACAAACAGCAGGCTGCGTGGCACCTCCTAGATGAGCGGGTACACTGAGTTTGAGTTAGGCAGGGCGTCTCTCTCGCCTAGCCGCATTTTCAATTTAAACGCGTGCACACACACACACACACACACACACACACACACACACACACGCATACCCTTCACACACACACACACACACGGGTGCACGCAGCAGCAGCAGCGACGTCAGCGTCGACAGCGCTTTTGCCAACATAGCTAAGAGCTCCCAATGCGTAGACGTCGACGCGCAGATTTTTTATTTTACGTTGTAGGTCCAAGCCAGCCAACAACTACACTCCTGAACACAGCCTACCCTGCCCACCCCTCCCCGCCCCTACTCCCAACTCCCTACTCCCTCTCTCACTCTCACATACAATATGCCATCCAAGCAACCAATACACCATCCATCCATAGCATGTTGCAGGCAGCAGCAGCAGGCAGGTCGCAACTCAATCGCACAACGCGTCGCGGCGTCATCGTGGTTAGAACTCGTGTACCGAGCCGCACCTTGCCCCGCCACGCCCCTACCGTATTCCACTTTACCCTCACCAACAATCACTCGTTATACACACTACTCCTAATATATATATATATATATATATATATATATACACACCTTGGTGGGGAAGGTGGCAACAATTGCGTTGCAACGTCGCCAACCAAAACTATTCGAAGCACCAATTTCATTACGCATCTTCGCTTCGCATTTACCTAACTATGCAAACCCCAAATGCACTTGGCCAACTATCCAAATTAATAGATAAGAAGTACCGTTAGCCCAGACACAAGTGCTTAAAGGGCAGTCGAAGTCGAGGTAAAAGTAGAAATAGAAGTAGAAGTAGAAGTAGAAGTAGAAGTAGAAGTAGAAGTAGAAGTAGAAGTAGAAGTAGAAGTAGAAGTAGAAGTAGAAGTAGAAGTAGAAGTAGAAGTAGAAGTAGGAGTAGAAGTAGAAGTAGAAGTAGAAGTAGAAGTAGAAGTAGAAGTAGAAGTAGAAGTAGAAGTAGAAGTAGAAGTAGAAGTAGAAGTAGAAGTAGAAGTAGAAGTAGAAGTAGAAGTAGAAGTAGAAGTAGAAGTAGAAGTAGAAGTAGAAGTAGAAGTAGAAGTAGAAGTAGAAGTAGAAGTAGAAGTAGAAGTAGAAGTAGAAGTAGAAGTAGAAGTAGAAGTAGAAGTAGAAGTAGAAGTAGAAGTAGAAGTAGAAGTAGAAGTAGAAGTAGAAGTAGAAGTAGAAGTAGAAGTAGAAGTAGAAGTAGAAGTAGAAGTAGAAGTAGAAGTAGAAGTAGAAGTAGAAGTAGAAGTAGAAGTAGAAGTAGAAGTAGAAGTAGAAGTAGAAGTAGAAGTAGAAGTAGAAGTAGAAGTAGAAGTAGAAGTAGAAGTAGAAGTAGAAGTAGAAGTAGAAGTAGAAGTAGAAGTAGAAGTAGAAGTAGAAGTAGAAGTAGAAGTAGAAGTAGAAGTAGAAGTAGAAGTAGAAGTAGAAGTAGAAGTAGAAGTAGAAGTAGAAGTAGAAGTAGAAGTAGAAGTAGAAGTAGAAGTAGAAGTAGAAGTAGAAGTAGAAGTAGAAGTAGAAGTAGAAGTAGAAGTAGAAGTAGAAGTAGAAGTAGAAGTAGAAGTAGAAGTAGAAGTAGAAGTAGAAGTAGAAGTAGAAGTAGAAGTAGAAGTAGAAGTAGAAGTAGAAGTAGAAGTAGAAGTAGAAGCATTTATTTGTATAAGAGTCAATGTATGGATATTGTTAAGTAGTATAAGAGTAGTTTCAATTGGTAACAGAATTTCGCCCGCATTTTATTGAATATTATTGAAAATTCTAAATATTCCCCAAGGCATAAGAATTGCTGAACGACGGCTTCAAGTTTAGGTTTAGTTGAAATTGATATATCTAGTGATATGATATGATAGGATGATACTACGTTCTCCTTTCAGATTTTTAAAGCATATATCACACTTCAATTACATGATTGTAAATATCTACTAAAAATAGTAATCTTTGCATGAAATATCATAAACAATTCTTCAGCTTAACAAATGACTGTAAGTTCATATCTACTAAAGATGTGATATATCATATCAAGGGATTAATCTAAGCGTGCAATGTATTCTCAATTCAAATTATTCGTTTCGCAACGGTAAAAGTATTACCGGGGACAGAAGAGTATGCCGAAAATACTGATCAGTTAATAAATTAAGAAAGATATTATAAATTGCGTTAATAATACATATATATGTATATACTTCAGTAATTCCCATATTTACGAAAATATTCATCATGAAAATGTTGATCAGTAAATAAATTGATAAAATTATAAATTATAATAATTATAAAATTATTACAAATTGCGTTAGTAATACTCAGATATATGTATATAATGCACAGATATATATACTTATGTATACCCAGTAAAATCTATTTACGTATATATTTATCATGAAAGCATTGATCACTTTATAAATTAATCAAAAATATTAGCAATCAAATATATATAATGCACAGATATATATATGTAGATACATATATACTTATGTATCCCAGCAAAATCTATTTCAACAAGATAAAATACCTAGATGTATACTTTATTAACTTGAAAATCGAATATATAATACCATTTCTGTTGCAGTCATAAGAAACTTTATAGAATCTTAGCTTTCGACCTTTTTAAACAGTTGTGAATTATAAATATTATATATATATATATATATATATATATATTATATTGTATTATATATATTATATATATTATATTATATTATAATTATATTATTATATATATACACTTAGTTTTTCTTTCTTTTCATATTCTTCTACTTCAATTAGGACCTTAATTTCTGCTATCTCCTAGCTATATATTCTCTTCTACTCCTCTACTTCTCTTCTACTAGACTACCAACACCCCCCCCCCTGCTGGTTTTAAGCTGTAGAGTAATGTCAATACAACAATATGAGGCACATTCCTGTTGCAAGCTCAAAAGTTTTCCTTAATTGTTGGTGCCAGCGTTGCTGCTGCTGCTGCTGCATGTTGGCCGTTCCCTGTGCTTTGTTTTAAGCCAACTGCCTCTAACGTTGACGCTGCTCGTCGATGATGAAGTGGTCGATGTCGATGTCGTCGTCGTCGTCGCTGCTGTTGTTGTTCGGCACAGCGCGGTCGACTCGTGTGCGCCGCGCATTATTGCCGCACGCATATACAGCAGCAGCAGCAGCAGCAGCAGCAGCACCGGCAGCCACCAGCAGCATCAGCAGCAGCAGCAGCACCGACAGCCACCAGCAGCATCAGCATCAGCAGCAGCATCAGCAGCAGCAGCAGCAGCAGCAGCAGCAGCAGCAGCAGCAGCAGCAGCAGCAGCAGCAGCAGCAGCAGCTACAAATCATGTCCACGGCGAAGATGTTGCTGCTGCTGCGGCTGAGTCTGCCTCTGTTTTGGCCAGCAACAAGCGCGCACTCTAAGTGTAGCAAAATGGACTCCAAAACTGTACAGCACTCATCACACACACACACACACACACACACACACAGACATGCATGTACACACACATTCATACAGCAGCAGCATGGCATTCCATGGTTTGATATGCCATGCCTGTGGAGCACTAATGCAATGCTAGTTAATAGATGAAGATGACAAATCACTGATGATGGTGATGAAGATGATTAAGATGCTAATACACTGATGATGATGATGATGAAGATGCCAAATCACTGATGATGATGATACTGATGCTGTTGATAACGCTGATGTTGGTGAGCTTGATAATGCTGAGAATCATCAGGATCTGATGATATTAATGATGATAATGATGACAATAATTACAAGTCGAACGACCTCATTTAGGGGGCTTAATTTAAGCTCGTTTTAATCTTATGTTCGCTCTTGGAGTTAATTATTTAAATAATGTTTAATTAAATAATAAGAATAATAATGGTAATAATAATGACAATGACAATGATAGTTATAATGATAATGATAATGATAATGATAAAGATAATGATAATGATAATAATAATAATAATGGCAATGACAATGACAATGACAATGACAATGACAATGACAATGACAATGACAATGACAATGACAATGACAATGACAATGACAATGACAATGACAATGACAATGACAATGACAATGACAATGACAATGACAATGACAATGACAATGACAATGACAATGACAATGACAATGACAATGACAATGACAATGACAATGACAATGACAATGACAATGACAATGATAATGATAATGATAATGATAATGATAATGATAATGATAATGATAATGATAATGATAATGATAATGATAATGATAATGATAATGATAATGATAATGATAATGATAATGATAATGATAATGATAATGATAATGATAATGATAATGATAATGATAATGATAATGATAATGATAATGATAATGATAATGATAATGATAATGATAATGATAATGATAATGATAATGATAATGATAATGATAATGATAATGATAATGATAATGATAATGATAATGATAATGATAATGATAATGATAATGATAATGATAATGAAATTGATAATGATAATGATAATGATAATGATAATGATAATGATAATGATAATGATAATGATAATGATAATGATAATGATAATGATAATGATAATGATAATGATAATGATAATGATAATGATAATGATAATGATAATGATAATGATAATGATAATGATAATGATAATGATAATGATAATGATAATGATAATGATAATGATAATGATAATGATAATGATAATGATAATGATAATGATAATGATAATGATAATGATAATGATAATGATAATGATAATAATAATAATAATAATAATAATGATAATGATAATGATAATGATAATGATAATAATAATAATAATAATAATAGTAATAATGATAATAATAATATTAATAATAATAATAAGAATAATAATAATAATATAAATAATAATGATGGTGACGAGGAATATTTTAATGATGATGATAGTATGATGATCAATTATGATCATTTTTTGTTTTTTTGGGGTCCGATCGTCATACTGGCTGCACTCTATGACTGCTTACCGACTAAAAAACCTCTTCTCGGGCTCAAATCCAACTTGGAATCGGCCTTAGCCTCCAAGGTGGAGCCCCCGAATATTATCTAACTGAGCATTGCCCTTGACGGACCTGGTCATACAGAAACTTTTCGGCAAAGCCACAGACCTTTTTCCAAGCATATTTGCTGTAGTGCTAATATCTCCACTTCGATAATATCTGTCAAGTCGGTTCCTTGTCCTCACAGTTAAAGAAAGTGAAAAATCATAGAAATACGAGTGATGAGTGTATTGAAAATTACCATTATTAAGCATTAACCATAGAAAATATGAAAAACAAAATAATAGTAAATTTTCGAATAAATATACATATATATATAAATATATAAATATATATATATATGTTTTTTTGTATATTAAGATCAAATATAATAATTTGTAATATTTCTCAATGGGCGGTGGGCAACAAGGAAGGTCTAGCTATGAAAGCTGTTAGCAGGCCGTAAATGTGTGGCCAAAAAGGGTTAATACAAACACGTTTACACACATACAACCATACATATACATATATACATATACATATACATATATAAGCACACATATATAAAACGCTGTCCCAGGAGAGAAAAACAGAGTGGGAGCAGGAGCACGTCAGAGACAGAGTGCGAAAGAGAAAGGGAGTGAGAGAGAGAGAGAGAGAGAGGGAGAAGGCAAAGAGAGACAGAGATATGGAGGTACACAGAGAGTGGGAGAGAGAGCGAAGGGGAGGGGGTGGGGGGTTGTAGATAATGTAAGTTAGCTGCAAGTATTGCAGCAAGCAGCACCAGTAACCAGTTTTGCAACAACATGCAGCAACTGCAACTACAACAGCAACAGTATCAACTGCAAGTCGAACAATCGTCAAATACACAAAATCCACTTTGCAAATCAACAGCAAAAGCAACAACAATAGCAGCAGCAGCAGCAGCAGCAGCAGCAACAACAAACAGGAACCAGGCCCTGGATTTGGTCCATGGCCTTTGACAGAGGCCCCAAGTTGTGTCTCTCTGGGCTTGGGCAGCTGCTGCTGTATGTTCCTCTATATACAGACACACACACACACACACACACACACACACAAACAAAGACACAAACACACACACACACATGCAGTATGTGTATGCAGTGTGCAACATGCAACTGGCCTTCCACTGTACCGTGTCGCACATTCCAGTGCAAAATGCAGCAAGAAGAAAACGGACAGCCCCGATGTGCAAGGTGCCGTTTCCATGTTCAGTTGCCAAAACAGAAAGCACAGACAAAAAAAATATATACATATATATTTATATATACATATATATAAACGAAAATGAAAATGAAGAAAATAAAGAGAGAGAAGTAAGAAAAAAAAAACGAATGCACAAAAAATAAAATAAAATAAAACTGCAAGTGCACACACATACATGCACAAGTGTGGGTGTGTGTGTTGGACACCCCTAGGAAGCAACCCCCAAACGAGCCGCAGCAGCAACAACGACAGCGACAACGACAACGACAGCGACAGCGACTGCGACAGCGACAGCGACAGCGAACGCAGCCATCTCCATAAAGGCCCAACCAAATAATATGCATTGGAATATCTGGGTAGCGACTGACCCTGAGTGGACTAATCGTGGCAGCCGGGGCTGCTGCTGCCGCTGCTGCTGCTACTGCTGCTGCTGCTGGATGTTAGACTGGAAATGTGTGTTCACTTTTCGCAACGAAAGCTACAAAGAAAAGAAAATAAAATTTGTCGAGCTACACACACACACACACACAAACACACACACTCGTCCACACAAACAAGAAATAAGTACATGAAGAAAGAAAGAAAACAAACCCAAAGCAAAATGTACCATAAAAATCGAACAAAGCTTTAATATAAAAGTAAAGTTCAATTTCGTACGTCAAACACGAAACGCAACGACTTGCAACAAGTTTGAAGTTGGCAAGCGGAGTCTGCTGCTAAAAATAAAACCAACACACTCGTTTGCACACACACACACACACACACACACATATATATATATATATATATATATATATATATACACATATATAAAGAAGCACAGGCATACATATATAAATATATGCACACATACATACATACAGTTACACACAGACAGAGAGCTACTACAACGACAACCACGACGACGACGACGACGACGACCAACGACGGCTGCAAAAAATGTGATACGACAGTGATTACGCGATTTTTCCATAATAAATGTTGTGGTAAAGGCGACCTTCCGGTTATGGCTGACGATGACGACGACGACGACGACGACGACGACGACGACAACGAGTCGCAAATACGAGTCAACGAGCAACAACGAACACTTGTTCGGCTCAGCAACGATGACGGCGACCTTCCTATGGTCGGTCACTTGCTCTTTCTCTCTCTCTCTCTCTCTCTGTCTGTTTGGTAGCCTCTCACAACCTAGCGGAAAATGTCGGTAAACAGTGCAACCGGTTTTCAATTACGCACATATAGCAGTGAGGGCCATGCACAGTGGTTTATATCACTGTGCATGGCCCTCTCACTAATTATCGAATACAATATTTTCGTTTGTTTACATGTCAATGCAATGTAATTAAATTTGGTTTAAATATATTTGTACATCAGCTACATTGTACCAAAACATGTGCCTGTTATATTTACTGAAAATTTAATATACACTCTTCAGTTAATTTTCATATTATTATTAATTATAATTTACATCACTATTAATTCAGATAGATATTAGGTATTCAATAAAATATCTTGTAGCATTTTAGTTTTGGCATTTAGTCAAAATATAGTGTATATTTGCATTCAAATACATATTATTGATATTTCAATTTGATATTTTTATGTCCGTATAATCTCTTACGCTGTATTTCAATTTTAATATTTAGTCAAAAATAATATATATCAGAAATAAATTCGTTTCTCTATTTCCCATATTAATATTAAATCAAATAAAAATAATGTTAGGCAATCCCAATTTTAGTTTGAAGAAATTCAACCAAACATTGTTTAGTCTGGTCCCACTGTCGTGTACTACTACTGCGAGAGCGTGAAAAAGCTTTGCTCGCTGACTCAAAAGTGCGCTCCCACATTCTGCTGCAGCGTCGTCGCTCGTTTCGTTTTACTAGGCTAATCATCTGTTCTGGTTTCGGATTTGTGCTGTCTCCCGTTGTGCGCTCTATGTCTGTGTGTGCGTGTGGCTGTGTGTATGAAAGTTGTTGGTGTTGCTGTTTGAGCATTCGCATTCATTCAACGACAGCGCCGCCGATGACGACGCCACCGCCACCGACACTGATTTGAGAGCTTTGCAATTTTGTCGGTCGCTCTTGTCGTTGTTTTTCTTCGGGTTTTGGTATTTTTTTCTTGCTTGCTGTGTGAGTTTGTGTGAGTTTGTGTGTGTGTGTTTATGTGTTTCTGTGCTGGTGTGTGTAAGAAATATTTCACACGCTGCTTTGGCTGGGCAAGCAAAGCACTTGACTGTTGAGTGGCGGTTGCTGTTGTTGCTGCCCGCTCGCTGCCTGCTCTCGGTGCGCTGTTGTTGGAATATTGTTGACTGCCTGCTGTTGGGGTTCGTTGCCGTTGGTTGTGTTATCATTTCAGTTGCTGGCTGACTGGCTGCATGGCTTGTCGCTTGCACGCGCAGCTCCGGGACTCCACCGATTATTGGGTGTGTGTGTGTGTCTGGCCCGAGTCTGGGGCGGCGACAACAACAGCGTCGGCGATTGTAATCGGTTTCAGTTCATTTTCATTTAAATGGAATTAAATATGGTAAATGATGAAATCAAACTGAACAGCAGGCGTTTCCCCACTTCATCCCAACACCGTTCTCCTAATGTTCGTATGTACATACATACATACATTTATATGTATGTATGAATGTAAAGCTGCCGTGGTGAGTTGTTGATGGTGAAGGTAAGTGAAAAAGCGAGTCAACGAGACGACAACGGCACAACTACAACAATGCTAATACTCTAGCGAGAGACCATGTCGTGCAGCGCGTGTAAAGAAAGCAAGAATCGTTCGTAATCTATAAAATAAATAAATAATTTGAAATGTACACACGGCGCAAAACCAAAATTCAGCCACAAAAAAAAAAAAAAGAAAAGAAAATTAAAGAAATGTATTTAAATGGCTGTCTGTCAGTAACGGCAGTAATAAAATCTCATCGAAATCGAGATTCGATATTCGAGGGAAAGAACAGGCGCACAGCAACTGGCAGACCGACAACGGCGACGCTTTATAGCGAAGAGAGCGCGACTAAAAATCGATAAACTTGCAGCTGATAGGCAGCAAGAAGAAGCCAACTTAAAACGGCACCAGAGACAGAAAAAGGCAAGAGAGAAAAAAAAACAGCGCCAACCAACCACCACCAACCGACGACGACGGAGCCCGAGCCCACGCAGCCACAACAGTATTCAGCACCACAGAGCGCAACCACTGCCACCACCAGGTACTATTACTAGTAGTAGCAGAAGCAGTGGCAGTAGCAGCGCAGCACCAGCAGCAACCGATGAAAATCTGGCGGCTGGCGTACCTGACGCGCGCGTGTAACCGCCAATTTAACAGGCAACCAGACAGCACAGCAAGCGCCGCTGCTATGGCAAACAGTTGCCAGCGAGCCACAGAGCAGCCAAACTGCCGGCCGCAGCCGACAGAGTGAGAGAGAGAGCGTAAGAACTTGCTTGAGAGTGTGCTTGCGCACAGGGTTGTCGAAGTGCACAATTCGAGCGCAAATAAAGTATGAAGACAAAATTTGGTGATTCGATATAAATTTTTAACATGTTTTGAAAAAAAAAAAAATAAAATAAAATAAAAGCAATAGGCAAAAAATTTTAATATTCCATGGTTGATATAATATAAAAATATTTCAGTTTTATAAATTCCATTTTAAATAAAATTGCATATCAGCAGCTACAAGTAATTGCAGCAATTTGACAGCTCTAAATCACTCAGTCACAATATTGTGCGCTCTCACACACACACATAAAAGCAGCTCACACATTCAAGAGCATTGCATGCTTCAAGACGGCGAGAGAGAGAGAGATTGTTATATTTCGGTCGGCTTTGCATTACGTTCTCGTTATACGATGATATCGTTTTGTTGCTGTTTTCTTTTTGTTTTGTTTTTGTTTTCTTTTTTTACAGCTCATCGTTAACAGCTGCTCTTAACATTTATTTTTGCACAGTTGAAAATTGAAATGCTTAACAAGTAAGTCGAAAGTGCTCTTTAATGGAGACCAATTCGACGCTTAATAATAAAGCAGTGCGCAATATTTGCCTACACACGGTTTATGAGCACAATTTTGTTGTGCGGCGCGTATGCCAAGTGCTGGGTGCTGAGAAAAGGCGAGCAGGCAAACTCTACCGCAATAAACGAAATGCGAATAACCACCACAGCTAGTCTGAGCTACCCCGCCGAGCGGACCAACCGAGCAGAATCAGCAATAGACTAAGGTGGAATACAAATGGCGATTCACATTCACATATACATATGCACGAATGTTGAGTATAAGTATGTGTGTGTATGTGGGCAAATTGCGACACATTTTAAAGCACAACAAAAATTTGTCACAGTAAATACAAACACACATACATACTATGTATGTATGTATATATATGTATGAATAATTACAGATTTGATATTTACAATGAATTCGAATCATTTTCAATTTGTTTAGTTAACTTGCATAGCTGTTGACAGTAATCCAGATTATGCTTTAACTGTAATTATATTTAAGACTTAACGCATATAAAAACATCAAAGAGTATATACATACATATGTATGTAGACATGTATGTACATGTGTATAACGTTTAGTTTTTCTGTGTCAAATGCTAATTTCGCATGCAGAAAAAAATAAACATATATAAATACATACGTATGTACATATGTATATCTTTTCTATCTAAAGCACTAAATTTAAGCGTAGCTGAATTTAAATACCATGGGAAAATACAGATGTATGTGTGTATGAACTCTCTCTAAGCATACATACATATGTATTTGGTAATGAATTTACATACATAATTATATACATATATGTATGTATGTATATTTATTTAACATAAAGTCTTGCGGTTTACACACTTGGCCAATCTTTTGCTGTACACACATCAAAACTAAGCTTCACATTACAAATTAGCGCCCCCAAGCGGCCTGTAAAACAATAATCAACCGCAGACCCGCAGCAGCGTCAACGTCAGCGGCACCAGCAGCAGCAGCCGCAATAGCAACAGTATCACTCGCTCTCTTTCTGCTTGCCAGCTCTCTTCTAGTCGCTCTCTGTTAATCTTTCGAGTGTGTTTGGTCTGTTGTAGTTGTTCGTGTCGCACTCTTTAAAGACATTTTTTTTTATGTTACATTAAATGATAATGTTGCTGCCGCTGCTACTGCTGCTGATGGAAGCTTTGTATTTGTTTTTGTTATGTGGCTATTGTGTGTTTGGGCTCTGTGTCGGTCGACCGCGACGCCGGCAACGCCGCCAGCGTCGCTGCAATGACGCTGCAGTCTACAGAATATAACAGGCGCACAGCAGCAGGCATCAAAGACGGCAGAGTACAACAATGGCGAGAAGCCAAGTGCCGCTAGCGACGAGAGACTGAATTGTGGAGAGAGCGGGCGATAACGAAAGAGAGAGAGACATATAAAGCGTTTAGCGGCTCTCGCGCATGTGTCAGTCTCGCTGGCGCTGCTGTTGCTGTTGTTGCTGTCGTGGCCGCTGCTGTTGCTGTTGCTGTTAGTTTTCCTGACTCTGCCTCTGCTTCTCTTTGTTGTTTTTTTCATTACGTTTTTTTTTGTGTGCCACCATGAAAATTTGGTGTGTAATTTCTTATTGCGTGTGGTCATATTTAGTCTTTTGGGTGGAAAACTTATAAAATTGAATATTGGATTAGCTCACCGATTTTCCGGCGCAGACGATGCGATTTAAATCGCTGGCGTATCTTTTGCTGCGCATTCCCGGTGCGAAACAACAACAACTATGAACGGCAATAGATAATAACTTTACACTGCTGCTGCTGCTGACACGCTGACTGCGGCTACTCGCTGGCTGCTGCCCGTTGTATGCGCAGAGCACAGTGGGTCTATAGGGGTGTTGGAGGCTGCTGCTGCTGCTTGGCTTATTATTAAAGCAGCTGCTGCAAATGCGACGAACGGCAGATGAAAACCATCACTTCCGGAGGCGCTTCAAGTACTGAGGAATGTTGTATATACGTGAGCTGTGTATGTGTGTGCGGCGCGCAGCCAGCAACAGCAAAAGCAGTGGCAGTGGCAGCAACAGCAAAGCCGTCGACGTCAACGCTAGCAGCAGCAGCAGCAGCAGCAGCACCAGCAGCAATAGAAAAAAAGAAAAGAAAAAAAAAGCAAAAATCAACAAACTCAACACAGCGAATGAGCCACGCAAAATAAAAGGAAAAGCAGCTTGGCAAAGCACACCCAAAGTAGTAGTGGGCAGCAACACAGAGAGAGCGAGAAGGAGAAAGACAGAGAGAGCGAGAATAAGCGAACACGAGCGCGGGGAGTGTGGAAAGATGGGTACGCTACGGTACAAAAATGTATGGAAGAGGAGGAGAGGGCAAGATACGGTACATATTGGTCGAAAGAGAGTGTATGTGTGTGCGTGTGTGTGTGTGTGTGTGTGTGTGTGTGCGTGTGTGTGTGTGTATGCGTGTGAGTTGGTTGTGCATGATGAAATGCTTGAGGCGCAGCTCAGCGCATAGAGCTCTCGTTTGACATAAGGACTTGCCGTGTGTGTGTATGTGCGTGCGTGTGAGTGTGCAGGACAGACATAGAAATATCTATATACATATATACATGTATATGTAAGCATGATAGCTATACATGCATACATACATACATATATGTGAGTTTGTGCTTATGGTAAATGTTAGTTTTAGCTTGGGCCTGGTTAAGCTGTGTTATTAGCATTAGGATCGTAATTACAATCCAGTTCCAGAATCAGACGAAGCAGCCATTAACCAAATGCACACACACACACACACACACACACACACACACACACACACACACACACACACACACACACACACACACACACACACACACACACACACACACACACACACATACATATGTATACAGAAAATGCATTTGTCAATTGATGCACCCAGTGAACTGGTTCTAAAAGTTGGCCTGTATTAACCATCTCGCTCCCTCTCACACGCATTTCACGTAATTAATTCGCAAGTCAATTGAACTGTACGAGATTGTCAAGAAGCACGCTAGTGACCGACTGCCAGATACCCTGTGTGTTACATAGTTTTACTATTTTTTTATGCAGATTATCAAGAAGCACGCTAGTGCCCGACTGGCAGATACCCTGTGTGTAATAGAATTTTACTATTTTTTTATGCAGATTATCAAGTAGTTCTCTAGTTCTAGATTAATCTCACATTTTCACTCCTTTCCTGCGATTATCAAGAAGTTTAGACTAGTAGATACCGTCTATGCTTCTATTTCACCTCTTTTCAAGGATATTATCAACAAGTACTCAAGTTCTGGACCAGCATATACCCTGTGTGGCGCAGACATTTGAGATTATCATACTCTATTGCTAGACATGCAGATACCCTGTACTCTTATTTCATGAAATTATTAAATAAATATTCTAGTGCTCGACTAGTAGTTACCCTGTATAGCTTGCAAATCAAATTGTTTCTATGATTCGTTTGCATACAGCTAGGTGAGATACCCTGTATTTTACTATCAAATTGACGAGTATTTATATAGTATAGTATTAATAATAATGACTTCAACAATACCCTGTTTTTTACTATCAAGTTCATATAGTATAGTTATTTCAACTTGTCTTTAAATCATTGTTTTTCCCGATGTTGACTGTCCTTAGTGTTTCCCATTTTATTTTTCATCAGATATTCAACATTTTCTCTCTTCTAAAATAAATAATAAAATAAATTTGATAAAATACGGATAAATAAGAATAGGTAAATAGCTCTTTCATTATTCATATTAATTTTCTAATTCTCTAGGGAATTCGTAATTGAATTCTCTATGCCAAGTTCGTTTTGGGCAGTTCTAAAGCTAAAGCGGAAAACCTTTTATCAATAATGAATTGACTTAAATAGTTTTTCCTGAATTCGATCGGTAAGATGGAGTTATAATCAGGAGAGTTCTTGGAGAGTTTATATAAAGTAATCGCTAATACTATTTTGCCACTTGTTGCTACTATATTTTACATATACACTAAAACACACACATGCACACTAACACACACACACACATACACTCACACACTTTCAGACGAGAAAATTGTAGAAATTTGTTGGTAATTAATATTTACCAGTAGATTTCTTAGTATCATACTCCCGGTGGAGCTGAGGCAAACGAGGTGCGAGCGTTAAATCGAACGAATCGAGGGAACGAACTGTGACGGCCCGATTGATAATGCTGTTGATAAGGATAACGCCAGCAAGGTAGCACACGCGCGCTTTTCTCTCAGCCCGTGAGAGCGAGCACGAGTGGGAGAGAGAGCGACTGAGCGAGTGAGGCAGACAGAGCGAGAGCGAGAACGAGCGCGAGTCAAAGTAGAAAATGCATTAAAAATCACACGGGAAATAAACAACGGTATTCCCAACAAAAAAAAAAAAAAAACTAAGAAAAAAACCAAAAAAAATCTTGTTACATGTCAACAGAGCCAAGAACGCACTGGCCCTGGTCTAGGCTCCAGCTAGGGCCTAGGTCGTCCCTGGGTTAGCGAGGGGCTAAGGTAAGGTGAGGTAAGGCAAGGTAGGGTAAGCTAAGGTAAGGTAAAGTTAAGGTAAGGTAAGGTAAGGTACGCTACGGTGCGGTACGATTAGCAAAGATTTAACAAGGATATGGTTTACGGCGATCCGGTACGGGTATAACTTTATTAATATTCCCGGAGTGTGAACTTGCGCGTGGAACGAGGCACGACGAGCCTTCAAGTGGCAATGGCAACGGCCATGCAGCCGATACAATAGGGTAAACATCACACACACACACACACACACATACACAGAGAGAGAGAGTGCCTGGAAATACACACACACATTCATACATATTTATATATGTGTATTTATATATACATATATAGACAGAGAGATGCGTCTGGAAGGGGCAAAAGCCGGGCTAAATGGCGGCTGACTGCTGCATATAGAGCAGGAGGCGGGAGCTTGGGTCGACAGCGGTTCGCTATTTGGTCGGACGTTTGGTCGTTTGGTCGGTCGCCAGTGCGTGGGCTGGCTGAATTATTGGTCTAAATAGCAACACTGAGCGAGCATCGTGCAGACGCGACGAGACGAAACGCAACGCAACGCAACGAGAGTGTTGGCCATAGCCGAATGCGAATGCGTGTGGCAAGCTTCTGGGGCATCGGCTGGGGCTGCTGTGAGAAGTTCGGCTCGTTGAATTTTTGGTGATGTACCTTTAATAACATACACACACACACACACACACACGCACGCATACTTAGACGGGCCTGGCAGACGACAGGAATATTGGAAGTTTCAGCTTCGTGCAGCATGCAGCCGAACAGGAGCCGGAGCCGGAGCCGGAGCCCGTGCCACCAGCTGCAGCCGGGGCTGCAATCGAGCAGAGTCCCAGAGTCAGCACAGGACACGCCTGGATCAAAGCGAGCAACAACAAAAATAGTGCAGGAAAGCGAACAGAAAAAGAGCTACCCAGGAAGTAGGCAGCAGCAGGAGATGATGATGATGATGATGATGCTTTTGTGCTGATAATGATGTTATTGGCTTACACGTTGCAAGGCTGCAAAAGTTTGGCAATTGTTAGTAGTCTAGGCCAAAGCGAGACAGAGCGATGGGAAGAGGTACGCAGCGAGGCAGTAGAGAGAGCCAGAGAGAGAGAGAGAGAGAGAGAAAAAGAGAGAAAGGGCCACAGAGACAGCATCGCAGCATGAGAGTGCGTGCAGGAGGACTTTGCAAAATGACAATAAGAAAAAATACACGCAAAAAAAAAAAAAAACGCACACAGACACAGGACACAAACAAAAGAGCAGAAGAAGAACACATGCAACTGCAAGCAAACAACATGAGGCAAGGAATACTCTCGGGCCCAGAGCAGAGACTAATGAAGTGTAGAATAGGGTTGCTAAGCTGCAAATTTATGCAACTGGGCGATGACTAACAGAGGCTATTATTGCGGCAACATTGATGGCAGCCACACAACAACAACAACAACCAAGAGGGAGAACTAGCAAGAGGGAGAGGGCAATAGGTCAAGTAGCTGCAGCAAATCGCACGCACATTGCATTTGGAGCATTGCTAAGTAGCTGCCAGCCCCCAGTCACCCTCTTAACGTCCCTCACTCCCTCTCTACCCCTTCACATCCATCACATAGACATTTGTCAGCAATTGGATAACTGCCGCAGCAGCTGCATGTAAAACAAATGAAAAATTTACTCGCCAGTCACGTTGCAGCGATGCAGACGTTAGCTCCATGGAATATGGCTCAGAGGCAGATGTCATTAGTTCATTTCTATTACATGATTTACGCTACGTGACAAGCCCTGTCCTTACGTTACGTTAAGGCAACTGGCGTAAGAAATACTCTTCTGCTGCCATAGGCAAAAGGAATGGAATGTAGTATACAATTTGAAAAACGTTACGTAACGTAAGCCCTAACGTCATACGTCAGCGAAATTTACTCTAGTTTTAGACGGATATTATATGAAAGATATCCATGATAGTCCTTAAATTCGTTGATTTCTAGTACGTCATTTACGCTACGTGACGTAAACTTACGTTACGTTAAAGCAACTGGCGTAAGAAATACTCTTCGGCTGCTATAGGTAAAACAAATGGAATGATTGCTATTTTGTGGTACGCCATTTGAATTACGTTACGTAACGTAAGCTCTTACCATACATCAGTGATGTGTTTTAGACGGATAATATATATAAGATATCAATGATAGTCTTTAAATTCGTTAATTTCTAGTACGTAATTTAAGCTACGTGACGTAAACTTACGTTACGTTAAGGCAACTGGCGTGAGAAATACTATTTGACTGTTATAGGTAAAAGGAATGGAATGTAGTATACCATTTGAAATACGTTACGTAACGTAAGCATCTACGTCATACATCAGTGAAGTTTGCTACTAAAGATATCCATGGTAGTCCTTAAATTCGTTAATTTCTAGTACGTAATTTACGCTACGTGACGTAAACTTATGTTACGTTACGTTATACATCAGTTAAGTTTACTCTAGTTGTGGACGGATGTGATATGATAGCTATAATAAATACGCTACGCCTGAGATATGCAACATGAATTAAGGGATTATTATTTCGTATTAGGAGATAAGAATTACTATACGTAACGTAAAGTATTACGTTACAAATTCAGTCAATTCAGTTTAGCTTTGGAGAGATAGGGAATAGGCCAAGGCAGCTCATTAGTTTATTTTATTATTACATTATTTTAAACATTACGTAACGTAACACGTAAACAACGTATTAATACGTAAATTACCATTACGTAACTTACCATTACGTAACGTAACACATAATTACGTAACGCACCATTACGTAACACACAATTACGTAACGTACCATTACGTAACACACAATTACGTAACGTACCATTAAGTAACGCATCATTACGTAACACATAATTACGTAACGTACCATTACGTAACACACAATTACGTAACGCACCATTACGTAACGTACCATTACTAACGTATCATTTGACATTACGTTACAGCATATATCGTAACATATGCTTTAACTGTCCTTGCCAATAATTTGCATAGAATTGAAGGATTATTTAAGCCTGTGTGCCCGCAATTCTACACTTACGTTAAAATGTGTGACGTAAGTATATGCATGGAAATATTAACAAAATATAGTTGTTATCTGATAAGTATTTGCGAGTAGTATGTGAAATACAAACTAGCGTCACGTCATTTCTAATGAGTTACGTAGTTTCTACGCAGAAACATTGCTTAAACGATAAAGTAAATGAGAAAGAAGATATCGGGGCGTATTAAAGGTTTCCTTTTTTGTTACCTAAAGCAAACCCTCCTGCTTTAGGTAACGTTCGTAGTACTGCGTTACTAATGACGTAAGCCAAGTGCTTATTGTTATGCTGCTTACGTTTATGATTATGTTGTAAATCGACGTCTAACGCGCTTCGAGCTGTTCGCTGATGCTTCTCCAGCTCTACTTACAGCCCAATCCCCAATCTGTTGTCTAATCGAGGTGCGGGGGCAGACGCAATCCGTTGTCTCGAATTTGGCAAAGTAATGCTAATGCATACATAAGTATCTATAATTGCTCAAAAGGGGCGTGGCACCTGTTTCACCCATGTGGCTATGCGAGGAATTGTCTTTTGAGCAATGGCGATTGCAGCGTGTGTGTGTGTGTGTGTGTATTCGTGTGACTTTCATGTGATGCATTATGCGCGCGCGCTGCACATAAATAACATTGCCAAGTGCCAACGATGAGGACAATGGGAATAAGGCTTCGGCAATGGCTAGCGCGACTAACGGGAAATGGGAAACTGGCAACGGGCAACGGGCAACGGGTAACGAGTCGTCGGCGCTGCCATTCAATCAGCACTCGCTGTTGCCACGGATGTTGCCAAATCGTGGAAAATTTTCGGCAGCCACCTCCGACAACAACAACAACAACAACAACAACAACGACGACGACGACGACGACGACGCTGGTAACTGTAATGGCGACGGCGATGGCGACGACATTCTCGATTCTCGTGTTCTCCTGCTATTCTTGTTCTTCTTCGTGCGGGGGCTTGTTAATACCAAAATGCCGGAGTTCTGTATACGGCATAAGGCATACGGCAGACGGCAGACGGTATACGGTATACGGTATATATGCTGCCTGGTTTTTGGCTTACTGTTCACACAAATGCACACGAAGACACACATACAAAGGCAGCCACACACAGAGATGTTCGCGCACAAACACATTCAAGCAACCACACACACACACAGGAACCCACACACACACACACACACGCACGCACGCAGCGCAACTTGCATTTTGCATCGACAGATGGCGCTTCAACTGCGTTTTCGGCATCTATGGAATTTTTTTTTTTATTTTTGTCGTTTTGCTTCGCCCGAGCTTTGCGGGTTGAAGCGAGACAGCGATAGCGACAGTTATGAAGATAACTGAACCAATGCACACAACTTGGCATATATGTTTATGCATGTATGCGTGTATGCAAATGTGTGCATATATTAATATGCATGTGTGTGTGTGGGCACACAGAAAGCGCGAAAGTCACAAAAAAAAAAAAAAAAAAAGAAAACAAATAAAAGAAAAATGCAGAGAAATTAAATGTGATTTGTGGAGTAATTTCTGGGCATGAATTCATGAAGTCTAGCAACAAGTAACGAGTAACGAGTAACGAGTAACTAGTGATGTTTCCTTTATGTTAATATGAGTCTATAATAATATAATTAATGTGCCAAGCCTTTACTTGCTAATTGAAATTTTATCTTGGGCAGTTCTTTAGTTTACTTAATTGTATTATATATGAAATTTAATCTGAATAACTAGTGGTGATATACCTT
This sequence comes from Drosophila mayaguana, assembly GCA_037075325.1. Classification (NCBI taxonomy): domain Eukaryota; kingdom Metazoa; phylum Arthropoda; class Insecta; order Diptera; family Drosophilidae; genus Drosophila; species Drosophila mayaguana. The sequence goes on along the minus strand of JBAMCG010000123.1, from coordinate 2,334,613 downwards.
ATTGAATTTTTACTTACTCTAGTTAATTAAAAACTCAAATTGAATTTATATATTTATATTTAGAATAGATTTTCACACTCTAAATAATCGTTGTATCTGCCTTGAAGACAAATATATATATATATATATATACAGAGCTCTCCATATTGGAGTGACCCATCTGGCAGCCCTACACCTTTTGACAGAGACGGGCACTATACGCCGTAGAGGCTCAAGGCGGCCATTTGAGAGATGTCATATTCAAAGAGTGAGGTCAACAAGTCTACTTAAACCATATAATATGATTATTATCGAAAACATCAACAAAATTGTATTTTTAATTGATTAAAAAGAAAAAAACCTAGGTCCGTCGAATATGGGCAGCCTTGTAACCCGCCAGATGGGCCACTCGAATATGGAGAACCCTGTATATACATATATACGCCAACGAATAATTAGAAGAGAGTTTCCAGTTCACCTATTACTTCTGCTAATGGAAGCTATAATATATATATATGTTAATCTCATGTCTATGTAATATATAATGTATATGTATAATAAAACAGTTTTTTTGGTTTAGCTCTTAAAACCTTTTTATCCTAATTCATATGAAAGGAGGTTGATAATATATATTATATATACAGTAAAATCTGGTTATAACGACTCCGTTCTGGTCCCCAGACAAACTTATATGATATTTTGTCTTCCGTATATAGCGACGGGCCCTTGAGCGTCGCTACAACCGGATTATACTGTAGTTCTCTGAAGCCAACTTGTCTAGATATCAAGTCATATATATATATATTAAGTCATATATATTTTTATACCCAGAACCCATTGAAAATGGGAAATCAGGGTATAATGTTTTTTCTAAATTGTATGTAACAGGCAGAAGATAGCGTGGCAGACCCCGTAGAGTATATATATTCTTGATCAGGGCGATGAGCTGAGTCGATATAGCCCTGTCCGTCTGTCCGTCCGTCCGTTTGAACGTCGAGATCTCAGAAGATATAAGAGCTAGAGACTTGAAATGTTGCATGCATACTCGTATATAGAATACGCACTCTAAGTTTATCATATTTTTTCGATAACTCATCCGATTTCTTTTTTATCGAAAATAGTGGATAAATTGATTTTGTTTATTTAGCATAATTTCAATACTTGTATAAAAGAAGTGCAGAATGATTGGAATATCTTGAAAACACACCAATTATAATGCTTTATAGGATATATAAAAAGAGATTTTCGAACTCATTTAAAATAGTCCTAATAGTTCAACTAGCTTACTAGTTCTAGGCAAATATATATATATATATATATATATATATATATATATATATATATATATATATATATATATATATATATATATATATATATATATATATATATATATATTTGTATATATAATGTAAAAGGAAATGATATTTATCTATACGGTTTGCTTCTTGCAAGCAATAAGTCAGAGTTTGTTAATAAATTAGGATATTCCTCAATAGTTCAAACGTGGCCAACACACACACACAGGCATCGATAGCCCTAAATAGTTGCAACAAATAGTCTCTGCCGCTACCGCTGCTGCTGCTGCTGCTGCCGCTGCTGCTGGTGCCCGGTCGACGCAAATCGCTGGCGAAATGCTAATCGAATGGCAGCGGCTGTTGCTGATTTATGTATACCCGAAAACTAAAGCTGAGCTATGCGATGGGGGCGTGGCAGCTAGGTGGGCAGCGCGTGCTGAGTGTGTGGAGCTCGAATATTGTATATTTGGTAAGGTAAAAGTGGAGCAGGCGACGGGGGGCAAAGGGAGAAGCGAGTAGATGGGGGAAGGGAGTGAAGGCAAATGCATGGGAGGCTGTGCGTGCATGTGTGTGTTTGACTGTGTGTGTGTTGGTAATAGACACAAAAACGAAGCACAGCCTTGGCTGCTGCTGCCTTTGTTGCTGTTGCTGTTGCTGTTGTTGTTGTTGTTGTTGTTGTTGTTGTGTTGGAAGTGGAAACTATGCTACAACAACATTTGCTAAATACACACTGGAAAGGCTCGGGCCATTCGCTCGCATTGCATTGCATCGCCACCTTTTTGACTAGGCACCCTGTATGCGTAAGTGTGTGTGTGTGTGAGATGGTGTTTGTTAGCATCAGCGTGTAGATGTGCCTATGTCTGTGTGTGTGTGTATGCATTGGAAAACTAAACCGAAACGATTTCAGCGTCCGATGCCGCGTTGTCGACCACGGTAGCCATCGTACTACATACACACACACTAACACACACACACACTAACACACACACACACACACATACACACACTTATGTATATATACAACAATTTTTTCTTCTTTCAGTTTTCGTTTCCCTGGCGCCCTCAGCTTTGTCGCCCACGTAACACCAAAACTAAGAGCAACAAGAAAACAAATAAAAGAAGCAGAAAACAAACAAACAACAACAACAACAAAGAAACGTAAAACAACAATAATAAATAGCAAACAAAATGAAAAATTTTCGCGTTTGGCGAGCTTCAAAGGCTGCACCAGGTAGTTGAGATGTGTAAGGGAGAGAGAGAGAGAGAGAGAGAGAGAGGAGGGGGGTCAGTAACGGGCAGCAGGTGAAACACAAACCTACACCATCATATCCCACTCCCCCTTCCCACTACCCACAGACAGACACACTTAAGGCGCGGGGTTGTCATTGATATACGAAGTGTACCCGAGTTTGGCCCAAAGCTAACAGAAAAAGAAAAAGAAAAACTTTTTCTAATATTACAATACAATACAAAATACCCTGTAAAGCGAGAGCCAGCACATTTGCTCAAAACATTGCATAATCATAATGATGTTGATATAATTTCTCTATAGCAATGGGTTTGCTTTTTGTGACAATGACAATGACAATGACAATGACAATGACAATGACAGTGACAATGACAATGACAATGACAATGACAATGACAATGACAATGACAATGACAATGACAATGACAATGACAATGACAATGACAATGACAATGACAATGACAATGACAATGACAATGACAATGACAATGACAATGACAATGACAATGACAATGACAATGACAATGACTATGACTATGACTATGACAATGACAATGACAATGACAATGATAATAGCAATGACAATGATAATGACAATAGCAATGACAATGACAATGACAATGACAATGACAATGACAATGACAATGACAATGACAATGACAATGACAATGACAATGACAATGACAATGACAATGACAATGACAATGACAATGACAATGACAATGACAATGACAATGACATTGACAATGACAATGACAATGACAATGACAATGACAATGACAATGACAATGACAATGACAATGACAATGACAATGACAATGACAATGACAACGACAATGACAATGACAATGACAATGACAATGACAATGACAATGACAATGACAATGACAATGACAATGACAATGATAATAGCAATGACAATGATAATAGCAATGATAATGATAAAGCTAATGCTAATGCTAATAATAATGATAATTTTGATTGATGGCAAAAACACCATTTAAAGTGTAAACTAGTACAAATATTCATTTAACATTTTGATACTGATGATGATCGATGATAATGAAAAGTAATGATAATGCTATTGCTAATGATACTATAGTCTATCAAAGCTGAGCTAGCATAAATGGCCTACAATGATAATGATAATATGAATGCTGATGATGATAATGATAATGATTATGCAAATGAAAATGACTATGAGAAATGTTGATGCTGTTGAAGCCAATAAAATACCTTGTAAAGTGTGAGCTATGCCTATGATGTTTTTGACAATAGTAATAGTAATGATAATGCTAATGCTAATGATATGTGATAATGTCATTGACGTAAGGCTGTTTACATTATTGCATTATATTATTCGATTAAATAGGCTTTAAAATATTTCTTCTTCTTCATATATACATATGTATATATATAGCCAGATTTGTTACAAACACGCTTACCAAATCCATATACCCCTCCATTTGCAGCTGTTGTTTTTGTTGTTGTTGGTTTTTTGTTTTTTGTTTTTTTTTTTTTTTGAGGCTCGGCTCATTGGTTGGTTGATTTTCAGCTGGAAATTGAATTGGTTCTAGTTGCTAGAGAAACTCACCTGCAATGAAGAGAGAGCGGGAGAGAGATAGAGTTAGTTTGTGAGCGAGCGAGTGAGCGAGCAAGAGTTAAGAATACAATTAGCTAGCAAAAAAGTTTTCAAAGAGTTTTGTTGTTGTTGTTGTTGTTGTCGTGTGTAGCTTTAAGGCAGACATTGCTGGAGTTGAGCCTTTCGTTAAGTTGTTGAATTGTTGTTGAGTTGTTGAGTTTTTGGTGTATTGCATTTTGTGTGTGTCTACAACACAGCTCACAAATCAAAACTTGGCCATAGTTGCTGCTGCTGCTGTAGCTGCTGCTGCTGTCGCTGTTGTTATTGTTGCTGGCAGCAGCATCTACACATGGCCAACAGCAGCACATACATAGCTAATAGATACAAAAAGCCGTATCGGTTAGGTGAATGAACTGTAATGAGAATGTGAACCTGGGCAACAGCAGCTAGCCAGCCAGCCAGCTAGCTAGCCACTGAGATGTTGAAAATCGCAACGCAAAGTGCGCAATTGAAGCTGCTGCTGCTGCTGCTGTTGCTGCTGTTGTTGTTATTGTATGAGGCAACTCGACAGCAACAGCAACTGACCAACAACGAGACGCGACAAAAAAGAGCGAACACAAAACAAACGAATGCAAAAGTCAAAAGCAGCGCCTGATGGAGTATATATATATATATATATATATATATGTATATATATAGATGCCAGCAGAGGGGTGGGCCTCTGGCAGAGGCAGGAGCGGAGGGGCCGTTGATGTGTGTGTTGGGGCGACTAGGGGGGAGGCGGGCCTGCCGACTAGGGAGTTGGGCTAAAGCTAGGCCGGGCTGCAGCCAATTGCAGCGCTTCAAACTGACCAACAGCAGCAATAATAAGCAGCGATACTTGGCAGCCACACACACACACACACACACACACACCTGTGTATACATGTGTGCATATATGTGTTGATGCATGTTTATATGCAACTGCGATCAGTTGCAATCCGATCTGATTAAATCGCACGCTGCAGCTCAAGGACGCAGCTACTTAAGATTATCCTCTTTTCCAGCAACTTGCAACTGGAATTGTGGCACGAAACTTGGCTAAAGAAAGCGCTCTAAGTGGCATAACTATATACACTATACTCTACTATATATACTATACTATATATATGTATATATATGCATATAAATGGATGAGCAAATCGGAAAGGGAAATATATACATTGAAAGTATTTAAAAAATACTTACTAATATATTTGTATGTATAGAAACTAGCTATATACAATGTTCTCCATATTCGAGTGACTTATCTGGCAGCCCTACAAGGCTGCCCATATTCGACGGACCCATGTTTTCTTCTTTTAAATCAATGCAAAATACAATTTTGTTGATGTTGTCGATAATATGATTATTATATTATTTGGTTCAAGTAGACTCGTTGACCTCACTCTTTGAATATGATATCTCTCAAATGGCCGCCTCTACGGCGTATAGTGCCCGTCTTAGTCAAGAGTTATGGAATTGCTAGATTTATCTTCATAGATATACACATTTTCGTCTATGGGAATCTCTATAAACAAAATTCTCCAGCTCTGACCAAGAATATTTATACTCTGTCTGCCACGCCTACTGCCGCATACTATTCTTATAGAGTACAGATTTCAATAATATACGTATAATTAATATACGCTCGCTTGGAGCTATAATCCTAATTGAGTTACAGTTACAATAGCCATAGTTTTAGAGCGTAAGCTCTAGTTACGTCGCTGCGAACTCTTTTAAGATATTGCTCCAAAATTATATGTATACGCCTACTGGGGGCGTGGCAAATCGAGAAAGAATATATTTAGCAATATTACAGCTAGTAGGGATGCAAAGCAATCAATAGTACTATCGATAGTATCGATGGTTTTACGAAACGGCGATACATCGATAGCATTTTGCGACTATCGATAGTCTAACATATATACTCTAAATATAGAAAGCTACAAATGTAAATGTAGCCAGAAACAATTCTTTTTGTATCGTTCTGTGAATTTTCATGGAAATAGAGTAATTTTTCGATGGTACTATCGATAGTATCGATGGCTTTACGAAATGGCGATACCTCGATAGTATTTCGCGACTAACGAAAGTTTAACATATTTTTAATAATATTTTTAGTAATATTTTATATTATGAAGATGTAAATGAAGACAAAAACAATTTGTTTTTTTTTTGTACTTTCATGGAAATAGAGTACATGGTACTAATTCAACTTCTTCTTCTTCTCTCTTTTTTTTTCAGGCATTTTGAAAGCTCAGCCCAGGCACGACTCTTTAATACATATGGATATATGTATATGTATATATATATATATAAATATGTACATCATAATATCAAAGTTAATACCAATATAAGTATATACACACACACACACACACACAGACACACATGCTGTGTGCTGCTGTTGCAGCCAGCGAAAAACTTTATTTCTCTGCCTTGCATTTCCCTTCATGTTCGTCATTGTTGTTGTTGTTGTTGTTGTTGTTGTTGTTGTTGTTGTTGCTGTTGCTGTATTTTGCTGCTGTTGCTTTATAGAGAGAAGTTCACTTTGCATAGCCTTGGCATACCCCAGCAGCTCCCCTTGCATAATGTCTACCTGTCTCTGTCGCTCTGCCGCTCTGTCCTTTTTGTGACTCTTTCGTTTCTGCTTTGTGCTGCATTTCTTCTTCTTCTTCTTCTTCTTCTTCTTCTTGTTGCTGAGTAAGTTAAAAATTCAATTTTTGTTGTGCAACTTACCCCCAAAAACAATCCAGCCCAAACCAACCCCTCCACCCTTTCCCATCTCCATCGCCATCTCACACTCTTCTCTCTCTCCAGTTCTATTGGTTTTTGTGCTTCTTCTTCTCATTGTTCTTGTTTTACTGCCATGCCCATAACTAGGCAATGTTGCGTGCATGTTAGCAATATGTTATTAGCAAAGCCTCGGCAGCAGTCGACCCCATCCCGATCTCCACCCGCCCTTCTGAGTGCGTACAACAAATCCCCAACTCCCACTCCCCCACCTGCACACCCCACAGCAGCCAAGTGGCATCAGCAGAGACCACGCCCACTTTACAGCAAGTCTTGCAATTTATATATGTATATTAAAAAAAAATGTTTTTAATATTAAATTAATATTTAAATTTAAACATATATTTTTTATATTCAATTAATATTAATATCATATTTATATATGCATTTGTAGTAAATTCAAACAAAACTATGTGAATAAGAGTGTAAAATTTTAATATACTTGTCAATTTGTTGAGGAGGTTTTCAAGTTTCCGTCTGTTTGAATGCGTCGATCTCAGAAAGTATAAGAGCTAAAAACTTGAAAGTCTGTGCATATCACGCACATGTCGAATTTGTTTATAAAAACCTATAGCGTCTCCCGTTTATTACTTATCGATTAAAAATATGATCGAAAATCTGTTTTAATATGATATCTCTTAGATTGTTAGAACTAGAGTCTCCAAATTTTAAATATAGATTTGTGTTTATTTTATCTTATTTTTATAGTCAACCAAAATCAAATATATATATGTATATATTGTAAATAATTTAATATAAATATATACATATATATAAATTTGTATACTCTCCCCACTTAGTATAGTAGTCATAAATTGTTTACCCAGTAGGCAGAGCCGAATAAAACAAATACCCACATTTGGATTGCTCAAATCGGCAGTCAATATTTACTTTTTCTATCTGAATGTTCTCACGAGTGTAAAAATAAAAAAAAAAAAATATATATATAAAAATATATTGAAATAATCGTACGAACACGACGAATAATATTTCAGCGGAGAAAGAGATCGCCAAGATGGCAGAAAAGGACGAGAGCGTTATGGACATTGATGTGGCCAGCAATGGGGATCCAACTTCCCTTTGGTTGCAGGAAATACAACGAAAGGTAGCTCGCGATTCAGATAAACTGTTATAGCATAAGAAGACTCGCCAATTAACTCCATAAATTACAGTTGAGCACAATCAAGTTGACACAGAATGCTGACGATATGTCGGAGAAGGAGGACGAAATTGTTAAGCCGTTGCAAGATGAGAATGACGAACCGATGGAGGTTGAGAATATCGAACCGGTGCCAGATGAGAATATCAAGCTGTTGCAATTGACCGAGAAACTTATACCGAACGAGTGGTTAATGTATGTGAAACACAAGTCAAATTTCTATAACTTATCTACTGTATGGAATTTGTTTCCCTTTTTCAAATAGCAACTGCCGTGAACAGACGGCAGCCGAGTATCGTCGCTCACAGTTCGTATCGAAAATACCAAAGCTCAAATACTCATCGAAAATTCGACCCATGGTCAAGCCAGAGAAAAGGAAGTCCAATATTCCAATTAAAATTGCGGCTATCGATAAAGCTGACCAAGAAGCTGACAACCAACCCAAATAAAATATGTTTACATTGATATTTTATGTAAATTTGATACACATTCAACGAACATAATAAAAACGGCATTGTTTTCAGTGTAGTGCTTTGGTTTTCAGCGGGGATATTCGTGGCCATAGGATACACCCGATCCTATCTTATGGCCCATACTATCCCAACTGAAATCCAAAGAACTATACTGAAAGCCACAATAGGTGTGAATATAAATGCAGTTCAGAATTTTCAAAATTGATCATTTTTAGATAATACCCCTTCAAGGTACAGAAGTGAGAAAACAATCTACAGCAACAGATATCTAAATCTGAAACTATAGAAGGTATAGTTCTTTAATGGATATAGATACTTAAATAGATATAAATAGATATAGATATAGATATAGATATAGATATATATAGATATAGATATAGATATAGATATAGATATAGATATAGATATAGATATAGATATAGATATATATATAGATATAGATATAGATATAGATATAGATATATATATAGATATAGATATAGATATAGATATAGATATAGATATAGATATAGATATAGATATAGATATAGATATAGATATAGATATAGATATAGATATAGATATAGATATAGATATAGATGGGTCACTCGAATATGGAGAGCCCTGTATTTATACCCTGAACCCATTGAAAGTGAAATATCAAGATATAATGGGTTTTCTTCCTCTCCTCTTCTTCTTTCATTAGTTCTCAAAGCGAATATACACTACGAATTGAAAGTCTCTGGCATTTGATATAATAGCATCTCTGAGCTACCAGATATAGTATTGCCCAATTAGCCAGACCCCTAGTGGGCGTATCGGGATCAGACGAGCATACCCACGACAGAAAGACGCATAGCACACAAAACAAATATACTCTATAGTCGCTTAGCGGGCGAGTATAAAAACAACAACAAAATAGTCGACTTTTGCATAAGAATTACAAAAATTGCGTATACGCCGCAGTTGCCATGAATCAGAGCAAATTTCAGACAAATGAACCAAATGAACGAAATGAATACGAATATGAATATGAAAAATATGTTGATTTTAACATAACAAAAAAAAAAACAAAAAAAAATACAAAAAAAAAATAAATACAAAAAATAAATGAAAGAAAGAAAAGAGAAAACATATTTGCAGTAGTTGACTTCCTCATTTGATATATGACTTACATAAGAGCAGATGCACATACACATACATATATGCACATATACACGTACAGTAGGTGGATATATGCATAGCTCTGCGGCTATATGGCTTGCATATATATCTGCATCTGCATCCAAGGCTGGCAACTGGAATAAGCAATGGGGCCGATGCTGATATGTCTGCCTCCTGCCTGCCTGCCTGCCTGCATATCTGTCCGTCCGTCCGTCTAGAGCTTTCCAATTCCAATCCACGACCTGCTGCACTCGCCACCCGCAGTCGGCTACGCACAGTTGTATATATAATATATGTATATAAATATGTATATATGTATGCTAGGGATGCCTGCGAAACTACCAACGAAAATGCGTTGCCATCCATACACACACACACACACACACACACACACACACGCACACACATATGGCGCCACCTAGATACAAAACCATGCGAACTTTGCATCTAAAGCGCGGCACAGCAAATGGCATCAAATTGCATGCTCAACTACAACAACAAACAAAACAAAATAAAACAAAGCAAAAGCAAGTAAGAGTGCTCTGGCCGGGACTGCTCGACTAGGAGATACCCTGAACCCGGCCAAGAGCTGACATTCCAGTCCACTATCTGCATCAAGCACAAGTCTCGAATACTTGAAATACGTTTTTACAAAGTGGGAGCGAAGGGGGCGTGGTATCCAAAATATGTAAATTACAAAATCTTCGTATTGAATCTGAAGCTGAAGTCTCTACGTCTAATGGTATTTCAATTAAACTTACATAACGAAATCATTTTATCGATTATTGTCGATAAAAAAGAAATGCGATGAGTTAACGAAAAAATACGATAAACGCAGTACAACTTGTGGTATAAAAATTGTATGCCATTTCAAGTCCCTTGCTCTAATAGCTACTGAGATCTCGGCGTTCATATGAACGGGCGGACTTAGCACGTCCCCTTATCAAGAATATATATACTTTACAGGGTCTCCCATGCTATCTTCTGCCTGTTACATACAATTTCAACAAAACCATTATACCCTGATTTCCCATTTTCTATGGGTTCTGGGTATCAAAAATGGAGTAAAGGTTGACAAGGCGCCTAAGCGAGTAGGCACAGTCGAAACCCAACAGCGCAGCCTTTGACCAATTGCCGACCAGCACAGTGGTGCAAATTTAAGTGGAAATTCAGTGAAATTACTGAGCATGAAAAGAGGAAGTATAAGTATAAGTATAAGTATAAGTATAAGTATAAGTATAAGTATAAGTATAAGTATAAGTATAAGTATAAGTATAAGTATAAGTATAAGTATAAGTATAAGTATAAGTATAAGTATAAGTATAAGTATAAGTATAAGTATAAGTATAAGTATAAGTATAAGTATAAGTATAAGTATAAGTATAAGTATAAGTATAAGTATAAGTATAAGTATAAGTATAAGTATAAGTATAAGTATAAGTATAAGTATAAGTATAAGTATAAGTATAAGTATAAGTATAAGTATAAGTATAAGTATAAGTATAAGTATAAGTATAAGTATAAGTATAAGTATAAGTATAAGTATAAGTATAAGTATAAGTATAAGTATAAGTATAAGTATAAGTATAAGTATAAGTATAAGTATAAGTATAAGTATAAGTATAAGTATAAGTATAAGTATAAGTATAAGTATAAGTATAAGTATAAGTATAAGTATAAGTATAAGTATAAGTATAAGTATAAGTATAAGTATAAGTATAAGTATAAGTATAAGTATAAGTATAAGTATAAGTATAAGTATAAGTATAAGTATAAGTATAAGTATAAGTATAAGTATAAGTATCATATTAGGCACATAAGACTATTAATCAACAAGTAAGAAAGCTCTAGTCGAGACTGCTCGACTAGGAGATACCCTGATTCCCACAAAGAGCTCCCCGTCAAAAGTGAAAAAATGTTTCGAAATATAAAAATTCAATTGACCATGAAAATAATAAATTTTCAATATATTTTCGATCCATTAGCTTCTCTTCAATGCCTATTACTACATATACAGATACTGCAGTTATCTATAAAAAGATATATGAATATTTGATGGATTAATTAACGGTTTTTGTTGCAGCACTTCAACTACTCTACTCAATTTGATGCACTTCACAAATTTTGTTGGCATTTCTCCCTTTTTGATGTTTGAAGCAGTGTGCACAGTGCACAGTGAATTGCATACTCGTTGGGCTTCCACTTCCAGCTCGCCTTATAGCAGATGCAGCGATGCTGCAGAATCGCGCCATGCATTGATGAAACCAACATACAAAGCGAATGGGCAGGGGCAGAGGCATGGGGAGTGGGAGTGGGAGTGGGAATGGCAGTGGGAGTGGCAGTGGAAGGCAGTTGTTGGCCAACATCAGAGAAACACATAGAGAACTCCAGAATTCTGGCTGAAGGGTAAGTTGTCAGTTCCCGTTTCCCATTTCCCATTTCCCAGCGGCGGGTAGCTCGACAGAGATTGCCAGGGGTAGTGGGTGTAAGAGGCGCACAGTGGGTGGCTCTGCGTAGGGATGCTGCTTGGCTAGCAGCGCCAGCGCGCTTATGTATAACAGTTGTCGCACTATGTATACCAGTTGGAGTCTTATGCCAAAAAGGTAGCATAAATAAAGACCAAAAGCAAATTCCTTATCTATCTATGTATGTATCTATATGTATCTATCTATATATATAGCTATATCTATATCTATATCTATATCTATATCTATATCTATATCTATATCTATATCTATATCTATATCTATGTCTATATCTATATCTATATCTATATCTATATCTATATCTATATCTATATCTATATCTATATCTATATCTATATCTATATCTATATCTATATCTATATCTATATCTATATCTATATCTATATCTATATCTATATCTATATCTATATCTATATCTATATCTATATCTATATCTATATCTATATCTATATCTATATCTATATCTATATCTATATCTATATCTATATCTATATCTATATCTATATCTATATCTATATCTATATCTATATCTATATCTATATCTATATCTATATCTATATATATATCTATATCTATATCTATATCTATATCTATATCTATATCTATATCTATATCTATATCTATATCTATATCTATATCTATATCTATATCTATATCTATATCTATATCTATATCTATATCTATATCTATATCTATATCTATATCTATATCTATATCTATATCTATATCTATATCTAATATTCTAATTCGTGAATGAAAATTACAACAAAATAACGCTTAATAAGCTAATAAGCTCCTTTCGCTTGTTACATACATTAACACAAACAAATGATTTAAGGGCATAATTCTCACATGATAATCTAAGCTGCATTTAATATGCAGACACTTTGCTCAAATAGTCAGTTCTTACAATGAGTTAGAGAAATACATAAAGATTTTTACATACATATAAATATATATATATATATATTAATAAACACATAGAACAATAATCAAGCAATGCTCATATAATATGCGCAAATTATAAAGAGATAATTGTATATGGCATATCAATAATTATACATATATAGCTGTGCATATGTATAGATACATATATTATATATATATTATCTAAACCTCCATTTATTTTATCGCATTTCCAAATTTCAATTAAGACCTGCATTAACAAATCGCAGCAGTTGCCTGGAATTCGGCCAATGGCAATGGCTGTGTGTGTGTGTGTGTGTGTGTGTGTCTGTGTGCATATGTGTATTACGGCTAATCAAAACACAAATAATTCTATTAGCTGCAGGCTCTCGCTCTGTCTGGGCCAAAATGTAAGCAAACATTGGATATGTCTTAATTATCTATTTGCTGGCATTACAAACAGTAATTTGTAAAACAATAGAAGTTGACCTGATTGAATCTTGGATGTAATTTTAAAGACATGCATTTCACTTGATATTGATTGATTGAAAATCAGACTTTGAAGTGAATTTTCTGTGGCCACGAGTCGAAGGGAATTTGACCAAGTTGACCAAAGGAGACCAGATTCATCAGGCAGAGGTTAAATCGAGCCATGAAGGCCAATTTGTTCAGCCAGACGAGGCAGACTATAGCTAGATATAGCTAATATTTATTTAATTATTAAATTTGGTAAAGCTTAAGTCCACATATAAAAACCTAATTAGAGCTAAATGAATCACGAGAATATAAACAAAGGCTAATAAATAAATGAAAAACAATAAACTATACTATAAAGATAAAAGATATACACTATAGATACATACACACACACACACACACACGCACAGCTGATAAAGAAGAATTAAATGAAATATAATTCAATATTGGAAACTTTAAATTAAGTTTTAATTAATTTTCATTTGTATTTCATGCTAATTTCGATATAAGAAGAAGACGAAGGACAACATGGACATGGATAGAATCCAGCTGGTTGCTGTTGCCTGTCCCAAGGCCATTCGTAATCTGACAAATTGTTTCAAATTATAGCAGCGCCATCTAGCGTTCGTTTCGAATTGTGTGCCAAATGCAGTTTTGCGTGCGAAAACTGTTAAATGAATTATACAAAGTGGGAGTGAAACATAGCAAAACAGACAGATAGACTGACACACGCACATACACAGCGAGCTAGAGAGAGCGAGAGCGAGAGAGAGAGAGAGAGAGAGACAAGGAGAGTGAAAGCAAGTGAGTGCCAGGGGAAAGGCAAATAGAGTGAGAGAGAATGTGCGAGTGAGCGAGATAGCTATGGGTGGTTGCTTATGTGAAACGAAGCAACGCAACCTTCCCCCTTCCCCATACACCACCCCCCCCCCCCCTTGTCAGACCGCCATCCCCGCCAGCCCTCGGCCTGCCCACAGCGCCCACATGAGCATTCTCTTCTGAATTCTACACGTACATATACATATATAAAAGCGGAAACATGCTGAAAATGCTTACATAAGCGCCAAAGTGGGCACAACTGGGTGCTAGCTATTGCGCAGCCTGCCTCCCCACACGGCCGCCCAATCGTCCACCCACAAACAGCTGTATATACAGGTGTGCGTGCACATTTCTGAATGTGTATGCATGTGTGTATATATGTATGTGTGTGTGTGTGTGTCAGCTGCATACATTAAACCGCAACAGCAACAGTAAATATTGAAAATTCCATATCCGTTTTGATGTCAACTCACGTGACAACAACAACAAAAAACACATATTAATTAGTGACTAACAACTACCCTGTACACCGATATATTGCCAAAAATAACATAGGCCAAAAATCGATAATTATCGATCATATATGTATAGAAATAATTATGTATACAATACATGCAATATTATTAATACTCAAATTTCGTCAAGAAACGTTGAGCATTATCTACAGGGTATAGCCAAAAAGGAACTGGTGGGCATTAACCCACATCACCATTCTCCTACTCCCACTTAAACTTCAGCTCCAGCTGCCAGCCTCTGCCTTGGCGATAGAATATAAAAAAGAGAGGAGCACGCGCTGAAACAAAAAGCAAAAAGAAATACGCACACACACACACGCATGCACACACACAAGACAGTCGTCTGTGTTTCGCCCTTCCCTTAACTCAGCCCACAGCTTAATCCCAGATCCCATAAAAATCTTGGTATTTTTTTTTCTGTGTTGCACTTTACAACACTATGCCTGGCATTGAGTGACAGTGTTGGGCGAAATTTCGAAAACATAATTAGGTAATCAGCTAGAGCAGCAACAACGTGGCGGCTACGTGATTTTTCGCCTCACATATAACTCATACGCAGCGTTGCGCCACATGTGTAGAAAATCAAACAATGAATAAATAGCGAGCAAAAACCTGCAAAGAACACTCATAATGCGTTGGTTGGTGTATTCAATCTATAAATACAAATTGAATGAATAAACAAATATACAGATACATATGTATGTACATATATGAATAACTTTTAAATACGGGGCAAAGATGTGTGATATTTAAATGTATTTATTTGCAATACAAAATAAAAAAATAAAAATAAAAAATAGGAACGTTGATTACTCATTCACGCTGTCAGCTCCATTTGCCGATTTGCTATATATATCGCCATATCTTTTTGAACTTGTGTTGTCAACGCCTGTATATGTATATTCTAAATTTCAATTCTAAGATACCAGCAAATGCATTTTCCGATTTGCCATGCCTCTAGTGGGTGGATCGAGGGAATCGAGAGCGTCGAAACGGACAGACGGATTGACGGACAGCAAGGCGGACATTGCAGATTATTGAATTGTTACTTGACATAATATAAGAAGATAAAACAAAATAGCTTTTTTCTAAATTTTTTAAAGCTTTATTTTAATTATTATTATTTATTATTATATTTATTATAATAAAACAAAATAACTTTTTTCGACTTTATTATAATTTGTGTTATTATTTATTATTATAAAATAAAATAACACTTTGTCTCAAACTTTATTTTTCGTTTTTACTTTAATTATTATTTATTTCTTTGCTCTCTGTATTTGCTATATAATTTTTTTTTATTTTTATCTTTGTTATAGCTTTTTCAAACTTTTTGTATTTATTAATATAATATATCATTATATTTTTTATTATTTACTTTATTATTTTTTTTCTTTAAGATTGTATTTAATTTTTTGTTTTTTAGTATTCTTTTTGTTATAGTTTTACTTTATTGTTTATTTATTTATTTATTTTATTTATTTATTTTTTTTTTTTTTTGTGTATTATTATTTTTTCTTTTTGTTATAATTTTATTTTATTTTTGTTAATTTTATTTGTTTGTTTTTTTTTTTTTTTTTTTTTTTTTTTTTTCATTATAATTTTTTCTTTTTTTTTAGTAAAACTACAAAACTAGCCCACTGTTGCAAATATCGTCCCACATTTGTATACATGTTATTTTATATTAATATATACATCTATAGAACACACAAATAAAACAATTTATTGCACTCAATTTAGTTAGAATAAAAAAAAAAAGCCAAACAAAGCAACAAACGAATAAATCTTTCGCACATCAATAAGATTAATTAATTTTCTACTCGTTTTCTATTTTTTCCCTCCCATAGCGAAAAGTGACAGACCGAGAGCAGGATAATTGAGAGGTCGTATGGTTAAACAGCTGAGCTTAGTAGACTTTCGCTCTCTCTCTCTTTGTCACTCTCTCATCTCAGTCGTAGCTCGCTGCTTTCTGTAATGGCAAGGCATAACAGTGACAGCCTCTGTTAACATCAGCCGTCTGAGGGCAGCAAAATTTTTGCATTTTAGGTCAGGTCGCAAATCTATGCAGCGCTGTCGGCGTCTATGCTGACGACGCGTCGCGACGCTGGCAGCGACGCACGACTAGTTTTCAGTTGTTGTTGGTGCTGCTGTCGCCGCTGCTGCTGCTGCTGCCAATGCCTACATTTTTTTTTCAGCGTTTTCTCGTTGCTTGCGTCGCTCGCTGGCAGCGTATAATTTTCATGGCAAGTTCAATGAACTTGCGAATTTTTTTTCTTCTATTTCTTTTTTTTTTTGCCGTTGGCGTTGCTGCTATTGTTGTTGTTGTATTTGAATTTTGCATTACACGAGCAAGCCAAACGCGAGAAAAAGAGAAATTAGGTTTTCTTGTCGCTTGTCTGGCTGTATGTGTATGTTGTACTACTACTGCTGCTGCTTCTTCTTCTTTATCTTCGTCTTCTTCTTCTTTCGCTTCTTCTCTTTTGTCTATTGCTTTAGCTACATTTGGCTTGGCTTCACCAGTTTCATATATATATGTAGGTATAACAGTTCTAACTTCGATTTTGGCTGGCATTAAAATATGCCCCAAGTCCAAAGTCATGTTACAAGAAAAACCATAATACTTTGTATATACATACATATGAATATTCATTCACGATCAGCGATTATTTTTATTACATATGCATATTTTTTTACTATAATTATTTTTTATAATCAATATATCTTAGTTCTCAATTAAACATACATACATATATATAATAGAAGCCTACTTAAGAAATATGGGCTAGGACTAAAGAAACAAGGGTTAAGGATAATAACTCTAAACTAATGAATAGTTTTATTTCATCAGTAAACTGTGCGTAATATCATATAAAATGTTAAGATTGCTAGTATTATTATATAATATATATGTAGATATATGTAGATATGTATTCTTAATGCAATTGAATATATACTACTATTAGGTTAAGATTATAACGCTATGAACATTTCAGTAAACTTCTATTGAATAGGTCAAACATTTTTAGCTCTGTGGAGATATCTATTCACTGATCCGGTTTGTACATACATACATATATATTGTATGTATAGTATATACCATTCGAGCTCATCAACAGCTTAGTAATAACAAGCAGAGATAGAGAAAGTGATATGTAACCGTAACCTGTACAGATGCAACGGATTATTGATCAATAACTCATTGCATCTTAACAGTTTCCAGTTACATATCACTTTCTTTGTCTCTCTTGCGTTGCCCTCCTTCTCTTCCACTTTCTCTGCCTTTAATTCTAATTGTATCCTGTGCTCTCTTTTAATATACAAGTACAAAGGCATCAAAAACAAATATAAAATTATATTAGCCTATCTCTCTCTCTCCCTCTCTCTATGTTATTTTTAATTTTTGCACTAACCTTTAAGCGGCTCATTTTTCGTTGCTTTATTACAGGCATATCGGGTATTGTGGTTTGTGTCTTCGCTATTGCTGCTCTTACAGCTGCGGCTTCTTCTTCTTCTTATGCTTTATCTTCTATGCAATGCGTGAATCTGTTTTGCACTTGTTTTACCGTTTCGATTGCCACTCTGTTATTGTTATATTTCATTGGTTCATTTTGCAGCAACAATGAAATACACACGCACACAATCACACAGAAAAAAAACCAATTAACTATTTGCGCCGTTTTTTTCGCTTCTTTTATCTTTCAGTTTCAACTCTCACATAAAGCTCTCGTTCACTCACACATTCATATTGACAAACTCATTCACACACGCACGCACACGCACACAGACATACGGACGCTTGCGCGAGGCAGCGATGTCAACGACAATAATAACAACAGCAACAACAACGACGACGACAGCGAAAAACATACACAACAACAATGGACAACAACTCGAACTTGAAGTCGAACTGAAACTCCATTGAAGCGTGGCAATCAACTGAAAAAACAGTGAAAAACTGCATGCAGTTGGACCTGTGGAAAAATGGATAAAAATAAGGAGGAAAAAATGAGAGGCAAGCAAAAGCAGCGCCAGCGTCGCGACTGCGACGTCTACTGAGCGGCGCTGCACTGCTGCGTCGCTGCTGCCGCAATGAGTTGACGTTTTTGTCGCTGTGGCGTAGCTGCAACTTTGAAAACACACATACAGGACGCAAAGGAGAAAGAGAACGGACAGCAGAGCCAAACGACCGTTTTACAACTGCCGGGCCCAGCTTCGTTTTGCGTTTGCCATTTTCGGTTCTGCCACTTGCCGTGCTTTGCCTATTCGCCTGATCTTCGTGAGCGTCGATGGCGGTAGCCGCGACGCCGGCGTTGACGTTGGCGGCGAATATCCTAAATCTGTTTTTGGGTGGTTAATTTATTTATTTTTTTTTTTGTGGAGGGTAAACGGATAACGACGAACGATGTCTCATAACCGAAGCAAAAGGCGCGGCAGCGGCTCCAGCTTCAGCTGATAAGGGCGATAAGAGGACACATAAATACACAAGTATATGTACATACATATATGTATGTATGTGAAATGAATGACCGTTTAACGGAAACTTTATAAAACGAAGACTCGTTCAATGAAAATCTCAGCAAGTGTAAGAAATCTAAAGAAAAAAGCAATCACAATAGCGCCCATACGCGTTGTCATAGCAACAACAGCAAATACGACGAAAAAAAAAGAAGCAAAATCAGAAATATATATGTATAAACTGATTAACCACAAAGAGCGAACGTGAAACAAAAGCCAAAAGCCGTTAACAAGCCGGCCCCAACACACTACACGCACACGCACACAGACACATGGTGAGCATAAGAGCGAGAGCATTTGCTGGCGAGAGAATTCAAAGCACAGAAACTTTGCTATTGCTGCGCCGCTGCTGCTGCTCTGCTGCTGTTAAAATGGCTGCCAACAGCAGCGACCTACGACTACAACAGTGCTCGCCGTACACATTGTTGTAGTAGTTGTTGTTTTCCACTTTTTATACTTTTCGCATTTTTTTGTTGGTGGCATTAGCCGGCAAAACGCGACGGCCGCAACGTCACTGTTAATAACATGCGGAAGCCACTGCCGCTGCTGCAGACGCTGCTGTTGTCACAGTATGTGTGTGTTGACAGGCGTATGCCAATTAAATTCTATGTTATTGTATATATGTATATGTATATTTTACACATTTGTACATATCTGTATCTATGCTCGTGCATAAAAATGTTCATCATATTTGATGATTTCTGTTGTTAGGGGGTCTGCCCCAGACTATTACTGTTGGCATGTGTGTGTTTATTATTAACATTTACCGTGCAATTTGCGTTAATTTGCAAATGGAGTGAAACAATTTTTAAACGCCTGTATGCGGCGCACAGAAATACAGCAGCAGCAGTCACAGAGGCGGCGACAGCTTTCGTTAAAGTAACAGCAAACAGAGCAAATGTTAATAACAGCGAAATGTTTTTTAACAGTACACTGCTTTCCGCGGTACTGTGGTGTTATTGCGGTAAAAATACAACTCAACTGCTTGATTTAAAGCAATTGAATTTTACGTTATATATTTTTTATTCATAGAAATTAAACCTCATAATATATCTAGGTAATAAATATAATGATTTAAAAGAATAGAAAAGTTTGTATGTACCAGATAAAAAATACAAATGAATAAAATTGAAGAAATCCGAACATGGTAAGATATATTAAGTATTTTAAGAGCAGAAATAAATAAAATTATTAAATCAATTTGCTTTATATACGTGTTTTGCAATTGGGTTTAATTTCCATTGATGTGCTCCACTGTGCACTCTCTTTACTCGATCATCATTTAACCTTAATTTGCTTTTATCAAGAGTTGAATTTAATATTCACCACACTCTATCCACCAGAGGCATTAACACACATACATACATGTTTATATGTAGATATGTATATACTTGCATGAACGACGCACTGTTAACAGCGCAGCACGAATGTTGACGTCGACGTCAGCGTTTGCGTTGACGACGACGCCGACGACAGTCTCGCGCTTATCAGCTGTTCTTTTGCTTTCATTTCTTCAAACACAAAGCGCACAGAGACGAGACGTGGCACAGCAGAAGCCGCCGACCAGCCTAGCTTAGCTAGCTCGAGAGAGCATGTATAAAGGAGGAAAACCACATACATACATACATATACATATCTACTAATGTATGTATGTATGTACGTACGTATGTATGTATGTATTTATGTGTGTACCAGGGGGAGCTAGGGTGGGGTTAGTGTGGAAAGTGCGCTTGATATGGGTGTAGGGCAACAGAAGCATAGGGGACAAGAAGATGAGAAGCGGGCGGGGAGAGAGGGAGGCACAGTTGGTTTAGCTTTGCTTACGACGACGAGTGGCCAGAAAGCGGGTGGGCGGGGATTGTGTATATAAATATATATATATGTGTGTGCGTGCTTGATGCACTGTGCAATATGTATTGGCAATATAAATGTATATAAGTATATATGTGTACATATGTATATGTGCGTGCGTGTGTGTTTGTGTGGTGTGTTTGCCACGTCCCGTCACGAGACAAGATGTTGACAACAACAATAACAGTGCCCAACCATTGTGTGTGTGTGTGTGTGTGTGCAGAAGTGGAGCGATTCATTTTTAAAAATGCAATACATACATACACGTATACACACATATGCCAATACATAATACATACACATAAATAATAGATAAATACACCATCTATGTATTTCTTCCCACGCATATTCATGTATTTTTGCGTGCATGTATGCATACATACATATATGTAAGTATGTACATACATATATGTATGTATGTACATACATAAGTATGTATTATTCGCTTTCTTTTGCCTCACATCTTTTGCTTACGCTAATTTGCTTGCTTATGCTCGTGTATTTCTTTCATCTCATTTGCTTTGTTAAACTCTTTGCCCTATGCACGCGAGCGACAAACTAAAGAAATGGACGAAGCGAAGGTGAGGCAACAACAACAACAACAACAACAGCAGCAGCAACAGGAAAAGCAGAAGCAACGAAGGGCTCACTAAAACTATGGGAAAAACATCTTTCATCTTTCATCTTCCATTTTTCATCCTCTATCCTCCATCTTCCATCTTCATTTTCTGCCAGACTCCCCCTCCACCCTATGCCCTCCTCGCTCACCTTACTAATGCCACTGGCCTACCCCATCGCAGTTTCCAGCCCAACAGCAACAACAACAAAAACGAGATGCACAAAGTTAAAGCTGTGTAGCTGCCTGACAATTCCAAAGTGCAATAACCGTTTGGCCTGTGCCTGTGCCTGGGCCTGGGTCTTAACCCACGTTAGCCCTCGTGCACGTAGTCACCCAATATTGAACCTCATAGATATATTTAAATAATCTTAGAAATCATTGAAAACTCTTTCGATCTAGCAATTAGTTTATTTTTCTATATACCATATATTATTTGGAACTATTAAAAAAAAATAAATAAATAAACTGTTAAATTAATTAATTCAAAATTATTTATAATTATTACTTTTTTTATTATTATTATTTTTACTCTTATTATGCTGAATGTAAACGTTTGATTAAATATATTAAATTTTGTAAATTTCATTATTATTATTAATTTTGTTTTACTTTGTTCGAATAATAATATATAGTGTATTCTCAAATATAATGTATTATATATCCATTTATATTAAAAACTTACCCTGACGCCAATGATGCGTGCTTCGAGAAGCTCATGTTTGCGCGGATTTAGCGACGTTTGAAAATGATCCATTTTATTCCAGTTCTCAATTTTTCGATTTATTGTTTGATTTGAAATTTTTTTTTAGTTAGTTTTTTTGAATTTAGTTTAATTTATTTGTTTGCTTTGTCAATTATGAATATTTATGTTCATTCTCATCGCCATTGCGATCAGATTTAGGCATATTGGCTGAAATTTGTATAGTTTGATATCTGATTAGTATATATAGATCTCATTACTTAAACAGAAGTTTCTAATTTTTTAGATTTAAGAAGGAAATCAATTAATAATTGAAACTGTCAAGTAATTATTTAGTTAAATAATTCAATTTCAGACTTTAAGGGATAAAGGGGTAATCAAAAATATGAAACGAAATAAATTATTTCAAAAAAAATTAAAAAAAAAAAATAAAAAAAATTAATTCAAAAAAATTATTAAAAATAAGAAATTAAACATTTTAAGTTCTCAATATATTGTTTAATTTTAATACTATATAATAAATGTATTATATGTATTCATTAGTTTTAATTAAAAAAAAAAAAACGTTAATGAATTAAAATATAATACAAAATACATAAAAGAGAAGTTGATTAATTTGTTAATACCTTTTAAATATATTATAAATTATTATATTACAACTAAGAAATTTATTGTATACTCATTCACGAAAGCGAAACGAGAATATTGTTTTTGTGCACTCTCTGTTTGTCCGTCCCAAGCCATATCGACGCTATTGAAGCTAGAGACATGAAATTTGGAATATATACTTGTATAAAAAGTGTCTGCCCACTAGGGACGTGGCAAGTTAAAGCATTTTCAGGAATCTCACAAGAGAGATGAAATGGGAATACATACTCGCGTTGACAGAATAAATGTAAAAAGATTTATTTAGGGCTGTGGCAAATCGGGTAAAACTGTATCTTTAGCGACTAAATTATTGTTGACATCCACTATGGGGCGTGGCAAATCGAAAAATGGATCTGACAGTGTTTAAGCCGTGAATGAGTATTCTGCAATCGGCAACGCCCGACTGCAACGTTCTTATTTGTGTGTGATTCAAAATTGAAAAATAATGAAATATGTAAATAAAAAATGTGTACGCTATTTCATTTTATTTTTTTTTTATTTAAGCAAAAATAATGAAAAATAATATAATATAATATTATATTTGTAAATATAGTAAAAAAAAAATAATTAATTAACAAATATATTCTTGAAAAAAAAAAAAAAATAAATAAATAAATATATACATATATATATAAAATAACTAAAAAGGAATTTAATTAATAAACGTTCATTAAAAAATGTACTCAATATTAATAATTAATAATAATTTTCTATAAATCGTTCACTAAAATTGGAAAGAGTTTAACGATTTCAAACCAAATTCTGATTTAGATAACAAAACACGACCATAATGTTGGCGTAGGTCACGATCACAGTCCATCACTAATTCAATTTTAGGTTATGTATGCATACATACACACATATGAACGTGTATGTATGTATATATGCATTCATCTCCATGTACGTATATATGTATGTGCATATGGGAGAAACTAAATAAAAATCTTACGTTTTGAATGTAAAACCAAAGTTGGATTTTATCAAGAATTGCATGTTGCACAGCTGTTGTCAACTAGCAAATGGGAAAATCCAATTGGGCAGCTTTTTGGAGACAGGCAACCTCGGGTTAATATTATTGCACTCCAAGGAAATTCAAAAAATTTATCGAATAATGTCACACAAATTCGACAAAAAGCCGGCTAAATGCCAAATTATTCATACATACAAATGTATGTATCTCAATATTATTCTTTCTCAAAAATAACATTTATTTAACATACATTCGCGCATACGCACGCACATACACACACACACACACACACACGCACAGTTGCATATGTATGCATGTACGTTGCTCGTTTTTGCTTTGCTCGCCGGTGTGTTTAGTTTTTCTTTTCGTTTTTGTTTCACTTGCCGTTTATTTGACGTATTTTCTTCATTTGCAACTTTTCGTTGTAGAAATTTTGGGGGAAGGAAAGGCTTTTGGATAAATAAGTATTACAACAAACACTTTGTTTTACACAAGTAGCTCTCGCTCTCTCTCTTCTTATTAGCCGCTTTGCTTTGCGTTTTTATTTTTTCTTTTCTTTTTTGCAAACGCTGCGAGGTTAAGTTTGTCTTTTTGCTTTGCAGCTGCAATCCGTTGGTGCTGGAGAGGAGGAAGCTTTTTCTTTTAGGCTAACTACAAAAACAAACAAAAAAAAAGTATCCTATTCGCAACGTTATGTGTTGCAGGATGCGCACACACGCACACACACACACGCACACAGACAATAAAATGGCTTTTTGCGTTTGGTTTTTAATGTTGTTTTTGTCACAGCAAAAAAAATTTTAGCAGAAGCTACACAAACGCGTCGCGTTGCAAAAATGTGCTAAAAAATGCGCTCAGCTGTCAAAAGTGCTTAACGATATATTTGGTGTATCGATATATATTGTATTCGTTCTCGCCAGTTGGCAGTTCACTACGTTTTGAACTTTTAGAGCGGTTTACTCAGTTAACGAAAACAACTTAACGAAAGATTCAAAAATCTATACACTTAATATATATCAAACATTCCTATATATCAAGTGAAAAGAAACTGCTGTTTCATATTATTAAATATTAAATTTTCAATTTGAAAGTTATTAAAATGTTGTGAAAATATGCTATTAAAGATATGAGACACATTGAGATCATTCTGATGCTTTTGTATGAATGAATATTTAATATATAATATGCATATATCTAAATGATTTCTATATTTATTTATGTTTCTTAAAGATATTTGCATTTGCTTAGAAAATTTTACAGCACATATGAACGGCCATTTTACTGTAATTTAACAGCGTAGGCTTGCACTTTACAGTTCATCGATACCTATCGCAATCGAAATACTCAGAGCTTACAACATATGTTTTCTCTAACGACGATTTTCATTTGTATGAAGTGTCAAAACGGGAAAAGAAATGGAGCGAAAAAATTCGGATTCTAAATTTGGTTGGCTATTTAACGCTGGTTAATTAACAATTATAACTATAACGGTAATTATAATATTGCAGACTACGACGACCGTTCGAATAATATTCAAAGCGGTTCTTTGGAGTCGCCGAATAACGAAACCGAAAATTTCGACGAAGGCGCCAACTCGAATGCCGGAATGGCGACAATTAATAATGGAAACATGGCTTACGGTAGAGTTTTTGAATTTATTGCAATTCTATATATATGCATATATATTTTCCTAGATGCTATTGAGGAGCCACTGAATCCCGTTGTGCCAAATCCAGTTCAGGGTAAGTGCATTATATCTGTAATATACATACATATATTTTAAATATATACATATACATATGTATACGTTAGATGAGCCTGAAGAACCGTTGGTTGTTGTTGCATCGCCTCAAATAATAACCCCATTGATAGATCCGACTTTAGATGGTGAAGACATGAGTAACGGTAAGTATATATATATATATACAGTTTGTCAAGAAACACTTTACACACTATGAAAAAAAATATATTTTTTGACTTTAGATGCCAATATAAAAGCCATTTATTAAAAAAAACAAATGAATTTTTTGCAAAGCTTTTTAATAATAAATTTTAAGTTGAATTACAAAAAAAAAAATACAAAACTAAAAATAGGTAACAAAATAAACAACAAAAACTAACATTACTCATTTTTAAAGCGGTCAAGAGACTGTTTACACAAAATATTAAACTTAGGTTCTTTCTTGCTTAAAATATAACTTAAAATGAACTATGCTAATTTTAATATCTAGCATGACCCCCCGCAGCATTTAACACATGCTGCAGGCGGTTTTTCATCGAATCTACCAGCTTTTCTAGGAATTCGATGGGTATTCTTGGCCACTCTTTAGAATAGCAGCTTTCACTTGTGCGTGTTTTTTTTTTTTTTTGGCCCTGTTTTCCCACTTGTTTTTTTAAGTAGGCCCAAACATGTTCAATGGGGTTCAGGTCGGGACTCTGGGGAGGTGTATCAATAACTTTGCCACAATTATAGAGCAACCAAGTCCTCACATTATACTCATTGTGCTTGGGATCATTATCTTGATACAATTTGAAATTAGGCTTATTATCAATAAGGCCTAATTTCTCTGCACTTCACTTTAAATTATTTTTCAAAATCTGGAGATATTGAGCCGCATTCATAGTGTTCTCTATAAACACCAGTTCTCCAACTCCCCGGCGACTTATGCACCCCCAAACCATTATTGAAACCTTTCCAAATTTAATTGTTGGAATAATGTTTTTGTTTTCCAACGTAGTTTTGACTTTACGCCACACTCTTGATGGACCATTATTAGAATATAACATTATTTTGGACTCATCGCAGAATATAACGTTGTCCCAGTATTCTGCCGGCTGACTAATCACTTTTTTTAGGGAAAGTGTCCGTACTGAGATTTGCGGATTTCGGTCAATCTTCCGCATAATTAGCCGGTCTGCACGGTTAGAAATCTTTTTTTTTTACGTACATCGTACCCTTTTGAATATTCTTCAGCTAATTGGACAACAGATTTGCCCAATGTGTGGCTATAATAAATTATTTGGACCACATCAAAACTTAATCGCTTTCCAGGCATTTACAAAATTATTTCTATTAAATTTTAGAAGCTTACTCTGACAATTTGAGAACCAACGTGAAAAATATGCATAAATAAACATGCATTGAGATACGCACATATCATAAGTAACGGTAAAGCACCGTTGTTTCGAAACAGAAGTGGAAGACGCAATGTGTAAACACTTTCTTGACAGCTTCAAAAATGAATAATGTTAGTTTTTGTTGTTTATTTTGTTACCTATTTTTAGTTTTGTAATTTTTTATTTTTGAATTCAACTTAAAATTTATTATTAAAAAGCTTTGCAAAAAATGCATTTGTTATTTTTTTTTGATAAATGGCTTTTATATTGGCATCTAAAGTCAAAAAATATATTCTTTTCATAGTGTGTAAAGTGTTTAACATATATAACTATAACGGTAATTATAATATTGCAGACTCCGACGACCGTTCGAATACTATTCAAATCGGTTCTTTGGACTCACCGAATAACGAAACCGCTAATTTCGACGTGGGCGCCAACTCGAATGATTCGAACAACTCGAATGCCGGAATGCCAGCAGTTGATAATGGGGGCGTGGCTAACGGTAAAGTTTTTCAATTTGTTGCAATTCTATATATACATACAATTCTATATATACATATACATTTCCTTAGATGCTATTGAGGAGCCACCGAATCCCGTTGCGCCAAATCCAGATCAGGGTAAGTGCATCATATATGTAATATCCATATATTTTAAATATATACATACATCTAAATACATATGCATATGTACATGTTAGATGAGGCTGAAGAATCGTTGGTTCTTGTTGCTTCGCCTCAGAGCATCAATGCATTGCTAGATCCGACTTCAGATGATGACGACATGAGTAACAGTAAGTATATATATATATATATATATATATATATATATATATATATATATATATATATGTATATATTATTTTATGATTGCATATAAAACGTACTTGTTTTTCCTTTCTAGTTTTGGTGGTAAGCGAATCATTGAATTCGATTTATTCGCCTCTATTCCAGCGTTCCTCAGGTGGATCTGCAAATCGTTAGTATATACGATTTCTATCTATATATATCTATAATGCTGTATATATCAATAACTGTTACTCATTTACCAGGCGGCCAACCAACCGATGAGATTATGCTTCCGAATAGCGATGCCTTTTCACTCCGTTCGCACGCTCAGATTCACTTTACTCGCTGCTCCCGAGTCAACAACAGCCGCTGCGTCGATACAGCCCATAAGTGTCCTATTTGCTTGGAGTGTATTCTTACTCGTGAGCCGACTTCCACAAAATGTGGCCATGTGTTCTGCCGTGCTTGCATTCGGCTAGCCGTAGCCACACGTATGAAGTGCCCACTGTGCAACATGCAACTCACATTGGCTGACATATTTCGCATTTACATCTAACTGATATCTAACTTTGTATATCTAGTATTGAATTTCATATAAAGTACTATTTTTAATTGACTCACTGTGGGATTTAATCAGTTCATATATTATTAAGTTGATATATGAACGGATTAAATCGCAGAGCTAATTAAAGTTAGTATTTTATATGAGATTAAAAATAGATGACTACAAGATTTAAAAATATCGAAATTTGGCTACAATTTATTGAATGCTGAAGTGTTTAATTAGTAAATATATATTGTAAGTATATATTCATTTAATTCAAAATTCAGTTACATTAGCAGAGCACAGGACTGCAGTATTAACAGAACAATTGACATTCGAGTCACGGAACTGTTATTTGCATAACCAACTGAGCATCATTTAACAGCACGAGCGTGTGCTTCTGTGCGTATGCGAGTGTTTCTGCCGGCTTGAACGACTTTAAATGTCTAGCAATAAAAGACGCTTAATTTTATTTACCTTGTTTTATATATTTATTTTTTTTTTTACTTTACTTTAATGCTTGTCTATAAGTGAAAATTTAAATTAAATTTAATTATATTATAATAATACTGCTAAAGACCATACAAGAAATTGAATGAAAAAGTATTTAAGTGATTGATTTAATAAAAATCGCTGTTAAATGTAAGAAGTTGAGAGAAGAAATATGTACATATATTCATTTTTTCGATCGGCCTTAAAATTGACGTTTCCGTCAAAATAAAATTTAAAACATTAGAAATGATTATTAAATTCGTTTTATTTAATGGTTTGTATATTTGTGCCTTCTGCGAGAGATTATGACGTCACTCTGTTGGGAATTTGTCACTTGGCGTGACTTGCGCATTAAACACCATAAATGCCTCTAGCGGCTCACCTTCTCATAACTATCGAGTTTCATTATATCGATAGTACTGCCTAAAATGTTACAATTATAAATCGAGTATTTGCATTAATCAGACACGGAGTATGCAGTAGCAAAAAAATAAATTACTATTTCAAGTACTGAAAAGTATTTACATTAGTTTCTCTGCACAAAATACCATAGCGATTCTTTGTGCGGTATACGATACCATACGATGTGATACGATACGATATTTAGTCGGAACCATCGATACCTTTTAAGCTATATTAGCCAGCGCTAGGCATGTAGATATCGCTCATCCCTAAATACAATTCAGTTCATTTTCGGTTTTTGTGCGCATCGGAGTTACCTATATATCAATTTCGAGGCGTTCCGACATAAATTAAAAACTAATTTATAGTAAAAGACGCGCTGCAGTCAACCTATATATATGTATATATGTATGTTAGCTGCAAAAAACGAGCACAAACAATAAGAAGCGGCTACCAAGTGATTACGAATTTGTATGTTTTCATTAAATTGTTTATACACATATAAGAGTTTTTTGTAATTTTTTTGTATTTCATTTTGGTTGTTATTGTGTATCTAGCTGCTGGTGTTGAATTTTTGTTGTTGTGATATTTGCATATTAATGTGCAAAATGTGAGTTTCATGCTGAAATTGCGCGTCCGATTGCCCTTCGTCTCATTCTATTGTTTTAGAAGTTTTTATAAATTTTATTTATTTTTTTTTTTGTTGTGTTTTGGCGAACGCGTCATCATGAAGAAAAAAATGCCCAAAATATAAAACGGCACAAATTTTGCGCTCGATTTGGTGCGCTTAATGTGCGTGCGCGTATGAGTGCATGTGTGTGTGTGTGCGAGTGTGATTGATGTAGTAATTGATTAATTGGATGCTACGTCCTGCACATTGTTGATGCTAGAGCTGAAATAAACAAATTTTGTAAAAGCCGCCAAAAGGCGAACGAACGATATCCGCAGTAGCAGAAACACTAGCAGCGTCAGCAGCGGCGTCAGCGTCAAAGAAAGTGCGGCCTAGCTGACAGTTGTATGAGTGTGTGTATGTGTGTGCGCAAAGTAAAGGCAAAAAAAAAAAAAAAAAATCAAAACTCAAACTATTCATGTCTTTATGTGTTGCTATTGCTGCTGTTGCTTCTGCTGCTGTATAACGGGCGCCGTTCGTCGCATAGCAAAAGTGAAATTTCTACAGAGATTTCTTTATTATTTAAATTGTTTTTGTGCGAGTTGTTTGCCATTCTTTGTGCATTGTTGTTCTTCTTTTATTGTTGTTCTTTTTGTTGTCACTGTCACTGGCAACGCCTATGCTCTCTGCCATCTAGTGCGTCTGCCATTCAAACATTGTTGCGGGCTTTTTATCAATGCTATCAGCGGAAATATTTTGCCGCACCCCGCTTGACCTTATTCCATGCACATACACACACACACACTCTCTCTCACTCACACTCTCTCTCGCACATGCACACACACACACACACACACACACACACACACACACACGCACACACACACACACACAGTCCCACATTGCGTAGCTGCTCTCTTCTGGTGCAGCAGCACAGTCCACCCATTGGCCTGCTGAAGTCCTCCTTGTCTATCACCCGCATTAATGTGCGTTTTTGGTGTTCTCAGTGCCTAGCTGAAGTTGACTCATTCTCTCCCAACGCGCATTCCTCATTCACATTACATCCATACTTTAGCTTTGAGAGCAATTTACACACACACACACACACTCTTTGTGTCTATCTCTCTTGTGCTCACACGCGGTCCACCCACTTACTCTCCATTAAGCTCTTGCTATTCTGAGCACAGCTTATTGCAGCTCTTGCAGCTCTCTCCCGACGCCACAACGTGATGCGTTCTTTCTTCTGTTCTGCTCTGTCAATCTGCAGCAAATTGCAGATCGTATGTGAGCATACGCTATTTATGTATGTATGCGTATGTGTGAGTGAGTGAGTGTGAGTGTTTTGTCACCTCTGCCTCCCCCCACATTGGTTATAATAATTTTTGCAAAAACGTGACTTCAATTCAATTTGGTATTTCTGGACATTTGTAATCTCAGCTTAGAGCGGAGTCATTACATTTGATTCACTCTTGTTTGTGCACGATTCAAAATATTTTATATAGAATTAGAACCTTGTTAGCTTCCGCCAAGAAGTTGCGGAGAAAAGAAAAACTATTATTTGAAACTTAAATCGTGAAAACATTTGTAAAATATGACAAAAGCAACCATATATTATTTCTTTCTTAGATAAATATTACTTTTTGTCCATACCATTTCATTCGATAAGAAAGTTAAGCCAAATTAGTAATTTTCTGTTAACACTTTTTATCAGTCAAAAATTGTATATATTGACGTCTTTCTCATGCATTTCAAATTCGAGTTAAAGAAAAAACTTATCAGTTTGTATGTACAAAAAAGTCTTTAATCCATTAAACATTCCAATCAGTTCTTATCAATAGACAAAACTATTTACTTCTTTTGCCTGCGAAAAAAAAAAAAAAACCGAAAGGAAAATCGTTGAAAACAAGTTCAAGTACACTCATTGTATTTCTTATGAAAATTGTATTACTTTCGTCGTCCTATCTTAAGAATGTCACATTAAAATTCATGAATCTATTTTAGGGTATTATTTGAGGAACAATTTTGTTGCTCAATGCAAGGGAAATTAGTGTTGTTAGGCACAGGAACATGAGTCGCATATCGCTTAGGTGACCATATCACTATATTTATTTAGTATATATTATTAATATTCGTATCATATTTCTTGTAAATTAGTCTTACTATATTTATTCTGTGGCGGCATTAATAAACAAGAAACATGTTTGTTTAGGAAAACTTAATAGTACTTGAACCTGACTCAATAATTGCAAGCTTTACAATGTTTCTTGATATACAATTATAGAATGCCCAAGACAAATAAGTAATATTCGTATTACAAAAAATAAACTCCACTAAAAATGAAAATGGTTTATATAATCAATAGAGCACTTAAGATTATTTAACTACTATCTTCATAAACATCTTCAGTTTTTGCAATCAGAAAAACTCTCAGGTGATTAAATCTAGGATTAATGACTGTGTTACATCATTAATTAGTCTTTGGTTTTTGACTATGTACTTGATACAGATTGATACATTATGGTATAGACGCAAATCGAAGATTAGTCAAAACATGGCGAGGCAAAACACCTGCCAAAAATTAATTAAGGTGATCGTAAATAAGGGTCATGACTCAAATCGTAATCGAATATGCGTAATACATAGAAACTCAACATTCACAATACATTTGGAACAGAGCTCGTAGATGGAAATTCTAGTTTTTCATCTCTTCTTGACTGTAAAGGTAATAAAGATCTATAGGAGGTATGTTTAAATAACATAAGATGTGTTTATCCTATAGCAAACATATAGTATCATATACATAATTTATATGGTCATATACCACATATCTTTGCATAGAGAAACAATAGGAATTACCTCCAATAGAATATTTCAACATCGTCAGTTTCTTGATCTCTAAATATTAAGTACTACATACTACATATATATGATACTATCAAATTATCGATTACTTCATGCAGTTGATTTGAAGTAAATCTCGTTTGCATTAGGGAAAATTAAAAAGAGTTTCTTTTTATTGATTTCGTTTATCGATCAAATTCAAATCATTGATTCGTGTTGCTCACCTTGCTGCAAATTCCTGCTGGCGTCATGTGATAAGTGTTAATTTTTTGCACTCGATTTTTCCTTTTGGTTAATTTGGTTTTTTCTTGTCGAGTTTCTAAACTCGATGCTAACTACAACAATTGAGGAACTTGTTTTTGTTTTTGCTCTTTTTCGCATCTATTGTGACTGGCGCACAATCGTGTGAATAAATGTAAATGCTGAAATCAACAATAATGATAATTATAATAACGATGCGCATGACACAATTCTCCTAACTCTGATTTTCTTTGGCTTTATGTTTGTTTTCATTCTAAGTAAGCTACACTATATCTTAATCTTTACTGACGCGTCGTTCTGCTTCTTTGTTTTGTCAAATGACTCTAGAGTTGTCTCGTCGCCTTCTTCTTCTTCTGCTTTTTATAGCCTCTCTCATTTACTAGCCTAATTTATAGCCATCAAGCGGCGATTTGTGCCAATTCCTAACGTGGCCCTACGAATCGAGGCCCGACTCCATTAAACTGCAAAAAAAATTCAGATACAAAGTAAAAACTCATCTTTACCGTTAAGTTTATCGGCTTCCTAAAGCATATCTAGACTATAGCAACACTTGTTGAATAACTTAGTTCCTATTAGTTAGTTGTACAAAAAAGAGAAGAATCTGTGATTTTGTACCTAAAAAATTACTTTGGGAAATAGTCTTGAAGCTCCTAAAAAATATGAGCAAAACTTGCGCAAATCTTTCTAATAATGAGCAAAAAACTAACGATCCTAATGAGTTTAGTACTCAAGATCGTTTATTATATAAGCGTCTGACAAGAACACCTCTATCTCCAAATATGATGTATATGGACTATATGTTAAGCGTATAAAAATATATCCACATAGAGATAAAGCAAACTGTATATGTGTGGGCGTATATCAACGCGATGTTATGATCTATTTGCTAGTTTTGCGACTTTATTCTTTGCCCTAGATAGATAGAAAGTTGTAAAAGAGAAGAGGTAGTTCTTGTTTAACACTTCTCTCTCCCTCTTTCGGTAGATGAAACTCTATCAATAATAATATAATATACCTATATCTCTTGCAATCGATCGTAAATCGATCTCGTTCTCTATATCTAATCAATCGCCATCTCTATATCTAATTCTCTCTCTTTATCTCTCTTTGTTCCTCTTGATCTCCGTTTCCTTCCCTCTCTATTCATACAGCACTCTCTCTCGCTCAAACTATCTTCTCTCTTCTTCTTAAGAGATTTATAACAGTTTATCAAAATAGCGCTTCAGTGTCGTGATTTTCAAATCCATTTCAAACGCGCCGAACATGCTGGTAAGAAAGTTTGTACATACACATGTTCGTTCACACACATTTACACATACACACATATTTCCATATACATGAGCTTGCATATCTCTGTGGAGATCTTAACTATTCGTTGCACATTAGTTTTTATTGTGCTACGCTCTCAGCTGCTGCTGCTGCTGCTGCTGCTGGTGGTGCTGTTGCCTTGCTTTTAATTACAGTTTCCCCCATTTAGTTAGCTTGGTTACTCTGGCAACACTTCCCACGCCTTGATTGTATGCGTGTAGTGTGAAATTCGCGTTATCTTTTGGAGCGAATTCAACTTGTTTGTCCCCTCAGTAACAAAACGCAGCTTCGCATTAGTTCGCCGCTTGCCTTGAACTTGGCCAAACATGTGCGTAGAAAGTTGGGCTACATTGAAAGCCATATTCGCCGTCTAAAGCTTTAGCTGACAGTGCGCAGCTATAAATAGCCACAATGATGCAAAAGCAAAAAAATGATGAGCAAATAGCGACTGTGATTTAGCTCTAGCCACAAGCTACAACAACAACAACAACAGCGAGAGCACTAGCTAATTGTGAATTTAAGCTCAAAAGCTTTCAAAAGCTGTTTAACATAATTCACATTGTTTTGTTGTTCATAATTGTTGCTGTAGTTGTTATCGCTCCCATTTGACATTGAAAGCGCTGGAGCTGGAGTTGACGCCGACGCCAGCGCCGCTGTTGTCGCTGCGCATCACAGCACGCGACTGCGCAGCTGGCGGCGAATTCGCTGCAAACCATTGTCGTGAGTCACGCGGCCAAACACACCACACGCTTAAAATCAACCGTTGCGTTCAGCTTGTTGCTGTTGCTGTTGCTGTTGCTATTGCTTTTTCTCTCATTTATTTTGTTTTTGTCTTTTTTTCACAACTGAGTGAACAGCAGCAAAAACTTAACAGTTAACAGTTAACAAAACGAAAACCTACAAGAAAGACGGCAAACAACAAGAAGATCCAAAAAAAAAAAAAAAAAAAAAAAAAAAAAAAAAAAGTTCTTAAACTTTTTGTGCGTCGTTGTGTTAGTTTTTAGTGTCAAATATGGCTCAAAGGCGTTAGATAAACTATATGTATGTATTTATAATATATTACAGTCTACTAATATCCATTATCTTTGCCAAGCATTGTTACTAATATAAAATAAGTGGATATAAGAGAGTATATACCAATTTCATGCCCGTAGTCTCGCCTCATAATTATATACATACACATAATTACATTAATTATGAAAAGTGAATATTCACATTCACAATCAGCAGGTGGGCGTGTCGTGCCTCCGCCTCCTGTCGGTTGACAGACGCATTCTCATTCCCTTGTCCATGGCGAGGCCCAGCTGTGCCTCGTTTGACTAATAGATGCAATTCGCCGCATCTACAAATTGTGCTAAATTCACACAGTGCAGCGGAAAAGAGACAGCGACTAGAAACGAAACAGAAGAACGACTTGACGACACCTGAAACGGGGCAACAATCTGTGTGAAAAAATGTGACAAACAAGATTTTTTTCCTGTGCGCTCGTCTAGGTTTTTTTCTTCGCATAGCAGATAAAGCTTGGGACTGGAGTAGATATATCTAGCAGATCGTCATAAACTGCTTAACTCATGCAATATAATATGAAGTGGAATGGCTAAAGAGTTCGAGTACAATTATTTATTTTTTTTTTAATATATAAAATTTGCAAAACAAAAAAATTATATATATATACATATATGTATAAAGAAAGAAATGAATACAATATAAAGAAGTGAAATAAATAAATAAAAAACTAATTATTTAAAAATAAATAAATAAATAATAATAATAAAAAAAAATAATAATAATAATAATAATAAAAAATAATAAAATTATAAAAAAAAAAAACAAAATAATAATAAATAAAATAATTAAGAAAGATAAAAAATATTTTTTTAAATGGTAAAAACAAATTTTTTAAAATTATTAATATTTATATCTAAACCCTATTATTTATTGGGTTTTTCAATTATTTGTTTGGCAAAAAAAGAAATTAAATAAATAATAATAATAATAATAATAATAATAATAATAATAATAATAATAATAATAATAATAATAATAATAATAATAATAAAATCTAAGTAAATAAATAATTAAACAAGATAGATACATAAAAAAATTAAGAAAATAAATGCATAAAGTAATGAAACAAATAAATAAAAATTAAAATAAAAAGAAATCAAGAAAACTATTTTTTTTTTTTAATTTTAAAATATATCTCTGAATCTTTTTGAACATAAATATCTCGAAAAATTATTATCTGGTAAATCCCAAAACAAAACTTCTGGTATTTGTTCGCACAGGGTATCTCTAAAACAACTCAGCCTCTTAATATGTGGCCCCTGTTTCGACCGGTTTCTGTGGATTATGCTGCTCGAAGTATACTAATAAACTTGGGATTACTTTTAGGAATTCGAAAGATGCATAAATAACAGCAGCAACAACATAAAATCTAGTTACACGTGTGTGTGTATTTACATATGTATGTGTGAATCAGAGTTTTGCCAAAGTAAATGCATCTGGCCGCACATGCGTGAATGCGCGCACATATATGTATGTATGTGCACGTGTATGTACATATGCGCGTCTATTTTATTGACGCTGCTTCTTCTGCCATTCTGCCACCTACTCGCAGTGGCATCTGCACTTCTCTTGCTGGTTTATTGAACTTAATCATGGCGGAAGTCAAATAAGATCTCTGTCCTCTCACTCTTTGTTGCGATTATTATTATTAGTATTGTTGTTGTTGTTGTTGTTGCTCTTAAACGTTACAAATGGCGCAGCAAAATAAAACGGAGCGACAAAGTGCCAACAAAGTCAATTGCCAATGAGCAACGCAGCTCCAGTTCTACATTTATTTGAAATATGAAGCCAAAAGTATAGAAGATGAAAACAATAATAATTAACAGTGCTGCAGTCGGGAGTGTCCGACTAGTTTAGTGTTAAGTTTCAAGTACCAACATTTTCGATGGGCGTGATATATTTGCTAAATAACCCAAAGTAAATGCGGACATTCGCAATGGGTTTTCAAGCACTTTTATACTATATTAAATATTATATTATTCAAATTAATATTATTATAGTTTATTGTTCAAAAAATATTCTGGTTCTGATACATAATTTTGAATACAAAAAATTCTTTAATAGAAATATATTTAAAATCTAAAAATATTATAATATATATATAATTAAAACAAGCTAATTACAAAATAAAATAACTTAAATAAGTAAATAAATAAAAACTTAAAAGAATAAATAAAAATAAAATCAAATTAATAAAAAATGAAAAAATAATCATTGTTTAATTAAAATTAAATATTTAATTTAAATTAAAAAAAAAAAAAAAAACAATAATAAAAATAAATATAAAAAAAAACAATAATAATATATAAAATAAATATATATAATATTATAATTTATATAATTATTTATTATTAATATTTGTTATTCTAATGAACAAAAAGTACCCAAAATTACAGTATAATTTCTGTTGTATAACAAGTGTTAAGTCGTCGTATGCTTAATCAATATTTCAATCAATCGAAATTGAATTGACACGTGCTCCGATTTGGATTTGGATTTCACCAAAGCCGTACACACTTACGACGTAAACTGTAGCTAAGTAACCACAGAATTGCGTCAAGGTTGTACTCAACAGTCAAACAAACCACAAGTTGTAGCAACAACAATAATAACAACAACACCAACCACTCCAACATCAGAACGCAACAAAAATAACTCAAATAACAAGAGCAACAACAACAATAACAGGTAGCAATCAAATACTCTAAACATAACCGACTTAATGTATAAAAACCCATTAATTTAACAGTTAGCTTAAAACGCAACTAACAAACAAACAATTAAGTGCTCTCAAGTTAGGGAATGCTCGAATAGCTAAATACCCTATTAGTCTGTTCAAGTAGACATTTTTATGTTTCTTCCACATTATGAGACTATGTATGTAATCTTGAATAGATTTTTTCTCTCTTCTTCTAGATTTTGTGGTGTCTAAAATATATTAAATATTTCACATACGCATGTTAAAACTGTTATGTTGCTTGCTTTCTTAAGCTCTAAACAAGATGCTCTTATACAATCGATAAATATCGAAATAGAAAATGTACTGAATGCCTGTAGATAAGGATGAAAAATATATTTTTCAGAGTTAATAAAGATGAACGGCTATATTTATAAAGTAGATCATCTATCATAGATCGTTTATCTAAATATGGCGATTTTGCAATGTGTGTGGTGTATGCTTGATAGATCGCAAATTCTAGATCTTGGATCTCAAAATCAATCCTATATCGTACATGGTAGATTGTAAATTTGAAATCATATTGAAGAATCGTATATCATATATCATACATCTATTGTAAATTCTATACATTGTACTTTGACAATTATAGATCGAAAACAAATCAACTCTTTTATAATCTACTGCCTACCTGCTTCTATAAAGTAGTCTATGACCTTTGTCTGCTGGGTACAGGGTATCATAACCATTAGAACATTAACCTAACATTAACCGTTGACTAAAAACGAGCAAAAAGCAAATGCCAACCGAATGGCGACCCAAAAAAGAGTCGGGAGCAAAATAGAAATATGGCAAAAGAGAGCCGAAGCAAAACTCATATGAAACACGCACGCGACGCAAAAAGCATGGCTAGAGGCGAGGCGGTCTGGTCTACAGCAACTGTATGTAACTGTTAGCTGATTATCAGAACCAGGCCAAAGAGAGCGCACGCAAAACACCCGCCAAAGCAAAACTGAGGCCAGACAGACCCTCTTTGCTAAGAAATACGTGTTTGGCGTCTACGAGTTGACTGCACTTTGCGGCATCAGCACATACGCACATGACAGACACATGCATGTATTATATAGTATATATATGTATACATATGTATGCGTGTGTGTATCTATGAGCACGTTAACTTAGGCTAGGCTTCAACTGCGCCTTGGGTAGGGGGTGGGTTTCCATGCTCTGGGCACCTTTCATGAGCTGACTACACCCTCGCCCGCTCGCCACTTTACGCTTCAGCGAGTCGCAGCTGTTGGTGACGTCATTGACGCAACCACCAAAAGAAAATGTTTGAGAAAACAAAGAAGCAGAACAATCAGCAGCAACAGCAACAACAGCAACAGCATATATACATACATATGCCGGGTTCTCCCTATTCGATTGACCCATCTGGCAACTCTACAAGGTTGCCCATATTCGACGGATCCATGTTTTTTTCTTTTAAATCAGTTTTGTTGATGTTGTCGATAATAATCATATTATTTGGTTCAAGTAGACTCGTTGACATTACTCTTTGAATATGATATCTCTCAAATGGCCGCCTTGAGCCTCTACGGCGTATAGTGCCCGTTTCTGTCAAAGGTATAGGGTAGTGTATATAATACAAAGCAAGTTAACATTCAAAATTATGGGTAATAATTAATCGGGGAATGCAATAGAAACCAAGGCAAAATTGACTATATAAATAGTCGATACAGTCTGTATATATAGCATATGTTTATACATACATATTATTTAAATGCTGCCACACAGTGCGGCAAAAATTGCAAAAACCAAAAAACAAAATCCATTAAGAGTTCTTTAGCTGAGACTGCTCGACTAGGAGATACTCTGAACCCTGTTAAGAACTGATATTCCAATCAATATGGACTTCTTTTATATACACATGAAATTTACGAAATCAATTTATCGATTATTTTCGATAAAAAAGAAATGAGATGGGTTATCGAAAAATATGATAAACTTGTACTGCGTATGGTAGCTCTAGTTCTTACATCTTCTGATATTTGGGCGTTCCTACGTACGTACGGACATGGCTACATCGATTTAGCTGATCACAAATATATATACTTTATGGGGTCTGCCACGCCTCCTTCTGCCTCCTTCTGCCTATTACATACATTTTC
Organism: Drosophila mayaguana; assembly: GCA_037075325.1. Classification (NCBI taxonomy): domain Eukaryota; kingdom Metazoa; phylum Arthropoda; class Insecta; order Diptera; family Drosophilidae; genus Drosophila; species Drosophila mayaguana. Next base: position 2,294,128 of record JBAMCG010000123.1, on the reverse strand, counting down.
ACAAAAATATTATATAGAACGAGAAAACAGCTAGATTAAAAGCTAGAACTCAGATTGGCCGGCTTGCCCGGGCACCAGAGTCTGTTTAAAATCAATTTCTAGCAAATAAATATCATTCCGTCTGGTCGATATTTGGCTATTCGTTCCCAATATTATGGCAAACACAAGTCGTGAGCACATACACATAAACACACACACACACACATACACACAGTTAGGCACATTGTGTATGATTGCCCAAAAGCAAAATATGACGAAATTTTGATACACTTTTCATCAGCTCTTAAATTGATGTTCTGTTAAGAGAAACGAGAATCAGAAATTATTATAAGCTAAAATAAAAGAATAACGATAAAAAAAAAAACAATACTTAAATATAAAAAAAACTTCAATATATTTAAACAAATACTTAAAAATATAAAAAGAAATACTTAAATAAAAAAAAAAAAAAAAATTAGAAAAACTGCAGAAAATATAAGAAAACAAAATAAAAATTAAAACAATAACAAATAAATAAGCATCATAAAAAAAAACAGTACTTAAATATAAAAACAGAATACTTAAATATAAAAAAACTTAAATATATTAAAGCAAAAACTTAAAAATAAAATTTTAAAAATAAATAAATAAAATATATATATATATATATAAAAAAAAATAAATAACATATAAAAAAAATAAATAAAATATAAAAAATATATATATAAAAAAAAAATAAATTAAATTAAAATTTTTTAAATTAAAAATAAATAAAATTAAAAAAAATTAAATAAGAATTAAATTCCGATGAAATAAAAATAATACAAAACTAAAATAATCATAAATAACTTAAGATAAGTTAATATTAATATTATTTATATTTATATATGCATTTTATAAGTTTTCTATAACTAATTTTAATTTATTTATGATATTTCTTTTTAAATTAGCTCAAGTTCAAACGTTAAATGCTCATTCAAGGCCCAAACGCTGCTAGTTCAATTTGTGCCACGCCCACAATTGGCATACATTTGGAGCTTCTAGTTCTAAAACTCGCCAAACGGCCCTAGATATAGAAGAAAACAATGTATATATTTTAATATTGTATATCTGCTGCAACTACATTTTTATTGACTAATTCAAACCAAAGAATTATGTTTTTATTTATGCCTATATATATATACATACATACATACATACATACAAATATGTAAGTATATATAGCCCGAAAAATCGTATATCAATTAAGTCTAGCCGCATCGATTGAGATTCAATTGGGAATTACTTTGGATTGTTTGTTATTTGGGGTTGGGTTGTTTAGCTCTCTGTCTGTCAGCGAGTCGCAATGACGTCATCGCAACTGAAACTGTTTTCCTGCGTACGGTAAAAATTAATTTCCGCAAACAAAACAAATGGCAAAAATAAAGTTCTGCTCGGTTCGGTTCGGTTCGGCTTGCTTCTCTTTTGCAGCTGTTGCTTGAGGCCATGCAAAAGTGAGAACGTTGGGAAAATGTTTTCCTTTTGTTAAAAAAAGCACTGCCCAACGTTTGTATATATCTTTTGTTATGTTTTTATGCTTTTGCCTTCTCTTTTTCAATTTCAATTTTAAATTTTCTCTTTCTTTGTTTTTGTTAATGTGGCATTTTTTTCTCTGAAAAATGTGGTCCAGAAAAAAAACTTTTGCTTGGTTTCAATTAGTTTTTATTACAATTATTTTATTGATGTTTTTTTTTTTTTCATTTCAATGTTGGTCTTTGATTTTATTATTGCTCGTCTTCTAGTTCTAGCTTTTGTATGCATAGTATTATTATTATTATTTTTTTGCCTAAAAGCAAATTGAAAAATAATTCTATAAGAATCGCGTATTTTCTTACACATTATTTATTTATTCATGAATATTTAAGTAAGAATTTATTTGTGCCAATATTCTACAGTTTTTTGTTATCTTGTTCAGCTCCTTCTTCCGTGCCTTTTTTATCCTCCCCTGTTCCTGTTTCGTCATCTCTTCAGCTTCCTGAAAAAGTCTTGGGAAGTCTTCAAGTCTTTGCCATATGGCGGCTGCATCATTAGCCTGTTGTTTTTGGCCAAGAATTTGATACAGATTCTTTGTTCGATATCTCTTCTTTTGTTTTCCTTTTTGAATTGGCACAAATCGCAGATACGTCCAAGCAAAACAGCTGTCAAAAATAAAGCACGGACACGGGTCAAATCAATATCCAATAGATGTAAATCATGCAAATTGAGCATATGCCATACGTTTTCAAATGAGTTTATTCTAGCTCAATTAAACTAAAATTGCTTAACTAATGAAATAAATACAAAATTCAATTATACTAAATTTTTTAAATATTTGCATTTCATCGGTCTTGCTGTTCTTCCGTCCGTCCGTTCGTCTGTCTTATATATCTTGATACTTGGGTTTACAGTCCAAAATAAAATAAAGATATGGCGGATATATCTATGTTCAATATTTCTAGGTCGACTTCAATGAAGCCTCACACGGGGGCGTTTCGACTGTGATCTGTGTTGGTAATTAAAAATTAAATCAAAACTTGTTTAAATTTTTCTTATAGTATCTGGCTCTTAGCTAACTCTAGATTATATTAGTACGATAGTTCCTAAAGCCGGCTTCAACTATTCGAATTACAATTTGCATTGGCTTGTAAACAAAAAGTCATGAAAACTTTTGCTTTTACTAAAATTAAAATTTAGAATAACTCCCAACTAACTTTGAGTTCTCTCAGTGAGGCAGCTAATTCATTTTTAATTTTAATGTTTTTCTTTTTGTAGCTTTTTAATTGATGAGTCACAGATAATTCTAGTAGCGTATGTGAAAGCGTAGCAGATTTCTGTCGTTGCTGTGCTCAGAAGTCGACTTAATTTATGATGGAAACAATATTAAAAAAGAAAAGCAAAACAAAACTCAGATTTTAATGTGCCTCAAGTTTGTCTAACTTGTTTACTAACTGGAAGCACTTTTTTTTAATTATAATGTGAAAGTAGGCCAAGTGCGAAAACTGTTTACCAGAAATATATATATATATATATATATATATATATATATTTGTATACATAACTATAGCTCTTCAATCCTTTTGGGTGCGACATAAGAGTCAAATAGCTACACAAAATAAACTCGAAATCATTATAAATTGTTCATAGAAATCTATAAAACAATTAAGAAGCCTCAAGTCGAGTCTGCTCGAATGGATGATCCCCTGAACCCTGTACATTCCAACCATCCAACCATCCTATGCTTAAATAGCACATACCCACATACCCACACACACACACGTACGCATGCATCTACACGCACGGGCTCTGCCAACTGCGCAGTTGACGCAGCGACTGCAATATATGAGAGGTTAAATGTTGAATATGTTTTGTAGATAGACCATCTTCATCATATTTGTAGAGCGAGATCATGTCATATACAAATATGTGTGTGTGTTTTTTTTTTTCAAATTACTAGTATTTTAAATAATAATTGAGATAATAATGAATACTAAATCCTTATATTCTTGGGGCTTTTGTAGCTTACTAGATCTAGACTTGGCTAGCTCAGTTCAGCTTATCGCCCTGCCACGCCTCTTCTTGCCTGTTACATACGTTTTCACAAACCCCTTTCAATGGGTTCAGGGTATACAAACACAAAGAATAGATATGTATGTAATATAAATACAGTGCGCATCCTCAGGATAACGCACTCCTCCTATTCTTCGTTAATGTTAAATATTTCCTATAATTTTGGGGCTAGACGTCTAAACTTTTTCAGAGCTAGCAAATTTTTGTTTGCAGACTACGAAATTCATCTTCACTGAGAACAAAATTAATATAGGAACATAAATATATGTTAACGAATGCCTCGGATAACGAAAATTCGCATAACACACACATTTTTTGGAAAACTAAGTTTCGCTTAACGAACGAACTGAGGGAAATCTCGAATAAACATTATAGTGCCGTTTTAGCATTTTATTTTTGCCAATATTTTTTAGGATCTGTTCGGTTTCGTTTAACGAACAAGATGCTGGAACGAATCTTAACCGAGGTTCCACTGTATGTTACAGATTTCAATTTACTTGATCAAAAATGGTTGATAAATATCAGTTACAAATTTTGAAGAGCTTTTCAGGAGTGCCCTATTAAGCTAGGACGCTCAGTGTTTATATATATATATGTATACCGATTCTGATTTAATGTCAAATGTGCTACGTAATGTGTGTATGCAGAACATACATACATGTTTCAATATATGCATATATACATGTATATATATACCTATATAATATTATAATTCACAATATCACTATCTATCAAATGCGCAAGTGAAAGCAAAAACCAAAAAAAATAAAGACGTGCCGAAGGAACTTAATTAGAAATTGATTGCATTAACGCGTAATTTCATTAATTATATAGACAAGCGCACATATATGTGTATATGGTCTATGTATGTGTGCATGTCAGTGTATGTTTGTGTGTGATGAATCAATGGGTGTGCAACGCCTCATGTTAACTGGCAAATTTGCAGTTCATTTTTGCTAGCGTCTACGTTGCGTATGAGTAATATTGCAATAAAAAGACCAAGTTGTTAATTTGCTATTGCGGTTTCATGTACATATGTAACGCCTGTCAACAGCATCAAATATATGTAGAGCTATGGTATATGTACCTATGTATATATATATATATATACAGAGACGAGGGGTATATATAAATATATATATATACATATTTATAGGACTACCTATTGAGCAATTATAAATTAGTCTTATCGTCTCTATATAAACATTATCGCATTCGATTGTTATACACACACACACACACATACACTATATACAATTTGTTCACTATTAGACATGCATATATGTATGTTTATATATTCAAAAATCGTTTGATTTCATTTTGTTTATCCTTGAATCAAATTGAATGAAAATTGGTTTGCTGACAGCGTCTCTAACTAGTTGAGTAATTTGAAGACTATTTAGTCTAACTGCTGCGATGCAATTTATATATATATATATATATATATATATATATATATATGCGTAATTATATGTTTCAATTTATGTATGTATATATGTATAAAAAGAAATTGCTGTTTACTTTGCTTAATTGCTTTTTTCCGATTCATTTTTTTCGGCAATCTTATCGTTCTTGCCTTATTTTCAACTTATTTCAAATGAATCACAAACTAATAAACAATATTTTAATAAAGAGTAGGAATTTTTGAGGATTCTTCTGAGAACATTCTCAGGATGTTGCCTTCTCCACTCCACTTCTACTCAATTGTAGAGACTTTTTGATCTCTGGTAGAAATGGGCACCAATTATCAAGAAATTAGTCTTAGCCTAGATATTTCGTCACAGATCTATGGCCCAGACGAAAGCAATTAAATTCTTACGTTAACTGGAAACTTTATTATTATAGATAATACTTGGCGTTGAAGTTGAGAAGGCAGTACAGTCAATACAAGCTAAGGAGAACTTAACTGCAAGAGATCTATGCAAGCGAACTGAATAGGTATTACTTGGCTCATGCTTGAGTCTATAGTCCTTGCATACCCATTCAATTATATTTGCTAAATGTCTGATCTGATTGGGATCTTGCACCATTTTAGTTGCCTTATGTTGTGAAAGAAAACCAAACAAATTTAGCCAATTTTCTTCATTGGCCGGAACTAGCTATCTCAGCTATCTTGATTCCTTGCAAAAATTGTATACTTCTTCACGAAAGCCAAATGAGTATATTGGTTGTGTGCAATGTGCGTCTTGCTGACCGTATGAACGTAAAACCTTCCGTTGCTATTGAAGCTAGAGACATGAAATTCGGACCACATATTACCATCGAATTGTGAAGGGGCGTGGCAAATCGGCAAATGCATTTTTATTTGAAATGTGTACAAGATAAATCGTTTAGGCGCAGCTGAAGACTGGCTGACGACAGCGCATAGGCCGTGAATGAGTATTCTGTAGTCGGTACTGCCTGACAGCAATGCTATTACTTCTTTAATATTGGTTTAACAAAACTTTTTACCGTTTTGTTGTGACTTACAAATAAACGAATTTCTACATGGCTCTGAATTCAGTAAAAAGGTGCATTCTGGGTATGCTGGTTTTAGCCGATAAATATATAAATAAAAAAATATATAAATATAAATAAATAAATATATAAATATATAAATATAAATAAATAAATATATATATATATACGTATCCGAGTCGATATATGTGCGAATTGAATAACTTGCTTTATGAGGTCGCTTAATATCGCGTCACATCTGGCCATTTGCATGCCTTAATGCGAAAGGGCACGGCGTGGGCTTTACTTAGGGTATACTCAATTTGGACACGCCCGCTTAAAGCAATTTGACTCGTTTTTCTTTTCGATTCATGCTGGTGTGACTGGAAATTTAGTTGAGAGAGCCGCCAGCCTAGCGGGGCGTGGGAGTTTTTGTGTTCGTTTTCTTGTGTTGTTTTGCAGCTCCAATGTAATGTGTGTGTGTGTGTGCGTGCGTGTGCTAGTTGTTGTTTTGCTTTTGTATAGTTTCAGGTCTATTGATTGACGCGCTCGTTTGGCTGCTGGCGATTACTCATACGCCGCGTGGCACTCGTCGAGCTGCTCGTTGCTGTTGCTTGTCGTTTGTTGTTTGTTTGTTTGTTTGTTTGTTGTACTTGTTGCGCACATTAGTTTATTTGACAGCTGCTGCTCTAGCCGTTTTTTATTTTCAATTCCCAGACGTCGTCATCTAACCGAAACTCATCTCATTTGGCAACAGCAGCGACCACAAGCTATTCAAGTCCAGTTGAGCAGCGCACATTGCAGTTCTTTATTTTGTGGGTCAACTGCGGTTACTAATATTAAAACGCCCCTGCTTGAGCTACTCATATTTAATATATATATATACATATATATCGACTTTTTTTGTTTGTCAAAACACATGTCACTTGTTGTTCGCTGTTATCTGAGCTGATTCATGTTGGCTGAAAGCCTTCATTCATTCAAATATTACGCACGCATATATATACACACACACACACACATATATATATATATATATGTGTGTGTGCACATCCACATACATATATACCTTATGGCCACATAAATCATTTTCGTCATAAACATTTCTAGCTGCTCTCCCTCTATACAGACGATCATAATGCATATACTATATACATATGTTAACTCTGACATAATCAAATAATTTTACAATTTGAATGGAAATTCGCTAAAAAAGACTTGTTTAGTTCGAGTACAAATAATAAATTATTTGCTTGATTCTGTTATTATTATTATTATTTTTTTTTATTTTGCTTTTGATTAATTATTTTAAATATTTCATAGCTGAGCATGGTTTAAGTTTTTTTTTTAAGTTTTCGACAACGCCCATTTTGATTTGTAACAAATGAATAAAAGCCGATCAAATCACTACTTATCGCTACTTTATCGCTTATTTCTAAAAATTCATTATTAATTACATTGCGTTCATAAGTAGAGTTAATCAAAATTGTTTTATGGTATATAACTTACAGCTATTCCAATCAATTTCCACTCTTGTCAATTCTTATCTAAAATAACTTTAAAACAAATAATAGCCAACTTGTATTAGGCAAATTGCAATCGCTTATTATCTAATCTACATTTATCGGCAGACAAATTTTGCAAATTATCGATAACCAACTAGAGACAAATTGAACATGTATATTAATATTATATTAATATTAGTTTAAGATAACTCGATATTAACTTACTCTCGTACGTTATCGTTCTACAAATCCTGTTAAATTAAATCATAATCGATGATAACTGTCAACGTACAAATTTTTATGAGTTCTACTTATCGATATACAAATTGTATATGGCTTATTATCGATAATCTCTGCCGTCTATGACAACAGTTCATTAAATTTAATTTTATCGATAACTAATCACGGTTAAATTGTATAAATACTTGTATCAATAAGTAAAATATAGTCGTATTACCGATTCGATAAATATCACTTTCTAATCAATATGCTCATCTTTAAATAACTAGAGGTTGAATACGATAGGGAAGCTTTAATCGATAACAGAATGTAGAAATGGTTCAATAGTTTCCATCGATAACTGAATTTATAAACGTTTCAATAGTTGTAATCGATAACTGAATGTAAAAACGTCAATAGTTGTAATCGATAACTGAATGTATTAGCATTTCAATGGTTATATTGTATGAGGTAATTGCCCGATTAATCGATCATTATCTATGCAAATATTGTATCCAATATCCAAGCGAGAGATAAAAAAAAATAAAAAAAGCAGCAATAAAAAATATGAATTAAGAATTCGTTCTATTTGTCGAGTGTGAATTGTGATTAGCAAATTTTACCAATTTTTTTTTGTGATTTTTTAGGTACCAGAATCAATGTAATTGAATAGCAGATTTCATAGCTGTGCTTTGGGCATATCTGGTTAAGCTTAGATTAATTAATGAATGCTTTATTTGAACTATAGGCAAGCACCGTTATGACTAGACATTCCCACTGGCAGCGGCAAATCTCATCAGTCTCTGACAACAGCTCATCAGCTGTTGCGATGTAATTATCTCTTTCTCTACCCACCTCTCTCTCTCTCTCTCTCTCTCTCTGTCTCTTATCGTGTTCTTCCTCGCTTTGGCTCGGTTTTTTTTTATAACAAACTTGATCTCTTGACTCGGCCCACTGCAGAATTGGCAGCTAGCCAAATGGCCACGTGGCTGGTCAACCAGCCAGACAGCCAGCCAGCCAGACCGTTCATCTGACTGTGTGTGTGTGTGCGTGTTTTGTTTTTCTTTGAGTGTGTCAATTTTGTTGCGGCTATGTTTCTGCCATGCCGCTGCAGCCAAGCCATACGCAATTTTACGCCTTAATTTATTGCAATCGATGACGGCAACGCGTCGGTCATAAGAGGCTAATTGCGAATGGCGGCCGCAAACAGAAACAGCAACAAATTGTTGTTGCCATTGTTGTTGTTGCTGTTGCTGTTGTTGTGCCTTTGAGTTCGGTTTTGGCCAGCTCTGCATTATGCTATTCACATGCCGGCCTGCTGCGCGCTGCGTTTGTAAAAGGTTCATTCAACCGTGTTTGTTTTGTTGCTGTATATTGTTGTACCTTGTACCCAATTGCAAAAGGGTATGCTGTGTGCAGCGAACTCGGTCGAGCTGTAGACAGCTATTGAATATAATTTAAGATCCATATCTTACGTTTCCAATACAATTTGCAAAAAAAAAGTTTGCCCAGCTCCTCGGGCACAGAGTATCTTGCAGCTGATCATAGCCAACTAGAGCGTGCTGTAATGCTTCATTTGCCAATTTGCGTAGAGTAGCCAAAGGAAACAAATAACAAAAACAACGTAACTTTAACGATTCACAACAATGAACTGAGATCGCTTTGCCATTGCCTGAAGCATGGCTAAAAACAAATATCTGTATATATATATTTATATATATATACATATAAAGTTCATGACACTTGGTGTCAGCTCGAATACAAAATGCAGCTCTAATATGAATCGAATCAGATGTGTCCCAATCGTATCAAAAAGCCATTAAATAATCCTATTTCGAGCAGCTTAATCTAGTTTTTTTTTTATTGTAACCAAACGAACCAAACAAAAAACGAAGAAAAAAAAAAAAAAAAAAAAAAAAACATGAATTACATATGATTATAGTCAGCTATGCAGGAAGTCTGTGTAAATGGCAGCCGTTAAAGGCAGGTGTCACTGTGTTAGCTGGCTTACATAAGGCACAAATGTTTCGTCAGCACAACAAGTCAATACCCCAGGCACATACAGGCCGTATATGGTTCAATTGTTGAACGGTTGAATGACTTGGGAGTGAATGACTACGACAACAGCATTCGTCTGTCGCCGGCTATTTTAGCCATGTCCCAAAACAGGAAGCCCAATCGAAAATAGCTAACGAAACTATTCAACCCTTTCTCTCGCTCTATTTTGCAGCTAAACAAACACTGAACGTGAGAGCGTGAGCGAGCGAGCGAGCGAGCGTTTGGCAAAGAGACGAGTCTGTGTACAGCGCATCTTAATCCCGCCCGGACAGCTGTCGCCCCCTCCCCCTAACACGTTCCATCGCTATGAGCAAGAAACCGACGGCCGGCCCGGCGCTCCACAAGGTCATCATGGTGGGCAGCGGCGGTGTTGGTAAATCGGCCCTCACCTTGCAGTTCATGTACGATGAGTTTGTCGAGGACTACGAGCCCACCAAGGCCGATAGCTATAGGAAAAAGGTAAACTCTATTGAGGGGAACGGCAATTGAAAGCATATACATACATTCATCCCGTTCAGGTTGTGCTCGATGGAGAGGAAGTACAAATAGATATACTAGATACAGCCGGCCAGGAGGACTATGCAGCGATCAGAGATAATTATTTTCGCAGCGGCGAAGGCTTCCTCTGCGTCTTCTCAATCACAGACGACGAAAGCTTCCAGGCCACCCAGGAATTCAGGTGAGTGCGTGTCTCCGAGTGCATGTCAAGTGGGCGTGTCAGCCACAAGTGTGCCCTAACAAGTCTCTCAGCGGCGTCGCAGCCAACCTAGTGCGGCTGTTCCAGCAAAACTTTCTAATTAGTGGGTCCAGCTCTGAAATTTAAAATCTGAAAGTACAAAGTAATTCCTAGGCAGGAAATTTAAGTAAAATGAAACAAAAGGAAGTTCTCCATTCGGTAGTGCCTGACAAGTTATCGATTCTTATCGATAATAAGGAAAAAAGATGAGTTGAAAAGAACGTAAAGCTCAGACATTAAAGATTTCAAGTCAGGCATGTCTATATCGACACAGATCTCTTAGGCCTGCTCGAGAATATATATGTATGTTTGTACTTAAAGGGATCTACCACATCTTATTCTATCCATCTAGCTATCTGCTACAATCATTTGAGTGAGCTAAAGCTCTTTGTAGTATAGCTTATGTCTATTGCAATGACAATCACATTGAGGCTGCTCGTAAATTCCGTATTGCTCTCCCTCTCTATCCGACAACGCCAGAAGGTGCACAATTCGTATTTTCAATAAGTTCAGTGTATAAATAAAGACAAGCTGCTCACAATTCATGACCAAATTGGAATACATCAGAGCCTAGACAGTTCGTCAACTATTTTTTAAATTAAGGAATTTCGTATCACATATAAACTTTCATAAATTAACTGTAATGCATATAAAGAATGTTCTCCTTTTGTTTGCAGACATTTAAGATTGTTGAAACGTTGAGGAAATTTGATCATTTGATCAGCCGATGATTAAAGCAGTTGAGCTATCTTTATAGAAAATGAATAGAAATGGCAAAAATATCTTTTATTGGTATTGCCTTTTTTTTAAACTACATTTGAGGTTTATACACCCATCCTTTATACACATATCCTATAGATATATCTATGATGGAATAGTTCCTTAAGTAATCAACTATGGAAACCAAGAAGTTTATTTCAAGCAGATCTTAATTGTTCTATATGTGGATACACAGGGCTCTCTATATTCGAGTGACCCATACCTTTTGACAGAGGCGTGCACTATACTCCGTAGAGGCTCAAGGCAGCCATTTGAGAGATATCGTATTCAAGGAGTGATGTCAACAAGTCAACTTGAACCAAATAATATGATTATTATCGAAAACATCAACAAAATTTAATTTTTCATTGATTTCAAATGAAAGACATGGGTCCGTCGAATATGGTCAGCCTTATAGAATTGCCATATGGCAATTTAGGGAGCACCCTGTATATATTCATAAATCATCAAATGCTTAGACTCATTCTATTACTTTAGGAACTTGCATATGTTTTAGGTTTTTACTTCTGTGTGCTTTAATGCTTCCCATTGAGCTATTCAAAGAAACTAGCGATATTTTACTCTACTTGCTGGATAGTTTACTGTTAATCAAGTTATTGCTCACTTGTTAGGTTAGGCCCATGTTTTTATGCTCCCATTAACCTCATTTCAAGCAGAGAGCCCGAGGCGGCGAGTGAGAGAACCCGAGTCTTAAGTTAATACACACAAACAGCGAGGGCAGAGAGACCGCGGGTGCTGGCGCCTGTTAACTGACATATGACAATTATGAAGTGTGACTGGGTGTGGCTCAGCGGGCGCGATAGTTGGGCCACAAGTTGAGTGTGTGGGCCGTGAGTCATGGCATGGCTGGGCGAACCATTTGATAAGCATTTTATCCGTTACTTTGGCAAATAATACTCCACTCCATTCACACACAGAGAACAAATATTGCGGGTGAAAAATGATGAGAGCATACCGTTCCTGCTGGTGGGCAACAAATGCGATCTAAATGACAAACGGAAGGTGCCGCTCAACGAGTGCCAGGTGAGGGCGCACCAGTGGTCCGTGCCCTACGTGGAGACCTCGGCCAAGACGCGTGAGAATGTGGACAAGGTAAGTGCGGCTAGAGCAACCAAATGACTCTATCACTCTCTCGCAATCTGAATCGGAATGTAAATCAATCTATATACATATATACATACATTTATATATATATATATATATGTATATATATGAATATTTAATGTAACAACATTTGCAGAAATAGTTTTAAGGGCTCTTCAACAATTGGCTTTAACAAGAAAACCCAACGAAATGTGCGAAATGAATATGAAGCGTGAATCATGAATCATGAATGAATGAATCAAAAAGCAGAAAAATGAAACCACAGAAAACGAAATGCAAAAATTTATTGCACACATTTTATGCGTTCTTTTTCATTTCGTTTGCTTTTACTTTCTCATATATATATATACATATATATATATATATATATATATATATATATATATATATATATATATATATATATATATATATATATATATATATATATATATATATATATATATTTAGTATATGTATATATGAAAATTGTTATTCCTTTTTAGTTTATGTGTGTTTTTGTATTTTGTGATTACCGCACACTGTAATCAGCTGCAGTAACAGCAACAACAACAACAACAATAATAACAACAATTCAACTACTCACTCTCATATTAGTTTCCTTCTCGTCTTCTGTTACGATTCACAGTTTTGTATGCTTATCTCAAGCGTTTTGCACATTGCAAATCTTTAGCCAAACAATTTTATGGCCACTTGTTTGTACGACACACACACAGACACACACACAGACACACGCACACACACACAGACACATAGTTATCAAGAAAGCTAGTACCATATCAGTGAGCATAGCAACGTTTATGCCATGAACTGTTTGTGTATTCACAACGTTAATTGACTAACTGATTAGCGTAATTGGATTGGCAGTGCAGCCGGATGGCTCTGATGCTGACTGGCAAACAGCCTAAATACGGCTTTTGTCATATAAGTATTATAAATATTTTATTTTATTTTATTTTGTTAAATAGTATTTTTCAATAATATTCTCTAAGGCTCTTCCTTTATAGGTGCGGCAAACGTTTTATAAATTTTACTTGTAGCTCAAAATTGATTCAACTATCATTTTGCATTACTACCAAAGCATTTAGTTGTTTTAAAATTATATATTTATATAGAAATATTTAAATAAGGCATGTCGAAAAATTTCTAAGAAATTATAAATATTATTTAACTTAGGAATATAATATAATTTAATTTTTAATCATTTCAAAAATTTTAATTATTTTAGTTAGTTCATTCAAAGATTAAAAAAAAAAACTTTAAATATATTTAAGTTAAATAAGCAATAATGTTTACTATATATTAAAAAAATATATATATATTAATGTAATTAATTGTATCATTTACGAACAATATATTTTTTTAAATCGATAATTTCTTTTAATCAGACTAACCTGAAATATGAAAAGTGGTTTATTTGCTTCATTGAATTTAAACAAAAAATTGTTTAGGTGTTCAAGAAGATAAGTTTTTTGTTAGACAATCATAATTTGATATTTGCTTTAAAATAGAAATTTTAAAAATCCTACAAATAGATTAAAATAATATAAAAAGTCATATTTAATATTTATATAAACAAATATATATGTGTGATTTAATATATATTATAATTATACTTCTTTAGTTATTTTCGAATTGCAGAATTCCTTCAAAGAGATTGAAATGAAAATGAAATACTTAGAAGAAATACTTTGAAGAACTACTTCGAAGAAATACTTAGAGAAATAAACAAAATACCAAGAGGAAATACTTAGAGTTAGCACTTAGAAGCATTAGTTAGTAAAATTAGAATAAATAATTATTATATTTATATTTATATTACTTGAAGGAATAATCAATCAATATTATTAATGTATTAATTAATTTTGGTAATATATAAATTAATTTTGTTAATATATTAATTAATTTTATTCATATATTTTTGAAATATTTTTCAACTGACAGAAAACTAGAAATTTGTGTTAATGAAAATACCTTAAAAATCGAAATAAAAAAAAATTGGCTCTATAGCCATTTTAATTTTTCGGTTTCTAGGAAACTAACTTGATGAAGTAAAATAATAATAAATTTGATATCGAAGCGTATTCAAAATATCGTTATCGATTATAAACAAACATAAATCGTAGCACGCTTTACAACAATGTTATCGCTATCGTTGTGGCTTATGGATGTATTGTCAAGACTTGGACCAAATACTAAAATGTTTTAGTTTAATTATTATTTGATTTTGTTTATCATTATTTGTTTTGCCAGCGCGTCGATGTACAATGTCGCCTCACAAAGAATGCAATGCAATGTCTAAACATGGCACAAGAAACACATGAACAAATCAAACTCCTCAAACACTAACTACACACACTTATGTTTTTAGCGCTATGCTTAAGAAAAGTAAATGACAACAAAAATCTCTTAATATATGAACATTTTCAACAGATATATATCTATATATAAATATATATATATACGTACATGTATGTTTTATTCCCATCACAATTGCAGGTATTTTTTGATTTGATGCGCGAAATAAGATCACGAAAAACCGAAGATTCGAAAGCCACGAGCGGGCGTGCTAAAGATAGATGCAAGAAGCGGAGACTTAAGTGTACCCTACTTTAGGCATTAGGTGCATACGAAACAACCATTAAATCTATATATATATATATTTTCAATTAAACAAAACCAGCAATTATTTAAGTCTCTCTCACACTTACACACACACCCACACACAAACACACTTTGCGTAATAATAACTATTATATATCCCTTAAGTACTTTCGTAGCCTGCCCTCTTTCGCTTTTGGCTTTTTGCAACACTAAAACTCCACTTTTGTTCTAACAATAAAAGTATTTGATTAATTTCTTTATTTTAGATTTGGATTTAGTTTTAGATTTGCTATTATTATTTATAATTAATTTGTTATATTACTTTGAGTTTAATCTCTATATGTATAACAACAAAAACAACACCAATACTAAATCGAAAAACCTTACATATCAGCTAACTGCAATATTTACTAACCAAGTGAACTAACTACCTAATGCGTCTAGCATGTTTATAATCAATATTGTGTAGGTAATATACATGCATACTAAATTGTACCATATACTATATATGCCAAGCTAAATCCGACTTTCGAGACTTTCTTCTTCCCATCGAGCTTGAGCATGATATTCATTATATAGAGTATTTTCTTCTTTTTAGTCTCAGAACTGAATTCATAAATTTAGGTTAATCGATATCAAATTTATCGATATGTTATCTTCTAAGATATCTTCTTCCCATCAAGCTTGAGCGGAACATATTTTTTTTCTACCAAAACATTCAATTTATACGATATTTTCTTCTTTTTAGTTTCAGAGCTAATCGATAACGAATTTATCGATATGTTCTCTTCTAATTCCAAACAAAACTTAACTTGTAAGAGATCGAAAATGACTATTTTTAAAATGTCAATTAAAATCAAATATGATTAAAATCATATACAGTTTTTTTTTTTTTGTTACAAATGTGAAATGTAAAAAAAATATATCGATACATTATTTTGCTATATATTTGCTTTTAATAATAATACTAAGTATAGAACTATACTTTCTAAACATGAAGTGAATTTGAAAATATTTCCTTTAATGTAAAAAATTCGCAATATTTATCGATATCATATTTATCGATCTATTGCTCGTAGTCTAAAACCAATCACATTTGGCACAAATTTAGCCCTTATAAAAAAGTTTCTCTATATTAACGCAGCAAAATTTGCTGCTTTAGAATTATCCATGTTTATTTTTAGAACTGAAATATTAAACAATTAAAAGAAATATTAAACAAAAAAATCAGAAATGTTAGACGCATAAAGAATCTCATTAACTTATATATAATACAATTTATAATTCGATTTTAAAGGACATCGACTCTTGAGGCTCATATGTACATACACCTACACATATATATATATATATATATATATATATATATATATATATATATATATATATATATATATATATATATATATATATATATATATATATATATATATATATATATGCATATAAAGTTATGTTAAAGTTATGTAAATTATTTTTGGTAAATTTAGCAGAATTTAATAATCGAAGTAGCGCCAAGGTTGCAAACTGAATTGAGCATAGATGCAGCAACAATAAAATATAATCCTTTTATTATACTCATTCCCTTAAGTGAGATGAGCGTATTGGTTTGTCCGTCTATCCGTGCGTGGCAAATCGGAAAATGAGTCTGGCAGCAGTTGAGCTGTAAATGAGTATTTTACAGTCGAATATGACCGACCACAATATTCTTATTTAATATTTAGAATTATATAAATAAAAGAAAATGCTATTTGGTTTGCAGTCTTGGTAAATATATAATAAATATGTCATTTTTGCAAAGGCATATTTCTATATCATTTATAAAAACAAACAAACACACTCGCATATTTAATAAGTACTATTATTTGCTTCGATTTTCTTCCCTTTCCAGTTTTTTGTTGTATTTTATTTTAGTTTAGTTTTGATTTTGGTTTTCTACTTTCTTTCCATTTGGTTTTATGGTGTATGAAACTTTTTGCTTTCGGTTTTAGACACTTTCAAAATTTTTGTAACTCTAGAACAAATTAACCCCCCCTAAAAAAAAAAAGAAACAGTAATAATAAATAATAATAAATAGTTGGCAACATGTCATTAATCGAAATCATTGTGCTCTTCTGCAGGTATTTTTCGATCTAATCAGGGATATTTCATCACGCAAAAAACAACGTCAGATGGACGTGAAAGAGCCGGCGAAGCCTTCTCCTTGCTGCCAATTGTTGTAAAAGAAAGAAAAAAAAGAGAACAAATGCAAAAACAAATGCGAAAACAAAAACAAAACGAGAAACAATATGAACAACAGCAATCGCGGACTCACATGCAACACGACACATGGAACAACAACAATGGCCACACGGATATGCCGCAAAACCGACTACAACAACAACAAGAACAGCAACAACAAGCGACAAAATAAAAAAGGAAATAATAGTAATCAATAATGATAATAATATATTGTGTTATGTTAATAATATTTAGTAACAAGCAGCAGCAACAACAACAACAACAACAACAGCAAACAAAAACCTCTTATCAAAATTTTGTGCGACATTTCAACGACGATTAAAATTTACAAATAAATTTGGAATGATATGTAATATACATAACTAAATCGAGCTCTTCAGTTATATTTCGGCTACGATAATACTAATAATAATAATAATAATAAAAGAAGAAGAACATGAAGAGAGAAAGTGAGAAATCAAATGTTTTATAGCACAGCGCTAGCTTTTCATTTGTAATTGAACAAAATAACAATAATATATCAATTTAGCAAGCTGAAATAATAAGAAATTTATACAAATATATTCTATTTTTATTTCATAATTTTATTTTTATTATTATTATTTTTTTGTATAAAGTAATAGCAAAATGTCAAACAAAGCAAAGGATACATACAGAAAAGCTTTTTATAAATATATATATATATACACACACACACACACACTCAATTTAAATACACATAATATTAGTTTTAAAATATATAATTGTAAAATGCAGCTGCAGGTTGATATCGAACTCCATCTCTAATAATGATATTACATGTACTTTAAAACAAAAACATAAATTAACGAAGAAGCAAAACTCTTATGCAAATTTTTGTAATTTTCTAACTAGCCACAAATGCAAACAAAACTTAATCTAAAAGTTAAACTATAAAAAATAATATAAAATTAATAAATCTAGCCGCTTCATTCGATTGTTTCTTAATATTTGCGAAATACAATATTTTTGTAAAACTTTTTAATATAATTTCGTTCGTTTTTTTCCTTTCTTTTTTTTTTTTTTTTTTGGTTTCTTGCAACTGCATTCTGTATTTTAGTATATAAGCTATTATTATTATTATTATTATTATTCTAATTATTATTATTATGATTATTATTAGAATGGATATGCCTACATCTAAATATTATTAAATATATAAGTTATGCAATTTACTTGATTTTTTCTCACTGTGCATTTTGCTATTCAATTTGCTGAACACATTCATCTTCGATCGAACACTTTGTTCATTTTGTTTTTGTGTATGATAAATTATATAAACAGAAATCAGTAAAACGAAAAAATGTTGCTATATATACATAGATTATATATATATATAACTGTAATATATATATATTACGATAAGGGGCCTAGGGAGCAGCAGCAGCAGCAGCAGCAGCCGAACATCATTTTAAGCGTTCTACTCACACACACACACACACATCTTTTTGCTCTCACTTCTATACACATACACTCAGTCCCTTATATATATTATATATATCGGAATTTAAATAAGAGTAACTATTTTTTTTAACATCAATAGCAAAGCATTTTTTATAAACTATTATAATGAATATGAGTAAAACTGGATACAAAACAAAAACAACATATGTTTAGCTTGCAAATAAACAAAACTATGAAAAATACAGACGTCTTTTATTTATCGATAATTAAACTGGCCTTGAATTATCTTATCATAAATATCAACATGCATGGAGCAGTTGACGCAGTTTGAGCTTCATCATGGGACTCATTGGTTGATTAAAGATCCTTTTAAAAATCAGCTATAATGACTATATCTGTTAAATCTTGAGAACTAAGCTAAGTTCGTTTGGTCGGTACCTCGCACTGCATGACTGCTTACCGATTAAAAAACCTCCTCTTCTAGGGCTTAAATCCATCTGGGAGCTATCATGCATTTGCTTTCAAGCTGGTAACCCGGAGTATGACCTAACAGAGCATTGCCTGCGTCCAGTTCATACTTCTTCCGCCGCAGAACCCTTTTCCGCAAAGTCACAGACTAGGACATCTTTACTCCTGCTCATTTGCTGTAGTGCTAATGCTTTCTCTGCCGATGGGGAATTATGCTTGAAGTCCATCTTCCACGAGGCTATGTTTTGCTGTCGTATGATACCTGCTGCCTGTGCCGAGATTCCATATCTGGTATGACACATTTGAAGGTTTGTATCATATTCGGAAATTTTGATTATGAAAGTACATTTACAAGGAAATTGTCCTCCACTATCCCTCAACAAATAAATGATATCATATATCAAATAATTATCATAATTATCATCGAACACAGTCAGGAGCGTAGAATTGGAATTCTAATTGGAATCCAGGGGATTTCGTAGTCGAGCAGTCTCGACTAGGGCACTCCATACTTCTACAGCAGTATTTCGTCTCCCCTCGTCACATTATCATGCCCAGCAAATACCCAAGCATTTAAAATACAATTTTGACATTGCTTTGAAATCACTTTTTTATTTTCTTTCTTGCATTTTTGTTTTCTTTACACATTTATTGAATATATATATTTATTCATATATATATATTTATTTTTTCATATATTTTCGTTACTTATTTGTGTTTGTTTGTTTACTCTTGTTGTTTGTTTTCTCTTTAAAATTAAGTTTACCTGTTACAATTACAGCTAAAAGATGTTCGTTTTATTTTAATTTATGTATTGTTTTTTTTATTTTATTTTACTTGTTTGTTTTTGTTTTTGTCTAATCGAACATTTATAATTTGCAATACTCCCGATTTGTTTTTATATTTATGTTGACTTTATAATTAAGTAAATAAAAAAATATAGCATTTCTAAAATGAAATCGTTAAGTAAATGTAAGAACGAATCAAATATTATATATATATATATATATATATATATATATATATATATATATATATATATATATATATATATATATATATATAAAGGCTTAAAATAAAGTATTATGTTCATTACTTGGCTACTTATGCAGGTAGATTAATTAAATATACAAAAAAAAAACAAAAAAAAAAGGTAAAACATACTAAATTAATTACTTAATAAAAAAACATATAAATATGCAGATCTTCAAAACGAATGAACTAAATACATTTTAAATAGTCGTGTCATTTTTTCTTTTAATTTTTTTTTTTAGATTTCATTGTTATTTTTTTACATGTATTTTTATTTTGTTTTTAGCTTTTGTTTTGTGTGTGTGTTTTTTTGTTTAGTTTTTAGAACTTACAGCTAGGCATTTTACATATACATTTCAACATTTACACAAACATTTATGTTACTAAAACTAAGTTCTTCTTTATATTCCCATTTTAGTTTTGTTTGTTTTTTGTTTTAATGTATTTTGGTTTTTAGTTAAGTTTATGTTTTCTTTTGAAAATAGATTCCAACTGCGTTGAAATTTTTGCTTTTAAAAATTGTCTGGTGTCAAAATAAATTTGAATTTGTTTTGTTTAGTTTAGTTTTTCTTTTTTTCATTCTTTTCATTTCATTTTCATTCCTCTTTTCTTATCATAAGATTTGTTTTTTTTTTTTATATATATATTTTTTTTCCTGAAACTAAAATGTTGGAAACTTGCCGTAGCACACATACATACACACATATACACATGTATGCTTGGGCATATGTATGTGTTTAAAAAAAAAATGTTGTCTACTGTTTTGAAAAAAAAAAAAAAGAATTTACAAATAAGTAAATATCAAAAAATGAAATTTTATCTAATATATATCGTATGTTTAGTATGATTGTTTTTTTTTTTTTTTTTTGGTTGGATTTTTAATTGTTTTTTTTTTTTAGGCTTGGTTTTCTTTACTTATTTATTGCCCATCTTCATCAGATTCCAAAAGAGTTTCTTCTCAAATAAAACTGTTTTAATTTCTTTTGTTTTTTTATAATATTATTTTTTTTTTTTTATTTTCATGATTTTACATCGATTTTGTGTGTTTGTTTTTAAGATTTATACCTAATTTTTGTTGTTTTTTTGTTTGTTTTTATTGTTTAATACTTTTTTTCTTAACACTCTCTCTCTCACACACACACACACACACGCACACACACATACAAATACACATTGAAAAAATGCTCGAAAATATAATATTTAGTTTTGTTTTTGTTTTTGTTTTGTCTTCTGCCTTAAATTTCAAAGTTGTGTATATATAAATATTTCATACAAGTTCTTCATATTCATTATTTGTTTTTTGTTTTTTGTTTTTGTGTTTGTTTTTCATATATATGTATATATATTTATAACTGTGACTACAAAATTACATTAGATTTTGGATCAGTGATTAAAGTAGAGCTCTTAAGGCGTTTGTTCAGATTTCTACTCATCTTTCAAAAAATATATAAAAAATATAATAAAGAAAGGGTCGATTTGGCCGTTCAACACACATTTTTGCAACATTTACCACTAAGATCGAGAGATAAAAGAAACAAAAACAATTATAATAATTATGTAAGCAAAACAAAAGGAAAATATATATATAGAGAGATAGAGAGAAATTTCTATTCATTGCTGATGTGTGAAGAGCTGAAGAACTAATGCTTAAAGAATATATATCGCCTGTGTTTAGGTGACCAATGGGTTAGTTAATTAATTGATATATATGTATATATGCATTCATATATATATATTGTCTATTTGGGGGCTACGTGTTAAACGAAATCAACTAAAAACATTCTCTATGGGGCTATTCACTGTACGAAATTGACCTTTGGATGTGCTCCGTGAACGAATTCAATCGCTTCCGGATAATAGGAGCTAAGATTTATGGAATAGCTGAATAGCTGAATAGGTGAGTAGGTGAATAGCTGAATAGCTGAATAGCTGAATAGCTGAATAGCTTTAACTAAACCTGGATGCCTGAAGAATTCTATCAATTAAGCATGTTAGCGGCCTAAGCCACGTGCCACAGATCGTTGTATATAGACATGAAACGTTATTCATGTGAAGCTTACTTAGTAATGTCTGATAAGTCTATTGTTAATATTGTATTTTATTGTTTTATTTTGTGTGTTGTGTGTTGCTTATTGCACTATATATTGTTTGTTTCTTTGTTTGTTGCTAAGAACATTGCTGAGACACGCGTATCTAGGACACATTGCTAATGTATGCACGAGTATATGCGAACAACTATATATCACTACAACAACTACATATGCCTATGGGTCTAATCAACATACATACATCAAATACAGCATCATATATGTCCTATATATATATATATATAGATATGATTATATATGTCCACATACGCACATATATTATACAACTCAAAGAGAATAAGAACAAAAAATATAACGGCAAAAAGCAGCTTGTGATGTACGAACATAGAACAAAGAAGGATGTAAAAGTTGATTTTGATGTCGGCCAGGGACGTGTGAGATATATATAAAGACTCTTTATATATATATCTATATATAATTTTGTGTGTTTATCAAAAGGAGTTTTCGTTTCTCTCGAGCCCATTTGAATATTAATATGATCTAACGGGGGCAGGGATTTTTTTTGTTCCTTTTCTTTTTTGTTTTGTTATTTGTTTTGTTTTTTAATTGCTCTACTTTCTCATTAGTTTTTGTTTGGTGTTTTTCGTTTTTGCTTAGATGGTTTCGTTTGGTCATAGAGTACACAATTGCTATATGCTAACACGCACACACACACGCACACACACACACAGTTGTTAATTGATTTTTGCGTATATAAATTTGTCTTTAGTTGGACATTTTTCCTCTTTGTCATACATAAAATATTTGCCAAAAAAAAAAGACGCACACACACACACAGAGTTTCTTCTTCTATAGACTTATACAGAGTTATAGCTACACGCGCACGCACGCACACACACACACACACACACACATATTTTGCATGTGTGCACACCTCATATACCTAGATATGCAATGCAGTTTTATAAAGCGTTACCCATTTGGTGGTTTCTGTTACAACAGCGCATAAATACGTTTTTCGTTATGTTTTCTTTGTTTTTGTTTTTGTTTTTATGTTACTATTAATTTCCGTTTGTGTCTGTGTGAGTGTGTGTGTGTGTGTGTGTTTGGTATTTTGTTGCTTCGCTAAACATACAACATTTATCTGGTTTTTAGTTTTTTTTTTTTTTTGTTGTTTTCTTCTTCTTTTTTATATAGACTTTTTTCTAGCTTCTCGTTATACATAGATATATAACTATATGTGTTTAGATACATGGTAGGTGGCTAAATATTTGTGGTATATACATATATATTATATATGTATATATGCATATATATAATAGATCTTATACAATACGATTTTTTTTTTGTTTTTAAAATGTGCGATTCTCTCTCTCTCCCTCTCTCTCTCTCTGTGTGTGTGTGTGTGGGTGTGGGTGTGTGTTTGTGTGTGTGTGTTTGTAAATGTGTTTGTTGCTGTTGCAGCCCACATGTTGCATTTGTTGTCTGGGTTATTCTACATCTTCTTCTTCATCTAGCTGTTGTGTTGTTAATTTGTTTTGCGTGTATAAAATTATTTATTAAAAATAATTTTCTCTTTTGTTTAAATATGTATTTTTCTTTGTTTCATTACTTTCTTTTGTTTTTTGTTTTTGATTCTCAATATCGATGCTTGAATGTTGGGCGGAACTGTTATGCTTGTTGCTGTTGCTGCTGCTGCTGCTGCTGCTGCTGCTGCTCCTCCTGCTGCTGCTGTGTGCGATTGTTGTTGTTGTTGTTGCATGGCAGAAATCGAAGAAACATAGAGTTGAGTACAAGATGCTTGTTTACTTGCCTTGTTTTCTTTTTCTTTTTCCTTTTCATTTTTTGTTTTTTTTTTTTTTAGTTTTTTAGTTTTTTAATTTTTTAATTTCTTACATTTTTGTTTTTTTTTTTCTTTTTTAAGGTGGGAGCTGTTGCACACAATTCAGTTGTTTTTGTTGTTGTTGTTGTTGTTGTTTTAGTTTATTTACGTTTATGATTATTATTATTATTGTTGTTGTTGTTGTTGTTGTTGTTGCTGCTGCTGCTGTTGTTGTTACTGTTGCCTCCTACTGCGCCGCAGTGCCGCTGCGTATCAAGAAATTGTAGTTGCGATCCTTGTCCGCCTGATGAAAGCCCGCCGCATGTCCTGCAAGCGATTCGAAAGGATTACAAATTGCTCAAGTGATATATATATATATATATATATATATATATATATATATGTTGATTCTGTGGATCTGTGGCGCTTACCATTTGCTGCGGCCGCATTGGGCGGTATGGCCGTTACAATGGTGGCGCCACCGCTGGCACCGCCATGGAACTTAATGTTGGCGCCGCGCGTGCCGCTCATCAGATGCCCCGTCGTCGTCGTCGTCATCGTCGTCGTCATCTGCTGCTGCTGCTGCTGCTGCAGCTGCAGCTGCGTCGGCGGCGAGGAGCTGGCCGACGATGCGGACGACACTGATGAGCTGGACGATGATGATGAGGACGACGATGAGGACGATGACGAGGAGCCATTGAACGAGGACGACGACGAGACGCCGCTCGACGAGGAGCTCGGCGATGGCGACGGCGTCGATGGCGTTGGCGAGCCGCGTGTCGTCAGCGTTGTGCCGCTCACATTGGGGCTGCCTGCTGGGCTGTGCTGCTGCTGCTGCTGCTGCTGCGACGGCGACGATGCTGTGGGTGAGCCATTGTTGTGGTTGCTATGGTTGCTATGGTTGTTGTTGCTATTGTTGTTGTTGTTGCTATTCTTGGGCAGGTTTATGGCAACGGCGGCGCTATGATTCAGCAATGCGCCCTGTGCAAAGCCGACTATGTTGTTGCAATGCTTGCCGCTGTTGCCATTGTTGTTGTTATAACTGTTGTTGTTGTTGTTGTTGTGGTTGTGGTTGTGGTTGTTGTTCTTAAGCAAGTCGCTGGCAGCGACGTAGGCTGTAGCGGCAGGATACCCGTTCTGCGCAAAACTGACAGCAGCAGAGGTCGCATTATTGTTGTTGTTGTTGTTGCTGCTGCTGTTGTTGTTGCTGCTGTTGTGTTTGCCGCTGTTCGCGTTGCTCTTGCTTATCACAGATGGTATGGCCGTGGTTATGAGCTGCATAGATGGTGCGAGCAGGATAGCAGCATAAACAAAGAGAGAAGGAGAGCAAAGTTTAGCAAGTTTTGACATTGTGAGTTCAAAAGTTAACAACAATTTGTATAATATAAATATATTCATTTAAATACTATTGTCAAGCGTAAGCCCCTACAATATAAAGTCTGATATGTTCTTTTATGAGCTATCAAAGCTACCAAAGTATCTCAGCTGAATTTTGATTCATATATGGTGGTCTATATTAAACGGAATACACTTCTTATTTTAGACCCTCTGAATGGGCCTTAGTATTACTGAGAATCTTTTATATTGCCCATATTTAATACTCTGCTCACTTGCAAAATACTTCATCATGGCATCAAATATGTAAATAATGTAAACCAATTTATCTTCCACATAATTAGTCAGTACTATTTTCATGAGCTCTATACTATATATATACATATATGGCAAAAAGTAGTAGATAAATATGGAGAGTATGCCATTTCATAATATATTTTGCATAATACTAAGAATCGTCTTTGAATTTCACTAAAAAGAAACGCAACTACTTAGGGTTCGGCCCCATAAACAGTGTTCTCCATATTCGAGTGGCCCATCTGGCAGCCCTACAAGGTTGCCCATATTCGACGGATCCATGTTTCTTTCTTTTAAATCAATGAAAAATACAATTTTGTTGGTGTTTTCGATAATAATCATATTATTTGGTTCAAGTAGACTCGTGCACATCACTCCTTGAATATGATATCTCTCAAATGGCCGCGTTGAGCCTCTACGGCGTATAGTGCACGCCTCTGTCAAAAGGTATGGGTCACTCGAATATGGAGAACCCGGTATACTGATTCGAATATTGTTATACGATTCAGTTAGCTTGCTCAGCATTCAAGTTATTTAACAACATGTTGATCTATTTTCTCTTTCAAGATATACTTGATGTCACATAGATGTAGCTATAGCATTTACTGATTAGTCGCACTACTAATTCCATGTATAGATTATATATTTAGTTTACTGTGTTCATGAAAACAGCAGCGTATAATATTTAAATAAATTGATTATCAATATACATAAATATTTATATTTTTAGTTCATTGCTCATACAAATTATGATATTTAAATATATACATATCGAACTATATATCAGATTATCTTTGTATATTGTATTTAAAAGTGTTGTGAATTTTAAGAGTCAAATAAAAGTATATTAAACTAATTCAGGTCATTATCTAAATTGAAATACTTTATTTACACATTTAAAAATTACAACAATGTGAACCAGGTCCTGTTCCAGAATACGAATTGTTTAATAAAGAACCAGTTTTTAAGTCAATTTATATTTGGTGCGAAATGAGTTATTTTAAAAAATATTTCTTGCTCAAAAAATCAACGAAAAGCACTTGGATAATAAGATAACGGCATATTTTAGCTTAAATATTTATTAAAATTAATGCTGGGATCTATTAAGAATTGCTGTAAGAACTATTTGCTTTGCATAAATTCAAACAAAATGACCCGGATATGTAGGTTATATTAGATCTAGAGTTTTATTCTTATGGAGAGCTTAGTAAATCCTCTCAAGCTGGTTCATAATAGTTGTATAAAGTGTTAAAGTTGCTCAATTTGAAATTGAAAATTGAAATTGATTGCTACTGGAATGCAGTTCCGCTGGAACTGGAACTGGAACTGGAACTGTCTCTATAACCGATTCAGCTGACTAGTTCATTATATTAAATGCGTAGCTCGCTATACGAGTTATGTGAACCAGTTGAACAGAGAACTGGGCATGGTTTAACATAAATTTGCAATCGGTTTTATATTCTAAACTCGTCGACTTTTGCCTCAGTAATTTTATGTTTTTCTGTTTCTGTTTCTGTTTCTTTTTCTTTTTCTTTTTCATTGTCAACTTACACCAGCGGCAGAGACGGGCGCGATGCCATCAAATAAAATGGGCGTGGCTGCGCCGGCCACTGACAATGGAGATATCGACGCCGATGATGTTGATATTGATGATGATGCCGCTGATGATGCTGACGATGATGATGACGACGACGACGATGACGGCGATGCTGATGATGTGGCGTTGGTGTTGACGTTGACGTTGACGTTGGCATTGGTGTTGCTGCTGGTGGTTGCCAGGCAAACGGCTTCATTGGCATCTGCAAAAGAGAGAGAGAGAGGGAGAGAGAGAGAGATGAGAGATTTGAGCCGAACTTTTGAAAACTTTTTAAGTATAAACAAATATCTCAGGCACACAAACTGCAGCTGAAGATCAAGCGATCGATCCATGCGAATCGCACGATTTATATTGCATAAGCTGAAGGTCGCGCGGGACGGGCAGCAGCAGCAGCGGACCAACTGCAGAGCCGCTGCAAATGATATGCAAAACTTGAGCTACTTTTCGCAGAGCGCAAATGCAAATTGTCAACAAATTGTCCAGTCTCAAGTGTTTCGTGTCGCACTCGTTGCACAAGCTGCGCCGTGCTCTCATACAAATGCAGATATATGCATAAACATATATCTATATATGTATATGCATATTCGTATATAATACATATTATACAGTCCATCAACATTGTCTTCGTACATCAACAACTTTTCATTGCTTTGGCATATCGAAAGACTTTTCGGTTATTCTCTACCCTAGACCTCTTTGCCTTCCGTTTCTCCTTTTCTAGCGTTTGCTTGATCCGATATAGATCAGACCCCTGCCATATACATTGTATATGCCATTTGTGCATGTCGACTTTGTCGAATTGCAAATAATTTTAACTTGGCCCAGAGCCAATGGAATATAAAATAACCAAATTAATAAAGTGGTCCATTTAGTCTATGCCAGATGGTAGAACGCTGACTGTAGCAGCTCTGCACTCAGACGAGAATCCGCAGGAGAGCACTATCTGGTTACTCAAGTCGTCATTTATTTCGATTTATTTGGCTTCTGATTTAGATGTGCTCCTTGGAGCAACTGGAATACTTCAATTGCTCCATTTTCCATTCTATTTTCATATTTCAAACAAGTTGAAGTTGGAATTTTTAGCCAATTGACGTCCAGTGGTTAATCAAATGTGATCCAAATAGTGAAGTTATCTGAGGCTGCCTCCAGATAGCAGCGAAAGTGCTTGGAAGGTTCGCTACGATGCACAGACTTTGCTTTCAAATGATGTCGATGTACGCAGATATTATTGATATCACTGTATATGCATGGTGTATATAAACATATGTATATATATATATATAAATATATATATAGGTATATATCCAGCTCCTTGCACATTGCCAATGGACCAACCTTTGTTGCTGAGTGGAATGCTCTGATCCGCGGGGCGTTTTAGGCTGCTAAGGCGCTTTTGCAGCTCAATCTTCTGTTTGGACAAATGCTCAATCTCCACCTCCTGCTCCCGATTGGCCTTTGCCAGTTGCTGTACAAAGAGAGAAGAAAACACTGGATTAAAATGTCACAGAGAGATAGAGAGGGGGGGGGGGGGGGGGTAGCGGGACTGGGCACATACCACAACAGTTTGGTGCGCCTTATCGAGTATTGCCAAGTTGGATATCTTCTTGCGATCCTCATCCTTGAGCGTCAGCTCGTTCTTCAGCACCTCGTAGCAGCCCTTCAGGTGAGCGCGCCGATTCTTCTCCAGCTTGTTGTGCACCTCACGTGTGCCCGCCCTAAGAGCAGAATTTGTTGTTCATTGAATTAGTTGTGGTTCAAATTAAGTAAAGCCTAAGCAACTATAAAGCCAGAGAAATTTATGTTTTACTGAGGCAAGCTACGTATGATATATAGTATAGATATATATGTATATAGATAATCTTACTCATGGAGAAACTGCATTTAGAAAAGGAACTAGTTCAGTGAATTAAACCATAATTTTGTCAGTTCAGAATTTAATCATATCCCAAGCTACAGATTTGATTGTAAAAGCCCATGAAAAGAGTTGGACAGGAGGACAGATTAAGGAGACCCTAAGGAACCATTCCACATCAAATGCATAACAAAAACTATTTAGGATTACGTTCCAAAATACATTCCATTAACTAAGAGTATTTAGAAACTATTTATACTTGCATGTCTATATGAAATGCTTAGTTTGCTATATCAAATTATATATACCTCTGTACATGAAGACTGAAGCTATATATATGCACTAAAAGGTATATAATTTATTCATATACCAACATGAATATACCACATATATACTAAAAGGAATACTGCCTATATATTAAAAGGAACATACTGTCTGTATATCTACTAAACTGTAAATGCAGGAATATACTGGATAATATGCATACTAACAGGAATATACTGCCTATGTGCATATGTATATACTAAGAGGAATATACTGTTTATGCATATACTGTACACATACTCTGTATATATCGTGTATATATACTAACACGAATATGCTGTATATACTGACAGGAATATACTTTACTGTATATGGAATATACTGTATATATACATACTAAGAGCAATATACTGTCTATATGGATATATACTAAGAGGAATATACTGTTTATGCATATACTGTACATATACGAAAGGGAATATGATGTATGTACATACATATATGTCGGTATATTATATATACTAACACGCATATACTATACTAAAAGATGGGTATATGCATACTGCATCTATATGCTGTCTATATACATATGCCATATACTGAACATATACACATTCAAAGGAATATACTGTCTTGGAATAGAAGGGAATACACTGTAGCTATGCCTACAAAGAGGAATAAACTGTCTATTTGGCTATAAACTAAAAGGAGTATACTGTTTATGTATATACTAAAGGGAATATCACGTATATCATGTATATTATATATACTAACACGAATATACTGTCTATATACTGAAAGGAATATACTTTGCTGTATATGAAATATACTGCAGCTATGTAATAAGAGCAATATACTGTCTATATGGATATATAATAAAAGGAATATACTGTTTATGCATATATCGAACATACACTAAAAAGAATATAAAAATATAAAAGTATTATATATGCTAACACGAATATACTGTGCCTATACATATGCCATATACTGAACATATACATATTAACAGGAATATACTGTCTTTATGCTTTATATCTATTTGGAATAGAACAAAATACCCTGTATCTATGCCTACAAACAGGAGTATTCTGTCTATATGGATATATACCAAAAGGAGTGTACTGTACATATATAGCATAGAGGAATATACTGTCTTTATAGCTTATACCCATGTAGATAGAAAGGAATATATTGTACCTATACATACTAACAGCAATATACTGTCTAAACGCCTATATCCTAACCGTATCTATACCGCATCTCTCATACTCTATGCATTTACGCTCGTATCAGTCGCGACAGATACTCACCCATTGCTGTTGGAACTGATGGTGCGCCTGCGACCGCCGTGTCCGGCCAGCTGAGATCCCGCCACTGGCGCCGAGCTGGAGACGGATGTGGATGCGGCCTGATGCTGGCTGTGGTGGTGGTGGTGGTGCGGCTGCTGTTGGCTATTGAAGATGGTTCGATACGAAGTGGCTGAGCTCGTCGAGGGCCTGCCGGCGAGCAGGTAGCTCTGGGGCGCATCCTCCAGCCCGAGTGGTTGCGCTGAAATTTTATGGGAGGACATTGAGTACGAGCGGATTCGGGCCTGCGGCTCAATCAATCGGCGTGTGGCCGTCGGGGGCGGGGTAAGCGTGATTTGCGATTTGGGCGTCTGACATGTCAGCGGCTGGAAATTGGCCAAGGTTAAGCTGGCTGCAGAGCCAACTGTTGCAACTGCTGCTGCTCCTCCGGCTCCGGCTCCGGCTCCGGCTCCGGCTACAGTTCCGGCTCCGGCTATGGTTCCGGTACCAGTTGCGGTTCCGTTTGCAGTTCCGGCGCCGGCTATGGGCGTTTGCGTTGAGCTCGCGCCTTTAGCGTCAGCCAACACCAAATACTTGCACGGTAACTGGGAGCCACCGACCGCTGCCAGCTTGTGCTTCAGCGGGGGCGTGGTCCGAGCACTGCTGACCACAGCCGGCACCTGGACCTGCAACGGCGATGAGCCCGATGCCAGCACCACAAACGTGGACCCACCGAACCGGCCAGAGTTGGTTGATTTTGCTGCAGTTGTTGTTGTTGTTGCTGCTGCTGCTGCTGCTGCTGCGGCTGCTGCGGCTGTTGATGCTGCTCTGCCTGTTGCTACTTGTTGTTGTTGGGGGTAGGAGTTGGTGTTGGAGGAGGAATTTTCATCCTCTAAAATAAATAAATGAAAAGAAATCAAAAAACATAAATAAATGAATACAGGAAAAAGCAACAACAACAAAAGAACTCAAATCAAAGCGATTTATGCAAGCGCAGGTGAGAAACCAAATTTCCATGATATATGCGAGTGCATCTGTGTGTGTGTGTATGTGTGTGTGTGTGTCGTAGTATAAGAGCCGTTCTAGAGATAGTTGGCATGGAGCGATGGAAACGGGATACATCAAATCTGTTGTATAGAATATATTGAGTATATATAACGTCTATCTGACTATATCCTTCCAATGGAACTAGTTACTGGAACGAGCTGTTGACGTTAATTTGTGATTACACTTATATTACATTCGTTTACTAGTTCCCTTGGTTCACGAACTCAGCTCTACTAGTTCACTTGGTTCATGAACTCAGTTTTACTAGTTCCCTTGGTTCACGAACTCAGTTCTACTAGTTCCTTTGGTTCACGAACTCAGCTCTACTAGTTCACTTGGTTCACGAACTCAGTTTTACTAGTTCCCTTGGTTCACGAACTCAGTTCAACTAGTTCACTTGGTTCATGAACTCAGTTTTACTAGTTCCCTTGGTTCATGAACTCAGCTCTACTAGTTCCCTTGGTTCACGAACTCAGTTCTAATAGTTCCCTTGGTTCACGAACTCAGCTCTACTAGTTCCCTTGGTTCACGAACTCAGCTCAACTAGTTCATGTGGCTCACGAACTCAGTTCTATTAGTTCACTTAATTCACGAACTCAGTTCTACTAGTTCATGTGGCTCACGAACTCAGTTTTACTAGTTCACTTAGTTCACGAACTCAGTTTTACTAGTTCATTTGGGTCACGAACTCAGTTTTACTAGTTCACTTAGTTCACGAACTCAGTTTTACTAGTTCCCTTGGTTCACGAGCTCAGCTCTACTAGTTCATTTGGGTCACGAACTCAGTTCTACTAGTTCGCTTGGTTCACGAACTCAGTTCTAATGAAGGAGGTGTTGCTCAATGAATAATAATTGAGCTGCAGAACCTTTTTATTGAAAAGAACTTGAAATATCATTGGTTGTATAATAGATATTGAGGGTCTATCACTTTCTATATGTTGCTAAATCTTTTTATCTGAATATATATTTCACAATCAACCTAATTGAACCTATTATTATTCGAATAAAAAGGACTTAGTCCGTGATGATGCCTGTATTCATTCATTCACTAGTTCACTTATATAGGTTCATGAGCTCAGTTCTAATGAACCACATTAGTTCTAATAATGCAAGCTCTATGCAACTGTTGTTCATCAAGTGCTGAATTGCGGATTGAAAATTGAATTACGGAACTTGTTCATTGAAAAGAACTAGAATCCTTAACTGTATATATCGTTAAGGAACTTGCAGGATATTTAGGATATTTAATACATAGCAATGAGTGAATAACATTTGAGTCAACTTAAAAAACAATACACACAAAATAAATAATGAGCAACAACAACAACAATAACAACAGCGACAATAACATTGACAATTGTATGTATGTATGTATGTATCCATAATGTGCATGTGTATGTGAGCATGTATGCATTCATGTAAGTTTTGTATATAAGACATCGATGTATATGAATGTATGCATGTGTGTATGTATATATACATATATACATACATACGCATATGCATCCATTTATGCAGACTGCAATTAGTTGGACTATTCTGACCTGCCCTTTGATCGATCGATCGACATAAAAATGTACCTAGTAAGTTCACATCAAATTAAAAAATATATTCACAAATCAAATCGAATCAAATTCAAATCAGGGCTCATTATATCAATTATATATGATACGCGACACCCGTTATATTATTGTTATACTACATATGCAATTATGTAAATTATGCAATTATTTGAGCAATCAAATGCTTTCCCAACAAATAAACAAATAATGGCCAATCAATATGCCATGCGATTCACGTGCTGCGACAGGTGCGTGTGCGTGTGCGTGTTTAATTATTGAAGCAAACTAACCTGTGGAAAACACATACACAACTAACATCCTATAAACATATGTACGTTTCTTGCATCATAGCATACATATATGATGTTTATCACACTAAATTGGAGAGTTCTAATGATTCTATGGTTTATAGAAAATTTGCAAGTCAGAAGTAGAATATGAATATAAATTATATTTTGTGGTCTAGAGGCATCAATGTGCATACAATACAAAATTTGCTCAAACGTAATTTATAATATTACATTATAAACAATGAATTATAGTGAAATTTTACAACTATCATTGTACAGAAATGCCTCAAATCTTCTATATTTCACATAGATATATAAATATAGATTTACATATACATTTACATATACAGATGATGCTGACGTACATTTGACATTGCCCCAATTCCTCTATTTTCTTTTATCTCCACAAATTAAGTCGATTTAAACCATTTTAATATGTATGTATATAGAAGAAACAACATTCAAATTTCTCATACATATGTATGTATGTATATTAAAATTTATTATGCATACACACACATATGCATATGCACATGTATCTGTAAATGTATTATTTATGTAAAGAAATGAAACAGCAAAACATAACTGAACAAACCCACCCACATTATGATCTCGCTTTACATAAAGGAAAGCAGAAAAAATAAAAGCGAACATACAACAAAAATTAAAAACTTTCGAAGCTGCACATTTTTGACTCGCACACTAACGTAAGCTCTCTTCATCGCTCTCCCCATCTCTTTTTATATCTCTCTCGCGCGCTCTCTCATTCGATCGCCACGTGCGCTTTTATCACGTGGTATATTACACACATGTATACACACATACACACATATATATATATATTTATATATATATATATATATATATATATATATATATATATATATATATATATATATATATACCAAGACGATAGTGACGATATATCCATTTCTTTTTGGGCGGCGCCGCTAGCGTCACTGACGCTGACTGCGTTTTTTGTATTTGCGTTTTCAACTGCGTTTGCGACTGCGACTGAGACTGCGACTGCGACTGCGACTGCGATTGCGATTGCGATTGCGACTGATGCGCCAACAGTAAAGCTTGAAGTGCGTTGAGGCGGCTCAACAACTCTGTTAGTAATTCGCGCTGCTCTGTCGGACACTCTGTGTTTGTTTGTTGTTGCGTTTCGTTCTGTGACTGCGACATGTTCGTCATGGAACGGGTCTTGGAATGCGTCAAGCCCAGCGTCCGGCTGCCTTAGCACGCGACTAAATGGCGAATGTACTTTTAAAAGCTCGCGCCGCTGGCAAAGCCAGCAACGAAATACATAATAATGCAAATTGACAACAACAAACACATGGAGCAGACGCATACGTTAGCATATTACAGTTACAACAACAACAATAATGGCAGCAGCAACAACTGCATCTATCTCTAGGCAGTAGCGCAGAGCTGTACCGTTTCATTGCGTGCTTTTAGGCGAAGAGTGTAAAAAGGGGGCGAGAGAATGACAGAGCGATTAGCGCATATGAACAATGGGATAGCAGACGCTTTTCGCACACAAACACACACACACACGCATGTACATACAAAGATAGAGAGCAAGGGGAAGAGAAAGAAAGAGAGAGAGAGAGAGTAAAGAAAGAACTGCATTGAGCACAGTTGAGGCGCAAACGCAAAAGCAACAATCCCGTTGATTGCACACAAATCCATCTGTTTGTGTAAATGGCAAAACTAACTGTATAATTGTGTAGATTCATACGCAAATGTTTACGCTCTAAGTACATACATATATCAAAATTAAATGTTTATATTATAGAAACGTGATAAGCGTTAGTTCAAAACTATTTAAATCCGTTTATTATTTCATTTGATTAATTGAACTGAAGTCAGCTGGAGCAAAGGCAGATTCATAACTCACCCACTTAAAACTCAATCGTACACTCTTTCATTAGCTCACTCACACGCGCACAGAGGGAGACTAGCATATACACACACACACATTTGTACATGTATGCAAGCTTTGTGTTGCATAACATTTGCAGTTGCCTGTCCATTTATTGTTTTTGTTTCTGCGGAGCTCAGCTGAGCGCAGGCTGACTGACAACCAACATAAACACAAACACACACATGCTTGCGCGCACACAAAGTCAAAAACAACAGCGGCAGTAGCAGCAGCAGAGCTAAGACAGCTGTCCAAATATTACAAGCACAAAATAACGGGTATGCAACAAATGCAACAACAAATTGTAAGTGTAAAGAAAATAAACATAAAACATAGCATAACATCAAAAGAAAGGCAGACGCTAATAAAAATATGAACGAGCTCCGTCCAAAAAGCAACAAAACAAGAAAAAAATGCGTACAAAGTTCATTGACTTTGCTTTAAACATCTGCGGCGTGCAAAAGAAAAGAGAGTGAAAGAGATGCGAAGAGAGTGCCGAGAGCGTTCTCAGCTTGAATATTGTGTTTGCAAAGAAACCAAAGAGAGTGCGCTCTTCCTCTCTGTTATTTAGCTGCTCTCTGGTGCGACGCTCACGTGGGGCTGCGCTCACATAACCATTGTGATTTGTTTGTTTGTATGCGTGTGTTCATTCTCTTCTTTTCTACCTCTCTGTGTATTGTATGAATGCTATGACTAATTTTCCTGCCTGTTTTTCATGGTTGCGCTTGGCTGACTACAAAGAGAGCGCACAAACAAACGAGCGCGCAAGTGAGTGAGTAGCAACATGACGTGACCCCAAACAACAACAGCAACAAGTACGAGCGTACGTGCAAAAAGCTAAATACAAAATGATAATAACACACAAACGTATATACATGTATGTATACATATATATTTGTATAAATACAATGTTAGGCATGTATGTGTGCGTATAAATTGTTTTGTATGTGGCAGCCAAATGAGTACAGCAACAGCTAAAGCGCAAGAATAAAAACAATATTGCTGCTTGGCTTCTCCTCCCCACCTTAACATTAGCTGAGGAAATGAGAGCAACAACAACAACAACACCACCAACAGCAACACTAAAGCTAAGTAGGCAGCAAATTTAGCACATGCATATTTGGCTGGCTTGAGCTGAGCAAACAGAAAGCAACAAAAGCGCTAAAAATATAACAGTACATGCTGCTGCTGCCACACTTGCAATCTGACAGCAAGAAAGCTGAGTATGAGAGAGTGAGAGAGAAATTGCGATCGTGCCCGCTAGCTCACATTTTTGTTGTTTGTTTGGCTGTACAGTGCGCGCCCACACAAATGCACATCCTATTCGTTTGATGGCAGTGTTATTATTTTTATTATTTTTCCTTTTGTTGCTGCTGCGTTGCTAACAAGGTCAAAGCAAGTTTAAATGTAACAACAGTGAGAAAGAGAGGGATAGAGAGGGGGAGAGAGAGAGAGAGAGAGAGAGAGAGAGAGAGAGAGAGAGACAGACAGCGGAGAGCCACCAAATCGAAGACAAAAAGGGAATGCACATGGTATTGTTAAGTGAATAATGGTGATAACGATGATGATAACGATGATGATGATGCATGATATAGAAGTTAGCTTAATTCTAAATGTTGGACACTCACCCGAAATGATGTGACTTTCGCTGCTGCGGCCCGTTACCGTCGCTGGCGTCGCCTCCAATTGCCTAGGGCTGCCAGCAACAACCACTGTGGTGGCGGCGCTGCCAACGCTAACGTCGTACTCATACTCCTCAGTCGCTGCAGCGATGCCGTTAGTCAGGCCATTATGGCCGTTTACGATGGCGGGTGTTGTTGATATTCCTGTTAACGCTGCTACCGCTGATGTTGGCGTGCTATTTCTGTTGTGTTGGCTTGCACTGTTATTGTTGTTGTTGACAAGGCCGCCTCCTGCCCTTTCCTGCTGCTCAATGTAATGAGCCGCCTCCAGTAGCGTTTCTAATGACATAGCCGCGGTCTCACACAGCCGCCCACTCTCTCGCAAGCACACACACACACACGCACACGCACAGACACACTTGCAGACGCACTCACTCCCGCACACACACACACTCACACACACTCACACGCCACTCACACGCACACTCACACGCACACTCACACGCACACTCACACGCACACAACACTTTACTCGCATTCACACAAGCAACGCACACGAAGAGAGTGAACAGACGGCCAACCGAATGAGAGAGAGAGAGAGGGAGTCTTTTAGATCTGGGTCGACACGTTTACAGTTGAATTTTTGGTAGGTTTGTTGTTGCTTCTTTTCGACTTATGCTTCTTCTTCTTATTGTTATTGTTGCTTGCTTTTGGTGTGGGATGCACTTTAGTTATTGTTGTTGTTGCGGTTGGTGGTTGATTATTGCACTAGCAATAGGCACCGTTACTTTTGATTTATATTGTTTATGTTTTAATGTATGTACATATGTGTGCTGCAATGAGAGTAAAACATATTAGGATCACAATTGGTATGACTGGGAGAGAGAGAGAGAGCGAGAGAGTACAATTCACTAATTTGTAAGCTCGTCAACCAACAAAACTAACATCATTGAAATCATACATTGGCAGGGCCAGATTAGCCCTCAACAGGACCCTGGGCCACCATCAACTAAGGGCTCCGTTTATCACGCCCGTTCCTTCTATTTCGATTTTAAAAGACTTTCATTATTCTGTCTACTTGTCAATCCAGTCTTTTACACATGTATATGTAAAGACAGCTTTTCGATGACAATAATAAAGTAAATAATAATAATTAAAAACCTAAGAAAAATAGTACACATATGCTTTTAGGGTGTGTTTGTTACATATATGTATGTATGTATGTACAACAAACATCATTTATATTATATAGATAGAGGCAGCTTTACTTTTCTAACTGAAAATGTAGAACAAAATGTATTTGCGTAGAGTGAAACAAGTAAGGAAGTTCTAGTCGAGACTGCTCGACTAGGAGATACCCTGATCCCTACAAAGAGCTGATATTCATGCACGCATAAGCACGCGCTCTGGTAACTGCGCAGTAAGCAGCGACTGCGCACTTCCAAAGCACTAGTCTCTAGTACTTAAAATAATGGGGCGTGGTATCCAAAATCTGTAAATGTAAATTTGCGTATTGATCAGATGTATGTACACACCAAATCTGAAGTCTCTAGGTCTTAAATAATCAAAATTACGCTGAATAAACAAAATGAATTTATCGATTATTCTCGATAAAAAAGAAATCGGATGAGTTATCGAAAAAAAAGAGATAAACTTGTACTGCGTATGGTATACACGAGTATGCATACAAAATTTGAGGACTCTAGCTCATATATCTTCTGAGATCTAGGCGTTCATACGGACGAACGGACAGACAGACGGGCAGGGTTATATCAACTCAGCTCATCGTCCTGATCAAGAATAAATATTCCTTTTGCTGTATATGGGCACAGCTGTGCGTTCATACGGACGAACGGACAGACAGACGGGCAGGGTTATATCAACTCAGCTCATCGTCCTGATCAAGAATAAATATTCCTTTTGCTGTATATGGGCACAGCTGTGCAGCTAAATTTTTCAAATGTAAATGGACATAGCGAAAACGACAATTTTGTCGCCTGTGCTTGCAAGCAAATTTAAGAGAACGCCCCGTCGCGACGCTGCGATCTTGGACAGCTGTTGTGTTTGCGCTAATTGCGCACAAATGCGTGGTGGCCGTAACACACACACACACTTATATATATATATATATATATATATATATATATATATATATATATTCACATATATATATATTCACATAACACAAACAAAAACGCAAACACAAACTACAAATCCAAAGAGAGGACGCCACAACAAGTTGCAGAGCCATGACGCCGACGTTGCCGTCCACGTTGACGTTGACGTTGACGCCGACACAGCAGTCTTCTATCAATGAAAATTATATCGACGCGTGCGCGAATTCGATGTCGATGCCGATGTCGACATCAGCTGCTGCTGCTTTTACAATGTGCACGTACATTGATGTTTGTATGTGTGTATTTGTGTGTGTGTGAGACCATTGACAACTAATGCTGCATTGTGTTTTTGTCATAAGTAGCCCCCTGTTCATAATTCATAAAAAGGTCAAGGGTCGATCCATTCGACAGTCAACACCTGGCAGGCAATTGAAGGATATTGCAGCCGGCAGCCGACTACAAAGCTAGCCGAAGAGAATGACGGAGAGAGCGAGAGAAAGAGAGAGCGGGAATTAGGGAGTTACAGACAGATGTTATTCTGACAGGCGACGCAAGCTTTTAGGCTCACAGGAGCTTCATTTGCTACACAGCGTGGGCGGCATTATTGTTGTTCTAGTTGTAAGAGTTCTTGCGCTCTCCTTCTCTCTCTCTCTCTCTCTTTCTGCCCGTACTTTGCCTTGACATTAAACACAATTTGATGGTGGTCTGAGGGTTGGCAGGAGCAAAGCTTTGCCGCTATATCATGCATGCATATACATATATGTGTGTGCATAAATATGCACAAATCCACACACACACACATGAACACCGTTGTGTTTTGGTTTTGACAGGGTGTGCGACAGTATGACATTTTCAGCTTGCAAACTGCAAAGAGCGTAAGAGAGTGCTCGAAGCTTGAATACGCGTGTGTGTGTGTGTGTGTTGTTAAAAAGGAGAGGGAGAAAGAGAGAGAGGATGGACGTGCGTACGTGCGTGATAAAGGTTGACAAACTTGCGCATGGAAAAATTCTATTAAATATTCAAATACAGAGCGCTTTATATAGAATACAATTCGCAATAATTGCCCAAGTTAACAAGAATAAGAAAGAAGACCACGACCGCCCACACACACTCACACTCTCAGAAAACCGCATACAATGGAACCGTGCTGCGGTCACCATTTGGGAACGTGACTTATACATGTTGGCGAAATTCTGCTCGATGACGCGGCGGCGACTGCCTTATCAGAAGACTTTTTGTAACCAGTAATCGACCCCGTATGCGTATGCGAAAAGAAACAACG
Source organism: Drosophila mayaguana (assembly GCA_037075325.1). Lineage (NCBI taxonomy): Eukaryota > Metazoa > Arthropoda > Insecta > Diptera > Drosophilidae > Drosophila > Drosophila mayaguana. The sequence goes on along the minus strand of JBAMCG010000123.1, from coordinate 2,253,608 downwards.
ACAACCCCATGGGCCAAGGGTCGAACTTTAGACGCCTCATCATATTTCCTTATACTTTATGGCCCATTGTCGTCAGTCGACAGGCTTTCTTTCCATATTTTATTCTTTCTTCTTCTGCATGTTATTTTCGGGTGAGAGCATCGTGTGAAAGAAACCTTGCGAGCATAGCCCGTACCTAAGCAAGGGGAGAGAGGTACGTAAGGGACTAGCTGTTGGCATTGCGAACCGAGTCATCCGAAGCACTCAAACCGGAACCTTTTTCCACATCATCTGAGACCAAAAGTCAAAAGGCAAAAAAAAAAAAAAAAATAATAGAAACAAAATGTTAAATCGATATCATTTTAATATGACGATCAACTATTACGATAATAAGGCCCACTTTATTTTGCATTGCCGTTAATTGATAATTAACAATCCATATTGATAACTAAATTAACAAAAACTAAGACAGAGATAACTAAAGACACATGTACATTCCTATGTATACCTATGTATGTATATTATTTATCAATATAAACAAAGTGCCTGTAAATGAATCCAAGAATGATATAGATCGGCGCTATATAGTCACTCGATACGTTGAAACTTAATACTTTGGAGTACATAAAGCACATCCATACGTAGGGGCTTCTGTAAATACCCCAAATATGATACGAACTGACATACATACATATGTATATACATATATGTATATGTATGTCAATGTATAAGGCCAGATAAGACTCATAAACGAGTGACGATGATTCACAGATTTATCTCAGATTCGAGTGTTTCGTAGGTGGACCAGAATGAAGAAATTGAAATTCACCTTTAATTATCGATAAATAAAAAAGCTTTAGCTTTGCTTTTTTCTATTTACGGGAAAGTACACGTCTTTATCTACTTATTTGCTGTTTGTCTAGACTGCAATGAGAAATGAAGAACGAAGTGTTTATTCCTAACTAACTAAAACCAATAAATAAACAAGGCATATGTATCTGAGCATAAGGACGAACATTCAAATTTATATTTTACCAACTTTTCCTAATGGGAATTTCAAGCTACAGAAAAATAACCTGAGCCGTGGAGTATTTTGAAGTCGATCAAACTCATATTCTGCTGCCCTATCAACATTGTTATTGATCGTGCGCGATCTCATGTGTATGCTGACAAGGGGCCATCTCTAGTTTCAAGCTTGTTATCGCAACAGATGCAAAATATATGTATGTAAGTTTGTGTGTGTATGTGCGCTATGCACGTACGTACATACATATGCATGAATACATGAATACCTGTATGTTGCCAGTAGTTCTGTGCTGAATGACGCATACATACATACATATGTACATGCACGGCCACGGCGCCAGTTGCTCTCAGTCTTTTGCTTTCAAAGTCATTCGTAAGCAACTTGTATGTACGGATGTACATATATACTTATAGATCTCCATTTGCATTGGAGCTTTCTACGCACGTTTGTTATTGTCGCTATTTTTTAAGCTTTGAAAAGTGCAGTTAAATGCAGAGGAGTGTCTGAAGTTGGGTATGTAGAAAGTGAATTTGAAAACATCATCATTGAGCAACTGAAGAGCTCATAAAAACAAAAGAGCAGCAAAAGCAGAAAGCGCACAAAGCGCAAAACGAAGAAAGCAAACAGAAAAGCACACTCACACATACACACATAAAAGTTCTGGCGAAGCGAGGGTTTACTTTGCGTTTCAGATTCGCCTATATGTATGTAGTAAGACTCGCAGTCAATGCGAGGAGAGTCAGAGATGGAACCAAGGCGCAGACAAACACATATGTACATACACATACACATACAAACACTGGCGTCCACAGAGGCCCACACAATCTTAGCCACGCACTTTCATTGAATTTCGTTTTAACGCCAGTTTATTATTGTTGCTAATTTCGAAAAAAAAAAAATAAATAAATAAATAAAAATAATTGTGTTGGCAGCGTGCATGAAGAGAGAGCATAAAGAGTTGCTTTTGCAGTTGATATTATTGCTGTCGGTGCTGCTGCTGTTGCTGCTACTGCATATAAAAATAGCAAAGCGATTGTCTAGCGACCGAGAGAGCAATGCGCGAGAGCGATGTTTACGTATGTGTGCGTGGGTGTGGGAGTCGGATAAAGGACATTGCCAGAGTCAGAGAGAGGGAGAGAGAGCGCGCGATAGAATGAGAACTGGTTGAAGTCAAAGTCAGAATTGTGCCGACGTTGGCAGCGCTGCTTTGCTAATGTTGTTGCCGTTACATACATATACGTATGTATGTATGTATAATTTACACCATTGAGTTTTGTCATGCTTATACAATTTATTAAAAACAATATAGCACATGTACACGCACACACAGCGACAAAGACGACAGCTGCATGAGCCAAGGCACGCGCTTTGTGGCATGGGCACGAGAAAAAAGCTTACGCACACATGCACACTCACACACACGAGAACAGCGAAAAAAGCTAAACCACGAATTCGAAAATTGCTCTGTTTGGTTTTAATTTTATTTTTATTTCTATTTTTTTTATATACACTTAGTATAGGTATTTTTAAATTAGGATTTTGTAATTTGTATTTTATGCACCTACGTTATTATTATTATTATTATTTTTTTTTTTAATCTTATTTGTTGCCAAATTGGAATTGGAAAAAAATAGTAGATTGTTATTACTGACGCAACGGACTGACGTCGTCTGCTGCTTGCTCCGACGACGACGCGCACGGCACGGCTAAACAACGTATAATGAAAACGGTAGGCCGCAGCGCCAACGTTGACAAACTACCAACAGCGCCAACCTAGTGATTGGAGAGAGAAACAGAGAGAGAGAGAGAGAGAGAGAGAGAGAGAGAGAGATGACGAGGCGAAGAGAGCAAGACGGTGAAGGAGAGCGAAAGGGGGTGAGAGAGCAAGAGCGCTCCATGGAGCTTGCGCGTGCTTGCTTGTACTGTTTTTTGTTTTCTTTCTATATATGTGTGCATGCGTGTGCATGCTGTATGTGTGTGTATGGTTTAGTGTGTAGGTGAACAGGGAGAAGCGCAAATTTGTATGTGAGAAAAGCACACGCGCCATGTACAAAATGTGTCTGTTGTGCATGCTAGCAGCGCCCGCCCCACCCCGTACAAGTAAACTAACTAAACACACACACACCGATATATGCATGTACATACATATGTATATATGTATGCTGAGAGCCCGTTTGTATGTATTGCGCACTGAAAAGGGCACATGCTAAAAACAAAGCCAAAAGCTGACGAACTGGTCCGCAGCAGCAGCAAAAATCGACATCGCTGCGCCCTGCACTTTGAACCGAAATTACTTTTACACTGACACACACACAAACACAAACACGTATATGTGTAGCAATATATGTATACAGTGATGTACACAGTTATATGCAGATGTAAATAACATACATATGAATATTGAAAATGCACGTACATATGTACATGTGTACGTATTTGTTGTTTTGTATTTACCATTGATATTATGAACAATTTCTTGCTTGTTGTTGTTATTGTGCCTTTTTTACACACACACATACACTTGCACAGTTGAAACTATCTTATAGATACACTTGAAAAAAATATGCGATAAATTTGCAAAAATTAACAAAGGTTATTTTAGCTAGCTGCTGGTTTGATCTGTTGTTTTTTTATTTTGAATTATTTTTGATCGCTCACTCTGTTACTGAGCTTCTGCTCCTACCCGCACACACTGCAATGACACAAGCAAAAGCAAACTAAATGCTGACACTGTCGCTGGCTTTTACTTTGGCACGGCTGCCGTCGCAGTCGAAGTCGCAGTCGCAGTCGTAAGCGTTGCGCCAACAGCAGCAGCAAAAGCAGAAGCATTCGCAAAAACAACAAAGGCAAACGCACAGTATGCGCGAGAGCGAAGAGCGTGAGCGCGAGCGCGAGCGCACGTGACGTGGTGCCGTTAAAATGTGTGTCTTTGTTTGTGTTTGTGTGAGCGAGAAACAGGAAGAAGAAATAAAAACAACAACAGTGGCAGTGGCAGTGGCTGCGGCTACAGCAGCGGCAGCGACGCCAGAGCTATGTAGTTGTAAATAGCGGCAGCAAGAACATTAGGGTGGCACTGCATCAGGGCATTAGACTCGAAATTTGAGCGAATGGTTTATTTTGTAATGAACTTTAAGACGAGCTGACAATACCGAGTTGGTAAGCATTTGGTAGCTTTTGTTGGGTTTGCTAATTGCGAATTGGGTTACAAATACGGCACATGTACGGTAATTCGCGTTGTTTTAATGTCCGCATACTCGCATATACAGTATGTCCATTAATTAATGGACATGCCGTACATGAAATAAAAATACTCCGAAAATATATGTTGTAACGTCAAAGAAATAAAATCCAAATGTATATTTTTGTATATGTATATGCATATCATTTTCAATCGTAATGAAAAGTCTGTAAATATTCAAAAAATTGAAAATAGTTTTGAGTCACCCTAAGATGCTATGTTTATGCTGAGCCTCTACGCTGCAAAGCCAATATCAACTTCGACAGCGGCAGCGACTGCAGCAGCAATAGCGGCAGCGGCAGCGGCGGCAGCAGCTTCTTTATGCTGCGTTCGTAGCGTCAACAGTTGTAAGCTATTGTTTTCTGTTGTTATTGTTGCTGCTGCTGGCACGCTATAGCCGCTCTTTATGCACTGTTTCGTTTTCCAAAATGTTTCGTCGCTGGGCTTTTGTTATTGTTATGATGCGTCGTTGTCGTCGTCGTCGTCGGCAATTTCGAAACGTGCTGGCATTTGTGTGGAACGGAACTTGTTTTGATATGCATGGGCTCGTCATAGCGGCAGCGCTGCCAGCGTCGTATGTAATAGTTGCAGCGCTCCGCGAGAGCGGCAGTAAACTTGCAGCCCAAAACAGCGACAGCGCAGCAGCAACAGCGACAGCGCAGCAGCAACAGCAACAGCAGCAGCAGCAGCAAATTGTTTGTTTTTACAATTCCTCTTGCATTTTACTTTGTTGTGCGTTTTTCTGTATATGTACAATTTCGTGTATATGCATGTATGTAAGTACATGCCTTATGAGGGGGCAGCTTGTACCACAGCCGCTGTGCGTTGCGCTCGTTGCCAGCGTCGCTCCCAAGACAGTGAAGTTTGAAGAAGGTTCAATGTACTTTTTTGGGTTTCATCTCTGCCCTCCTTTGTTGCGCTTCTTCTAAACATCTTACAGATTTTGTTGTTACATTCCGTGATGCGCATTTACCCATGTATATTGCTATGTATGTTGGTGTGTCTGTATATATGTATATATATGTGCGTGTGTGTGTGAGTATGTGGGTCAAAATGCGTTATTTGAAATGCGTAGTTATTAGTTTACAGTTTCTTTGTTACAGTGCGTACACAAAATATATGTAAATATGCACATGCTTATTTTACATAGGTAGCCAGATATGCATGTATGTATGTACATATATGTATGTATATGTATGTATGCTTGTACATGTGTACATCCAACTGGCGAAACAAGTTGTTGACGTGCCAACCAAAACAGGAATATGAGGCCAGCCTCAATAGAATGCAACGAAAACTGGCTGAAATCTGAACTGATAACTGCTCGCATTCTAGATATCCCAAAAGAGACAGTATTTGATATACATATGTATGTACATACATACATACATATGTACGTATGGATACCCTATAAGCAGCTGTATATGAGCTGTAGGATAACTGCGTATATGTATATGTATGGATATAGCAATTAAAGATACGAATATATGTCATCATCATCTACATATGTATTAAGGTTGTCGAAAATTTTAAAAATATCGTATCGATGATATTTTAAGTTTTGAAAAAATATCAAAATGATATTTGATATTCAACTTTAAAAATATCGATATATCGATATTTTGTTGCTGTTCCATTTTTTAAGTCTGAATAATTCGTTTTCACCATATTCAATATTTTACTTTTGCACTTGGTTCACTTATCACAAGAGTAACCAACTCAAATATATCAAAATATCGCAAAAAATATTCGATATTTGGCAAAATCAAATATTACGATATAAATATATTTGTTAAACAAAAAATATCGATATATTGATATATCGATATATTTTCGACAGCCCTAATATGTATGTATGTCTGTACGCACGTACATACATATATACATACATAAATATACCTGCGTGCATTTTGAGGTGAAGATCTTAATGATATATAGATACCGATATTGATATTGACATAGGGAATTGTTGAGCACCGACTATATTTAACTTGACTGCGTTCAATTTGCTTAAAAATTAAGTTACGATATATTTTTATTTATAATATTATTTATTTGCTCAGTTGTGGTTGTTTGCGCGCGTGCACAACCTTTTTAGTGCGACGGGCCCTATATAACATGCAAGTTGGCCCCTGCGAAAAGCAGTTTTTGTTTTCACGCCCGGAGCAGGGGTAGAGGAGACCATGAAACTATTAGTTGCTTCTCTTATTGGTAATCTCACATATAGTATAGATCCCAGGATCCTCTAATTGCTAAACATCTATTCTCAGCGATCGCGGTGCTCCTGTGCATTCCTGATCTCTCGTCCGCCCATTGCCAGTGTGAGGAGGCAACTAAGAAACCGCCCCTGGCCGAGAAGCCACCTCCGGCGAAAGATGATGGCAAGCCTATTGCGACTCCACCTAGCCCTCTAGTCGTTAGAATTCATAAGACCAAGAAACCAGGGATAAAAACAAAGAAGCCCCCGACACCCTGGACAAAGAAGACGACGAAAAGAGGCAAACTGATCAAGACCACACGCAGGACTAAGAAGACTACAAAAAGCAAGCCGAAGAAGACAACATGCAGGACGCAGAAGACAACGCGCAAGCCAAAGACAACATGTAGGCCGAAGAAGACGACAACGAGACCGAAGAAGACGACAAGGAGACCGAAAAAGACGACACCATGTAGAATAAAGACAACAACACCAAAGACGAAGAAGACGACAACATGTAGAACAAAGAAGACAACAACACCAAAGACGAAGAAGACGACAACATGTAGACCTAAGTCGACAACGACCACAGCAACATGCCCAACAACAACCACAACACCAAAAACACAAGCACCAACGACAACAACCCCAACAACAACCACCACAACAACGACAACCCCAACCACCACCACAACAACAACAACAACAACAACAACCCCAACCACAACAACAACAACAACAACCCCAACAACCACCACCACAACAACAACAACCCCAACCACAACAACAACAACAACAACCCCAACCCCAACAACAACAACAACAACAACAACAACAACAACAACAACAACAACACCAACCCGAACAACAACAACAACAACAACTACTACTACAACAACAACAACAACAACAACAACTACAACTACAACTACAACTACAACTACAACTACAACTACAACTACAACTACAACTACAACTACAACTACAACTACAACTACAACTACAACTACAGCACCAACAACAACACCAACAACAACACCAACAACAACACCAACAACAACAACCCCAACAACAACAACAACAACAACAACAACAACAACTACTACTACTACTACTACTACAACACCAACAACAACACCAACAACAACAACACCAACCACAACAACAGCAGCAACAACCACACAACGCCCTACAAGACCGCATAAACCCTGGAATCCGTGCCGTCCCTGTGGACCAGGCGGCTTGCCCTGCATAGGATGCCCGCACCACCAACGGCTATGCTTCGAACTTCTGGCCCAAATCACGGAGCTTGAGTACATGATACATCAATGTGTCTGCGCACACCAATATCACTAGATGACTTGGGCAGGAGCTCCTTATAGTAATGACAAAGCTAGATACTTTCCCCTTTCAGCTATTATCATTTACATTTGTTTTGTTTGAATTTATTATTAAAAATATTTTAATGTTTCATTTCTTGTTATTTATAGATTGAATTATCGTCGATATTTTCTGTCAATTGTCCTTTAAATTTGTACATTTTGTTATATTAATGGAATGATGACTACGTCTATAGGACTGAATTTCAGTTCAGTTCATTCCATGAAAATCAAATTGCAGATCCACTGATAATAGTTGGGGATGAGATATGAGATAGAATATTTCTAGGATAACCAGCGGCGTACCTGGAGGACGTGGTGCCCATAGCACCGTACAATTGCGCTCTTAAATGAGAAATTTAAGGTTATAACTAGCTGAAGAATCTCTCGCAGCTACCATTGGAAACTGCTATTCACCGTAGAATTTGAATTGCGACGAAAAGATTCGGGAACATGCTTTCATCACCGAACTGAACAATGAATGCGAGGAGTGTTTCTGGACTTGAAATGGTGTTTTTTTTTCGGCTCGTGAACAGCATCCAGCAGTCAAAAATATCTTTGCAAAATTCATTTCCATCAATATTCAACTCTCACGTAACTCTCATCGATAAGCAATCCAAATTTAATCAATTTCATTCAATACGTATGTATTGTATATCTTCTAGATATGTATATTATTTATCTATGTATATTTAGCATTTATGGCTTTCAAAGTATAATAGAATTTATTATTTGAAGTGCCTTGAATGGGCGGGAATACCTAATCTAGATCTCTCTAGTATTTTTGTAAACGTAGCTGGTAAATTTTCAATATTTAAGATTCGATTTGAAACCATAAATTATATATACGACAAAAATCCTAACTTTCCATGTGTAAAAATGTGTAAATGGTTTCTTCAGAAGGTTCATGGCCCGTACGCACCTTCTGCTCCTTTCTTAAAATAGCGGATCAACTGTTTCTTTCGAGGCCCTTTTCATTTCTTTCTGCATCAATCGAAATCGTAGCATCCATATTTCCATATTGCAACGGGCCATTAGTTTTGATTATCCCTTCCACGAGTGAACTATCCGTGATGACCTCTCTTTCATTTTTTAAATAATTTTGAAGAGCCTTCAAATCTTCGGCAACATAGCGAATATTCATCCTTGGATCTTGCAGCCTTTTTTGAACGGGGTAAATGCGGATTGGTACTTTATTCCAAAATCCCAGCTAAACCAAGAAATCATACTTCAACATTCGGTTGTTTAGTTGCCGGGCATTACTTCTTATTTCACTTGCTTAATTCTTGTCTATGGTTATTTCTTCCATCATTTGTACTCTTATTTCTTCTCAAAATCAATGTCACCCAACCGCATGACTTCTGGCATTTGATACCGATGGGCAATATAGGGAGTTGAGTCGAACATGAGGTAATAATACTTGGATGCCAAGAGATGAATGCGTGGGCTCAGATACGAAGTGGCACTACTTTCAACGTTTCTCTGATGTTCGTTCATAATTGGATCGAATGCAGATACTATTTTTATTTTCAGCAAACCAAGAAAATTTCCATTTGAGTTGTCCAGCGTATGATCTCTACGTTCTCGCAGAGTCAAATCCTTGCCAAAATTTCACGCCATTTGAGTTTTTCTGCCTGTTAAATGTCCAGAATGAAGGCGACTATACAGATACAGAGTCGCCTATCCTGACTTCTTGTATCTCTATTTAAAACTGAAGTTAAAAATCGCTTTGAATATACAAAGTTGAGGTTTCCCTTTGCGCCCCCCTAGAGTGGCGCCCATGGCACGTGCCCTACTCGTCATACCCTAGTTACGCCACTGAGGACAGCATTTTTATACCCTGATCCCATTAAAAATGGGAAATCAGGGTATAATGGTTTTGTGAAAAGTAACAGGCAGAAGGAAGCATTGCAAACCCCATAAAGTATATATATTCTTGATCAGGGCGACGAGCTGAGTCGATATAGCCCTGTCCGTCTCTCCGCCCGTCCGTATGAACGCCGAGATCTTAGAAGATATAAGAGTTAGAGACTTGAAATTTTGTATGCATACTCTTTTGTACCATACGCAGTACAAGTTTATTATATTTTTTTGATAACTCATTCGATTACTTTTTATCGAGAATAATCGATAATTTAATTTTGTTTATTCAGCGTAATTTTGATACTTTTAGACCCATAGACTTCAGATTTGGTGTGTATATACATCTGATCAATACGCAGATTTTGTAATTTACAGATTTTGTATACCACGTCCCGTATTTTAAGTACTAGAGACTTCTTCTTCTTCTAGCTGCGCAGTTAGCAGAGCGCGCAGTGTGGGCGATACTATGAGAATTTTGTAGCTGAATAATTCTCTTGTAGTGGGACTATATTTATGAAACTTTCAGAACGTGATTATAGTGCTTAAATGTGTGTATGTTCCAAAGCACAAGCCTCTATTTTCTATGGGTTCAGAGTATAAGAAACGACACCAATTTCCGTTTGATTATTATAGATTAAAATCCGCTATCGAGGCTCAAAATTTTTCATATAGATTCTTATCTAGTTTATACAATTTTGATTATTAATATATTTGGGATATCGCCACATTGACACATGCTGAAAGTTAGATTACGAAAGTCCATCTATAAGAAATTGTTGTTGTTTCCATTTGCCATTTATACGTATGTACAGAGAGAAATATCTTAGACATCTTTATATGTATTATTTAAAAATTTCAAGTCTCCAGCACTTATGCACTTACTTAAAGTATAATAGAATTTTTTATTTGCAGTGCCTTGAATGGGTGGTAGATCTCTCTAGTATTTTTGTAAACGTAGCTGCCAAATTTTTGATATTTTCGATTCGATTTTAAGCCGTAAATTATGTACACGATATGTACATATATATATATAAGTATAAAAATCCTAATTTTCCACGTGTCAAAATATGTAAATGGTCTTTCCTGCAGGTCCACGTATCTAGTTCGTAGTTCGGAGTTCATGGGAAAAATGTGGAAATAACTCAAATGTGATATAGTTTTATAGTGAGGTTTTAGAAATAATTGGACTCCGCTTTTTATGGAAATAGCCTTAGAATTTACAAAAGGCTTCTTCTGCGAGAACTGACGGACGTAAGGACTACGGGCCTACGGACAGATGGACTTTTTAATGGGTTCAGGGTTTTAGCATTAGGTTTATTTTGCATTTGTAATATTTTTGATATTAATATTTTAATCCATTTTTTTTTTGCCATTAGTTTTTAAATATATCATGCCAACTAGGCATGAAATATTCGAAAAAGTGTAAATTCGGCTTTCTATATTTAACGTGCAGCTTGGCACAAACTGGCTTTGCAAATATTTGCGGATGAATTTAGTTGCACGTATTTACGCAATTGTTCGGTTCTAAAATTAAAATGCAACGGCAGCTGGACGGACCCTATAAAATGGGAGGCTTGGCTCGGTAAAGGCAACAGTATCCGCTTTCACTTCTGTTCGGTGTGAAGGCTGTCCAAGAAATACTTCGATATGAATTCCATTCTCGTCTCTCTGATTGGTAAATTCGTATCATTTAACCATTAAGGATTGGGAGTAAGAGTTTTTATTTTTCTTCTTCCTTTCAGCGGGCATTGTGCTGCTCTGCTGTGCTAGTCTCAGCTCAGCTGACTGCGGTTGCCCCATAGTTACCAAGCCACAACCAACCACAACGACAACTTGTAAGCCACCAAAAACGATACCCACGTGTCCAACAACAAGAAGAACAAAACCGACTACTACCACCACAACGACAAAACCAACGACAACACCAACAACAACGACAACAACGACAACAACGACAACACCAACAACGACTACTACCACAACAACAACGACTACTACCACAACAACAACAACTACGACAACTACCACAACAACAACAACAACTACGACAACTACCACAACAACAACAACAACTACGACAACTACGACAACTACGACAACTACGACAACTACGACAACTACGACAACTACGACAACTACGACAACTACGACAACTACGACAACGACGACAACTACGACAACTACGACAACTACGACAACTACGACAACTACAACTACTACCACAACAACAACAACTACAACTACGACAACTACTACCACAACAACAACAACGACAACAACTACTACCACAACAACGACTACTACGACAACAACAACGCCCACAACAACAACAAGGATACCAACTATACCATGGAATCCTTGCAAGCCGTGCGGACCCGGTGGTCGGCCCTGCCTTGGATGCCCGCCCAGAGCACAGCTTTGCCTTCACCTGCTGTCACAGCTGAAGAGCATTGAGCGCAAGATCAGGAAGTGCGTCTGTGGCCAGCGTCTATACCTATTGCCCTAAAGTAAGGATTGACCCAATATTGAGACCGATAACACTGTGGACCGTTGGCTAATGCTATTTGAATGCTGTGAATGGATTTACATTTCGATTCGTTGATTCATTTTCTAACGATTGTTAATTTTTTTTTATCTACTTTAAATTATATATATATATATTTTGTTGCATTGAAGTGAAGACTTTTTACTGCAGGACATCTAGTTGAAATGAGTCTGCATTTCATAGTAATACTATGGACTGGGCAACGATCGATGTTTATTTCTGTAAATATGGAAATGACTGAAATATGCATCAGCAACCCAGACTAAATAAGAATTTGAGTGCTTCACAATTAAATTAAATTTATTTATATATTGTTCTTATTTAAGCCTGTTTACTCAATTGCTCCATAGCCATTTCTATATTAATGACTGTGTAAGTCAGAAGAACTAGAAGACCTGAGTGAATGCAGTAAAGAAACATTTAGGATCGACTGCTATGCTCGGTTAAGTCGAGATCACAACGAGGTAAAATAGCCCAAATTAAGGATCCTGCATCTACAGCAACTTCTATTTGATTTGCAGTAGCAACATCAGCAATTGGGGTCATCTCAGCGAAAAGGTTCGAAGGAACAATGACAACTACGATCCTATCAGCAGGATCAACAGCAGCAACAATAGGAAGAACAACAATAATTACGACACGACAACGACAACAACAACGACAAATATCATAGCTACAACAACAGAAGTACGCCACAAACACGCTCAGCCATGTCGACAACAATAGCAACAACAACCTGTCCAACAACAACAATAACAACAGCAGTGATCACAGCAACAACACCAATAACAACAACCACGACAACACCCTTGACAACCACAAGGACAACTACAACAACGTGTCCAACAACCAGAACAACCACGAATCCACCAAAAAAACAACAACAAGAACAACAGCAGCAACAACAACAGCAGCAGCAGCAGCAACAGCAGCAGCAACAACAACAGCAACAACAACAGCAGCAGCATCTACAACAGCAGTAGCAACAAGAACAACAGCAGCAGCAGCAACAACAACAGCAACAGCAACAACAACAGCAACAACGACAACAACAAGAACAACAGCAGCAGCAATAACAGCAGCAGCAGCAGCAGCAGCAACAGCAGCAGCAACAACAACAGCAACAACAACAGCAGCAGCATCTACAACAGCAGTAGCAACAAGAACAACAGCAGCAGCAGCAACAACAGCAACAACGACAACAACAAGAACAACAGCAGCAGCAACAACAACAACAAAGCAACAAAAACAACAATAGCAACAAGAACAACAACAGCAACAGCAGCAGCAGCATCAACAACAGCAGTAGCAACAAGAACAACAGCAGCAGCAACAACAACAACAACAACAGCAACAACAAAAACAATAACAACAACAACAACAGTAGCAACAACAATAACAACAACAACAACAGTAGCAAAAACAAAAACAGCAACAACAACAAGAACAACGCCACTATCAATAACAATAATACGCCGAATACAAATACAAATATATAAACATCAACAGCAACAACAACAATGCTAATAACAACTACAACGACAACGACTATATGTTTGACAACCACGACGACAACAACAGCTATTATAACAACAATAGTAACAAAACGCCGGACGGCAACACCAACAGGTGTTTGCAACAACACGCTCGGACATTAGCAACATCGAGAAATAGAAGAAGAACAACAACGGCAACAAGTATAAAAGCTAAAGAGGCAAAACACAAAATGTCGTTGTTTGATATGTTGTTTGATATGTTGTTTGATATGGCTGTAACAACAGCAACAACAGCAACAGCTACAACAACGCACCCACCGACAGCAACAACAACATATCAAACAACAAGGACAACAACCACAATAGCAACTCTAGGCAATCCATGTGGACCTTGGCTTGAATCCTTTGCTGCGTGCTGATCGCGGAGGACAGCGCTCTTAGGCAAGGTAAAAGCCCTAGATTAGGTGCGGAAACTGTTCCGTTGTTAGCCTAAACTGAAAATGGACTCCACGTTGTGTAGGTTATTGATCAAACCCATCTTGGGGGGAAGTATCAGGAATAGGCAATGTAATGTAATGAAAGTAAAGTTCTATTTGAAGGTCATGACCGAGATCAGCGGAAGCATCTCTACCTTGTTGTTCAAAGATGGTTTTAGCCAGCTTTGTCTTATGGGGCATGTCTACAAAGATCTCAGTCTAGGATTACACCAAGGTATTTGAAATGGACGAGTCAAGAATGAGCACAGGCCTGTTACGACGACAATTGGTATGGGTCACATGCATAGTTATCGATAACGCAATATAGATCTGTACATCTATCTACATCTACAGGGTATATATAAATACATTATATTTAAATTCTGTGTAGTGCAGCAGTATTATTCTCATGAACAGATCTGTAGATTTATGAAAATAGGCTGTCGAATCAAAGCAGATCAAATGAAATCGAAGCTATCGATAAATATCGACTCGATTAAGTGCTTGCCCTTCATAATATTTATATAAAAATCTGTGTGGTGCATTTCTTCTTCTTCAAATGAAATCGAAGCTATCGATAAATATCGACTCGATTAAGTGCTTGCCCTTCATAATATTTATATAAAAATCTGTGTGGTGCATTTCTTCTTCTTCAAATGAAATCGAAGCTATCGATAAATATCGACTCGATTAAGTGCTTGCCCTTCATAATATTTATATAAAAATCTGTGTGGTGCATTTCTTCTTCTTCAAATGAAATCGATGCTATCGATAAATATCGACTCGATTAAGTGCTTGCCCTTCATAATATTTATATAAAAATCTGTGTGGTGCATTTCTTCTTCTTCAAATGAAATCGAAGCTATCGATAAATATCGAATCGATTAAGTGCTTGCCCTTCATAATATTTATATACAAATCTGTGTGGTGCATTTCTTCTTCTTCTTACTAACAAGGTTAATATCATTTGCTATATAAAAAATGAAGCCATAGATGCCAGACAAATTTTTGGCAAATTGGTAAAAGTTCAATGTGTCGATGAGAAACCCAGAAGCACAAGCGGAAGCACAAGTAAAGGCAATGGAAAACGCAAAAACAAAACCAATGCAAACATAAAAGCAAAGGCAAAAGAAATGTGCAATTATCAGATATCAAGCGTCAAAGCTTGAGCGCTGCCTGCACAACGCAGGAGTAGCCGCAGCAGAAGGAGCAACAGAGGCAGCGCCGCCAGCAGCAGCAGCGGCGACGGCAGCAGATGCAGCGTTGCAGAGAGCGCTTTATGTACATACACACATACATACACACATATACATATGTATATGTAGAGGCCCGAGTGAAGTTTATTGTGAGGCAATCAACAACAAACCTAAACACAAACAGGCAGCAGAAGGCGAGAGGAAACGGTTTATTATTGACACTCAGAGAGCGTGAGTGAATGTTGTGCAGGGAGAGCCAAACGAAGACCGAGAGCGAGAGAGCGTGGGAGCGTGGGAGCGTGAGAGCGTGAGAGCGCGAGCCTGTCGAAAAACCGGGTGAGTAAGGAGCATGGTACGAAAACAATAACAAACGTGCGTCTAGCGAGAGAGAGCAAAGTGGATTGAGAGCGCTTTTCGGCTGGCGAAAGACAGTGTGAAGCAGTACTTAAGAAAATGCGTCGCAAAAACACGGCGCAGGTGCGCAGAGTGCAAGTCATGGCTGCCGGTCAGGACGAACGGAAAAAAAGAAGCGAATGTCGCTATCGAAACTGTAATGACATTGATATGACATGCGGGGCGTGCGACAAGTGGGAGAGCCGTAAGGAAAGCAACACACAAAAATGTAAAACCGGAAAATAACTTAAAGAATACGACAAATAGCACACACACATACACACAGTCACAGAAAGCTGAATCAACGACAATAACAACAATGTGCAACGTGCGTACGCAACTGAGGGCACAGAATGTGAACAACGGCAAAGATGTGGAGTAGGCTGAAAGAGAGAGTGAGAGAGATAGATAAATAGAGACAGAGTGGGACACGGAGGAAGAGAGAGAAAGCAAACGACAGAGAGATAGAGGGAGCTAGGGAGGAGGGCGTGAGGCCAAAGAGAGAACGCCACGTATTTGCCGATGTGAAATGTGAATGAAAACAGCAAAACGTCAGCGTCAGCGTTAGCGCCTGCGTTGGCGTCGTTGCTGACTGTGCAACAATTTGTTGCCGCAACATGCGCTCCCCAAGCCTACGAGTGAGTGAGCAAGCAAGCGGCGAACAGAGAGAAATAGCGGCAGCAAGAGAGGGAGGCCGAGCAGATGGGGGTGTGTAATAGCAATAGGAGCACAACAACAACAACTGTTAAATTGTGCAATGAAAGCAGCAAATTGTCAACGGTGCGACGCCTCGGCAGACATGACGCAAGCAACGACGCCGACGGCGCTGCGTTCACCCACACATACACACACACACACACACTCACAATAAGCCGCTTCGTTTGGCTGCATTGTCCTGGGGATTTCCTTTAGCTACTTTCGCTCCGGCTTCGCGCGCAGCTCGCGTGCGCTTAACTATTTATAAAATTGTCCAGGCACCTAGACTTGGACCCGGACCCGGACCCGGACTCGCACCGGACCCGAGCTTGGACTCGGACAAGCTCAAATTGTCCCTGACAGCGCTGAGAGCCGGAACTGCAGGTCGCAGCCCCCCACCCATCCACTCCTAGAATTGTATGTGTTGCACTGCGATTGCAGAGCAATTTGTGCAAGGCTCAACACATAACTATTAAATGAGACATAATGAGCTGAGTGCCACTATGAGGACTGTAAGGACTTTCAGCCCAAATCAATAAATACATAACATACATAACATACATAACATACATAACATACATAACATACATAACATACATAACATACATAACATACATAACATACATAACATACATAACATACATAACATACATAACATACATAACATACATAACATACATAACATACATAACATACATAACATACATAACATACATAACATACATAACATACATAACATACATAACATACATAACATACATAACATACATAACATACATAACATACATAACATACATAACATACATAACATACATAACATACATAACATACATAACATACATAACATACATAACATACATAACATACATAACATACATAACATACATAACATACATAACATACACAGCATACATAACATACATAACATACATAACATACATAACATACATAACATACATAACATACATAACATACATAACATACATAACATACATAACATACATAACATACATAACATACATAACATACATAACATACATAACATACATAACATACATAACATACATAACATACATAACATACATAACATACATAACATACATAACATACATAACATACATAACATACATAACATACATAACATACATAACATACATAACATACATAACATACATAACATACATAACATACATAACATACATAACATACATAACATACATAACATACATAACATACATAACATACATAACATACATAACATACATAACATACATAACATACATAACATACATAACATACATAACATACATAACATACATAACATACATAACATACATAACATACATAACATACATAACATACATAACATACATAACATACATAACATACATAACATACATAACATACATAACATACATAACATACATAACATACATAACATACATAACATACATAACATACATAACATACATAACATACATAACATACATAACATACATAACATACATAACATACATAACATACATAACATACATAACATACATAACATACATAACATACATAACATACATAACATACATAACATACATAACATACATAACATACATAACATACATAACATACATAACATACATAACATACATAACATACATAACATACATAACATACATAACATACATAACATACATAACATACATAACATACATAACATACATAACATACATAACATACATAACATACATAACATACATAACATACATAACATACATAACATACATAACATACATAACATACATAACATACATAACATACATAACATACATAACATACATAACATACATAACATACATAACATACATAACATACATAACATACATAACATACATAACATACATAACATACATAACATACATAACATACATAACATACATAACATACATAACATACATAGCATACATAACATACATAACATACATAACATACATAACATACATAACATACATAACATATATATACCACAAATTATAGATACTCTATTTACATATACCTCCTGGGATGTGGCAAATCGGAAAAGAATAATATGTAGTTAGGTTACTTCAGACTACATCGTGACGTGATTTCAGACAGATTTTTGGATTGCAACATCTTAACCTGATTTCGAGTTTTGATTCCCAGCGAATTGGTCGAAGTATTCATTATTAAAGACTCAGCCTTCTGGCTTGGTATTCATTCGCATTCCATTTTATATTATTGACGTGGAATTCCTCGTAAATATCGAACAGTACACACCGAAGTTATTCAATAACACATTTTCCCATTTCCCAAAAGGAGGCTACAGGAGCTGGGGACGAAGCAGGAGACGGGAACAGAAGCAGCCGCAAAAATAAATTACGCAGTTTGCAATGTGCGTGCTTGTGTGGGTGTGTGTAGCTGTGTGTGGGTGTGAGTGCGAATGTTTGCTTGTATAAATGTGTGTGTGTGTGTGTGTGTGTGTGTGTGTGTGTGTCTGCTCGCTCGTGTGAGTGTGTAGGAGGTTGTAAAGGGCAGCTGGAGCCATGCCTGAATAGGATGTGCGTCATGCCATTGCTGCTTACGAGGTATCTTGGAGCCTGTCAAACAACAGCTAAGCGCTCATTCAGTCTGTGCCTGAAGTCATGCGAGTCTACTAATTTATTGAATAACCTGGATCTGAACCAATTCCAAAGTAATCCTCAAACTCATTCGACAATTCGTGAATGACTCTTCTTAGATTCCATTTGCTCAGATTTCCTTTATCCATCCACGCCCTGTCGCAGCTCCCATTTGCCTCTCTCCCACATATGTAGCTCTCCTTGAGCTCACCTGGCTTTTGAGGCCTCACTGCACTATAGGTAACACAATTCCATCACGCAAGATGAACATGATTGCAAAATAGCTCACATATTCTATATGCTTAAGCAAAGGCGTTCTACAGGGTTCTCCATATTCGAGCGACCCATGTGGCAACCCTACAAGGTTGCCCATATTCGACGGACCTATGTTTTTTTCTTTTAAATCAATGAAAAATACAATTTTCTTGATGTTGTCCGTATAATCATATTATTTGGTTCAAGTAGACTCGTTGACATCACTCTTTGAATATGATATCTCTAACATGGCCGCCTTGAGCCTCTACGGCGTATAGTGCCCGTCTCTTTCAAAAGGTATAGGGCTGCCAGATGGGTCACTCGAATATGGATAGGCCTGTATTTCAGATCGAGTTCTCGTTTTTTCTTAAATCTAAAAGATATTACGTGCACAAATCCAGTTTATTTGTATTACTTATATAGTTCTTGGGATAAGAATTAAACACATATAGTCTTTATGTCTTTTTGGGGCGTGTCGAATTGAAAGTTTGAGAATATCTAGAGTCAATAAATTTGATAGCTAGACAATTATCATTACGTAATACTCGTTTAGCCAGCGTGGCAAATCAGTCTTAATGTGAAGATCCTGAAGATCCTCAAATCTTACAGTAGTCTATATACAGACGTCGATCAAATATGTTTATAGAGATCAATTCTTGTAGTTCGCAAATTCCTATTTTAAGGCTTAAGAGTTTTTCTCGTTTATAATACTAAATATAAAATATTTAACATATTTTCTGATTATAATTTATTTTTACTAAAAGCAAATATACTCTACGTATACATTTTGTGAACGAGTATAAGAAGAAATAAATATTGTAGATTTTTACATAATTTTTCATAAAGCCAATATGCCCGCTTTGAACAGGTGTAACAACTCCTGTCCAAAGAAAAAAACCTTACCAAAAACTTAGAGACTCTAATATTTATCCACAAATTCGTTCACAGTTTGGTATAGAGTGGATTCTATTCTCTTGGATTCAATGTGCATGTGTCAATCGATCAGTCACTCAGTCGGCCAATCAATCCATCAATCAGTAAGTCCATCTGTCAATCAAGTAAAATATTTTAGCTTTCAAATAGCAGTTTTGCTTGCTTGCGCACAAATTTCACGCCTGTTATACCCTAAGCTCATTAATAAATCAGTTTTCTGGGGTATACTGGAACTGTTGAGGAATATGTTGCAGAGGCAATGAATGAGGATGACTTTTGAATGAGTAAACATAGTACTCAGCAGGATATCAGCAGCCACAAAAACTAGATGTAGGCATATTAAAATGAAATTTCCTTTATCTTTGTTATTTATCTCATTCTAGCGAAACTTTGAGTTGGTTCTTTTCTGATTTCCTGACTTCCAGCTGCTCTATCTCAGGTTTCTTGGAAAATATACCAAAACTTTTTGCATGTAGTAGTATAGAGATATCATGGATATATAGAGGCCATTATTTTGTAGGGTATCTGCTAGTCGTGCAACACTGGCAGCTGTGGCAGTGTCTTTCTTGTTTTTCGTTGGCTGTTTAAGTTTTTTAATTAAAATTCCATGGACTGGCAGCAGCTGAAGCACTTGACGTGACTTTGCACTTGTTTGTTGCTCTTATTGTTGTTGTTGTTGTTGTTGTTGTTGCGGTTGCTGCAATTTACACTGCATTTGTGAGGTTTTATTTGGCAGGGCCTAGTCACTCATACGCCATGTGACCCTCGCAAGGGTTGGGCCCGAGCGAGTGGGTTGAAGCAACTCCAGCAAATGCCAAGCGCAGCGCTCGCTCGACTCTTACCATATACATGTTTGGGGTATTACGAATATCGTGCACGTGTATCGCTTGCCTTACGCAAGTGAGTGTCATTGTGTACCCCGACAAACCCCCTCCTTTCCACCGTAAAAAAAAACACAAACAGAAAGACATAATTAGCTGCAGGTTGAAGAATATATGAGTAAAGTAATGTAATGTTAGATGAAAGCAATATAAAAGAGGAGAGGTATGAAGAGGCAGATGGAGTTTTTTAACTATGTTATATTCCCGTTACATCCTTGGACAGTTCAACTTACAATCTACATTCGATATCTACTCTCTTATATGATTCCTTATATAAATCAACTTATTAAAAGAGGGCATTTAACATTTATATACAGGCTTCTCCATATTCGAGTGACCCATCTGGCAGCCCTATACCTTTTGAAAGAGACGGGCACTATACGCCGTAGAGGCTCAAGGCGGCCATGTTAGAGATATCATATTCAAAGAGTGATGTCAACGAGTCTACTTGAACCAAATAATATGATTATACGGACAACATCAACAAAATTGTATTTTTCATTGATTTAAAAGAAAAAACATGGGTCCTTCGAATATGGGCAGGGTTGCCAGATCGGTCACTCGAATATGGAGAACACTGTATTCGCATTAGTTATAGTATTATCAACCAGGCAATGCTTAAAGCTAAAGACAATCTTTAGCTTAAGATTAAGATTAATTTCTAAGGAAATTATTGAAATAAATGATATTCTAAACCTTTTACTTAATATGTGCTTTAAGTCTGTTATTGATTGAAGCTAACAATATTTTGTTGTCTCAAGCTGATCAAGTTAGTTGTCGAAAACTCTGTTTAGTTGCACTTTAATGAAAATATTCGTTGGATAAAGTACTTAAAATACATTCTATTAAACGTAGATCCATTTTCGGTACATGTATTGCTGTCATTAGTTGAACATTTACTGATTTATTCATTTACAGAATGAAAAGAGTATATAGTCTATGATTCTATAAAAGTATCGTCGGTACTGAAGCTAGAGAGCACATTTAGAAATTGGATATTTATATGATTGTATGTTAGGTTTGAATGATATATATATATATATGTACAGTACATTTCAACTGGTATTACGGCTGTATGCTTGAAACCATTAAATAAATCAAAAATCAGAAAATTTCTATTGTCTACAGTTTGAATCCCGCTGTATGGTAAACCCATTGCCTTAGGTCACATAGTTGCATCCCTGAATTAGCCTGATATTTCAAGGTAACCCCGACCTAACAATCAACAATATATCAGCATAAAGCAGACGTCCTTGGGTATAACTGTCAAGACTCTAGAGAATTCAGCCATTCCGCCCAACTTAACGTTTCGTGTTATTGCATTCTCTTAATCTTCATATTACACTTCGGCAAAAACCCTCGTCAAAAGGCACAAACAAGTCTAGTTTATGGATCACTGTTCTTCTCTAGGTGCTTTATATATAGACCTATAAATGTAAACCTTAAACATAATAACCAGTGTGCTCTAATTTCTTATCAGCAAATAATTCCACTTCTAGGAGAGTTTTCTAGAGTCGTGGAATTCGGCCCATGAGAGACTCCACTGAGCATTTCCATTATAAACAAAACTTTTCCTACAAATTGTTCGTCACTGAAGTATTTCTAGCCTCTCATCAAAAGTATATTGCCCCCCACCCCCTCCCTCCCCCATCCAGCATGTTAGCATAGTAAAGCTTATACGAAACTCTAGAAAATGAAATTCCATGGGTGTTCCCAAGCACCCTGTTTACGTTATCATCATATATCATATTTATGCAGTATCAAATTAGTGTCAACCAATTGAAGAGGTATGCGAATAGTCCGATATCTCCGCATTGCATTGAACTTGAGCGGTCATCGTTCGCACTTGTTCGCCCATAATACGATCAGCTTCAGTCTCAAAAGCTAGATGCGTGCACACATACATACATACATATATTTAAACTTCACACTTAATGGATGCATAATGCATATCTACATACATACACATGCATACATACATACATACATACATACATACATACATGTATGCAGGCGAACAGAGCGAAGTATCATATCGCATATTTGATTGATGGAAAGTTACCCTGTATTCCATTGTAAATATGTTGGAATTGGCATTGGTATTTGAAGTATGTTAAATGAGACTGGAAATATTAGACATTAACAATTTGCTAGCTAAATAGCAAAATCTTTCTAACTTTAAGCTGGATCGCTAGTTTAAATATTGTCAACATTTTACTATAAGTTGATATGAATAAATATACTAAAATTTCTATATTGTGGTCAATATTGGTCAAATAGAAAGACAAAGGAATCGCAAGATGAGTTATAGTAAGAATATATCTCTAGCATAGGCTTACTGCAGTTTAAATTTCATATCCAGGTATGAGATGATGATGAGTAGAAATATATGTACATACATATATACAGTATATACATACATATATCACAGCTTATTTCAAGCAGCACCTCAAAAAAAGTTTGTTGTTCTATAAAATCTAGACTTTTGGGGATATCCAAAAAATTTAAGCGCAGGTTATTAGTGTGATGTTTAAACTAATACAAAATTAATTTATTGATTTTTTAAATATTTTTTCAATATTTAGTAATGCTTAAAAACTAAAAAATTAGACCAAAACAGTTACAGTTACAGGCTTCTCCATATTCGAGTGACCCAGCTGGCAGCCCTATACAAAGACCCTTTTGACAAAGACGGGCACTATACGCCGTAGAGACTCAAGGCGGCCATTTGAGAGATATGGGTCCGTCGAATATGGCCAACCCTCTATATACCATAACCTTTTTTCTGTGATTTCCTTAGGCCTAAAAAACTTATTTTTGAAATTTTTCACTGAATGCCAGTTAAGGCTTTAATATGTTCCACATAAGATCTACAATCCAAAACATTTTTTTCTTAACAGACAGATATACGAATCTAAATTTATGTACAAATACAGGCAGACTACAAGTATACCCCATCTATATATTTGATGGTCACAGGGCACAACAATTGACGGAGCGACTGACCAACTGATTGCAGTGCGTCGAGTCCCTGACTCTGGTCTTTGATTATAGGTTGTTGTTGTTGCTGTTGTTGGAAGTTATGCGGGCCCTGGTTAGTGATATGAATGCAGATAGAGGCGCGATACGTGTGGTAAACATTTCCATTGTTGCGTTTTCCATTTTCGACTGCATTTGCATTGCAATTGCAATTATACACACAGACGCAAACACACACAGAGGCAGACACACACACACACACACACACACACTCATTTGTATAGCAACCCTCGTCGTCTGCAGTTGCATGTGTAGCTGTGTTTGTATCTGCATGCATTTCGCCATGTGTGCATGCGTGCATGTGTGCATGTGTGCATGTATGCTTGCTGGGGCATTTTGTGCCTCTTTTCATGCACAATTTGTGTTGCTTTGCGTTTCGCTTCTCTCTTCTTTTCATTTTTACGAGCATATTGGCTTTGTGCAAGGTCCGTCTGGCTGTCCAGCCGTCTGTCCGTCCGTCTGTCCGTCTGTCCGCATGAATGCTAGAGACAGAATGAAATTCAGAACATATAATCATGTACACCAGCGAATTATAATGATGCTCCCAGATATTCCCAATTCGCATCGATAACACAATTCCAGAAGATATGGCGGATAGATGGATATATATCTACGCTTAGTGGGCGTATATTTTCTACAGTTTTAGAATCCGCTTGATTTGATATAAGAGATATGTATACCAATTGTAGGCGTGGTATGGATCGTAACTGAGTATTCCGTAGTCGGTAGATCCCGACTGTAACGTTCTTGCTTCCTTTTTTTTGTGTTTTTTGTTTGTTTTCCTGCCTGGCCGAGACTCCGACGCTCCCTTTCGGTGTCCCCAATGGAGCCAACATTTAACATTGAAAACGTGCGAGAAAATGCCAGCAGCACGCGTCATTGGCAACACCGGCCTGGGGGACGTCTGTCGTGGTAGTGCTGTAGCATGAGCAAAGGCAAATAGCAAAAAATAGCAACAAGAACCACAACAACAACAAAAATAGTAGTAGTAACAAATAAAAAAAAACTGTCTCAAATAGCTGTCATTTTCAATTTAAGTAATTACAAAGCGATAAACCGTGCCCAGATGCCAATTGATTGCAAATTTTCCGTGGATTTGGTTTTGGTATTTTTACAGTGGGAGCTAGACAGAAGTTAATAAAAATGCAAATTTCAAAGGTAATTGCATTGCATGCATACAAACATACATATGCACATGAATATACAAATATATATGCATATAGACCGAGACATTATATTGAAACTGAACATTTTTTATGTCATTCAAGCTATAATCGAATAATTTTGTCTATATGCACACAAATGCATGATGTATTTGATCGAAGTGACTCTAACGGGCAAGAGGAGGCGTGGCATGCCATGTATAGTATATACAGGCCTCTCCATATTCGAGTGACCCATCTGGAAACCCCACATATTCGACGGACCCATGTTTTTTCCCTATAAATCAATGAAAAATTCAATTTTGTTGATGCTGTCGATAATAATCATAGACTCGTTGACATCACTCTTTGAATATGATATCTCTAAAATGGCCGCCTTGAGCCGCTACGGCGTATAGTACCCACCTCAATCAAAAGGTACAGGTCTGCCAGCTGGGTCACTCGAATAGGGAGAGGGCTGTATATAATCTGAAGCAGAATTGAATTAGGCCAGTCCAACTGGCTAAACGTCCGTCTGTCTGTAACTGGGATAGAACCTATATAGGAAAGGCAATCTAGAGAAATGAACTAAATGGTTTTCTCTTCGCGAAAGCAAGTTAAGCTCGTTCGCTCTATAAGTTGAGCCCAACAATTCTATTACTACATACTGATATTGCGGATTTCCCAATTTCTCAGTTTAGGTATCATGCAATATAAACAGAAGATACTCCTGCTCTTTGAGTTGAGACTGTATCTTAGATCTGTAAAAGTTGTATACGCAAAATAAAATCAAATTATTATATGGAAGTCAAACAGATTTTAAGATAAGACTAGATTTTCATAAAATACCGTATCTATAGAATTTCAAAGTAAAAATTTGTATTGATGTATTAAAACGAACATTATCACCTGATTTCCCATTTTCAATGGGTTCAGGGTATAAAAATGATGTGGCTCAAACATTTAATAATAAAAAAAGAGTCATACTACATAGCTCACTTCATAATATGCAACTTGTATAACTTTTGAATTCTTTAGGATCTTGTATTACTTTTGAATTCTTTAAGATCTTGAATAACTTTTGAATTCTTTAAGATCTTTAAATCACATTTAACCCACACCAAGTTCATTATGCTTCTAGCATTTGGGCTAAAGCTTTGTCTTCCGCTTGTCATATACATATAGCATATACGATGTGCCATATATCATATATCATATGGCATATATCAAATGTCTTTGAGGGTATTTCGTCATCGGCAGCCGTTCTTTCTAGTTGGGGCTAAAGTTTCATCACATGACACCGCATTCGAGTGGAGTGCAATTCTTACTCAGAGACTCTATTGCAATATTATGATAGCTGTTTATACCACACAACACATATATATATATATATATATATATACACATACACATACAATGCGGACACTTGAGACACTTCTTAATTAAAGGCGACAAGTTTTCCAGCTTCTTTGCATGCAGAGCGGGAAAACTCGCTATTCAGCTCAGATGCCATCGAGACGTACATAAATTGAAATTAACGCAATGCACGGCCAGAGGCAACTCTAATGGGCCATTTGTGTTCCGGATCTCTGCAAAGGATTGCCATCCAGATGACGTTATCTGCCTGCCAACTAAATAGTCAATTAGAGGCATGCAACCGAGCTCCACTCAAATAATTAAGCAAAACATTTGCGACAGTCGTTGAGAGTGCGAGTCAGCATAATAATAATGCAGAGCCCGATGCTAATGACAATGCCAAGGAACATAGTGCATTGACGACTTGATGCACTTTATTAAATTAGTAGAAAAGCTGAAAGTACTGCAAGCCGTTCGAAAACCCATTATAAATAGAAGAAATATTAAAATATATGTATATGCTTAATAAAGTAATATTCTTACTGAAGTACGATAAAATGCCAAATTATCAATAATATTGATGATGACAATATCCATAGGGCACACTAATAACAATGATAATACAAATATTAATAAGAACAATTACGAGAAAATTTCCTTTTTTAAAGAAATCATCAAGTATTATTCTCACTGAACTCTGAAAAAATGTTAAGCTACGCCTACATGCGGGTTCTGACTGTCGATAGTACATATCTCTGGCAGTGATATCGGCTACATATCGTATCTTCGCATTAGAAATTCGGTGTAGCTGATCCTTCCACAGGTCTGATCCCAGGATTAACCCCAGTGCAGAACGTCTGGTCACTCTATAGTGCTTCGCACCAGTATGTGTGACATACAGGAGTACTCGATCCTGCAAGTAAATCCTGATCTGATATGAATTAGGTACTCTGGTATATAAGGGAAGCCAGCATATCGATCCACCTTTACGTTACTAGAAGAACCAGAACTGGGCGCACGTAGCTCTGGCTGTCTTAAACAAGCGGGAATACTAAAGTCTGATAGATGTATGAGATATACTCATAATCACTGCCAGTAAAATCGTCGGGCATTTCCCACTCCTTGATCCGATCTCAAATACAAAGGTTACGTCTGGTATTGTACCCAGTGGCCATAGCATATCATTCATTACTTATAGGTATATACAGGGTTCTCCATGTTCGAGTGACCCATTTGTCAGCCCTATACCTTTTAACAGAGACGGACACTATACGCCGTAGAGGCTCAAGGCGGCCATTTGAGAGATATCATGTTCAAAGAGTCTACTTGAACCAAGTAATATGATTATTATCTACACCAACAAAATTGTATTTTTCATTGATTTAAAAAGAACAGCATGGGTCCATCGAATATGGGCAACCTTTTAGGGCTGCCAGATGGGTCACTCGAATATGGAGAACACTGTATAAGAAGAATAATAACTTTGTCCATCAGCCAAATTGACTTTCTAACTTTCATATACCCTTTCTATATATTTTTCCATATACTATTTCTATATATTATTTCCACATACTATTTCTAAACACTTTTTCAATATATTCTCTCTATAGACTTTGTCTATATATTCCTTCCACTATATACAGGCTTTATCCATACCATTTCTATATTTATATTCCTTCCATTCAGGTTTTTCTACATATTCCTTCCATATAGTATTTCTCTATACGTTTTCTATGTATTCTTTCTATATCCTAATTCCATATAGTCTTTCCCTATACAATTTCTATATACTCTATACAGTATACAGTTTTCCTATACACTCTTTGTACATAGACTTCTCAGGGTAAAGCATCAGAGAGTCGCAGGCAAATCAGCTTAAGCGCATTGCATCGGATGCATCGGATGCTCGGATTATAAGCCAGCAATCTGCTGAAGCAACATTTTGATTTGGTTTTACTGCAGCAGCTGCGGCTGTTGTTGTTGTTGTTGTTGTTGTTGTTGTTGTTGTTCGCATCAAGGAGAGAACAGAGCTTTAGCAGTGGAGCGGAGTGAGCGGAGGGGTGCTGGGGGGAGGACGAAGCTAGGTGTGTGCTGTGTTGTACACTCAGCTCTTTGCATGCATAAATCAATCAAGCAGAGTGTTTGCTCATTCAACGACAGAAAGAAAAGGGAGCAGAAATATAACTAGGAGCAATATAGGGGTAGGCACAACAACAACAATAACAACCACATGCACATACAAACATATATATATGCAGAGCATACATCTATATGCATAAATGCAGGCACATACACACATACATATATAGTCTATGTGTGTGTATGCAAGTACCGCTCAAGTACTTTCAGGCAGGCGAGATCGAGTGCTCGACCACAAAATACCCTGTAGGATATGCAAACATATGAAATACAAGATATGTGCAGTTATTACCTTCTGAGAGCATAAGTGTATATATATATATATATATATATATATGTATATATTCATGTGTGTATGTATGCATATGTAAGTTAAGTCTCCAGTCAGACATTCAAGGGAACTACCCAACTAGTCGAGCTATATAACAGTTCATTTTCTGGCGAAAGAGAGTTATATTACTGAATTATTCAGTTGTATATAAACTACATTATTTTACGGAGCCCCTATCTATTTATCTCAGCGAGAATACGACCCAGCGCGCCTAATATTCATATACAAGTGCTCATAGTTGTATATAGATTTATATATACTCTTATATATAGATATCTAATATTTATTTATACACAAAAAATGCGAGACGGAATTCCGGTTTAGATTTATATAGTATATAAGACAGGCGTATCTGAACAAAATACATTATATATACAGGGTTCTCCATATTCGAGTGACCCAAACTCAATCGACAAATCGTGAATGACTCTTCTTATATACCATTTGCTCAGATTTCCTTTATCCATCCACGTCCTGTCGCAGCTCCCATTTGCCTCGTGACCCATCTGGAAACCCTACAAGGTTGCCCATATTCATGTTTACACAGTCTTGGCAACACTAATACGAGAATTAGAGTTTGAGAAGAACAGTGATAAGGACAAGAATTCAATCATTATACTATTGGGAGTATTGAGTGAGGTTGGCTTTATCAATGCACAATTCAATACATAATGATTGTTGCATGTATGTCTATTATATAGTTTAATATCTATAGATATATGTACTTGTAATCTTTACAAATCAATGTAGCTATATATTGTAATATATGCTTAGCTATACAGGTTGTAGTTGTATAGAGTCTTTTTTAAAAACATCTATCCCAATCTATATATTATTATTATTATTTTCTAGTTTTGCGTTTATAGCCAACTTAAAAGTTAACTACAAGCATATACCACATATGCCCTCTTCTATAATCATACCTAGGGCATAGAAGCGACCAAGTGTTAAATGCATCGCCCACTTAGGCTGGAGTTTACCTTGTGGCAAAAGCTATGAAATGGACATCGAAAATGGAAAAGTAGGCCCAAGTCTATACGATTTATGCGATTACTAATATTAATATACATATACAATACTTATGAATATGCAATTATTTATGCACATCAGTTGTAAAAAAGTTAAAAATTGTGCCTTGACTATTTGGATTACTTTGCTCCAGCATTGCCATAAATTTCAGTCGAAATTTATAACAATACTTTAAATTTTTTAATAAGCCGTCAAAATTGGAACAATTTCGTATATATATATACATATATATACATAATATTCCTAGTATTACTGGATGATAATTATTTACTTTTTGTGGAACCTAAATTTAGTACTTAAACTTGAATTACTACTAATTATTAACAAATATCTCTTAAGTACTTTAACATTAATTAACTCTGTTAGGCAATTCTTCTTCTGCTTCTAAATAGCTGTACTTTAGTCCAGCTGCATGAGATTAATATCGCTAACCTTTCTATAATAAGAGTTTTGGAAGCATTATTCTTCACTTTGTTCCACAGTCCAACCGCAACAAAAACAACAACAACAAAAACAACAACAACAAAAGCAACAACAATGGCAAACAAAATGTTGTCGAGTTTTGATGACGCTGTTAAACATTCTTGTTTAACAACAAGGAAAGCAAAAATATATTGCCAAACAGCAATTCGTATGTATGAACGACCGTTGTGATACCCTGTAAAAAGCACCTAAGTATAGGCATACGGAGCAAACTTATTAATGATTTCAATTATTTATTATGAAAATTCATTAATAAATTGAATTATTATTATTTTAAATTATTAAAATACATACAATATAATATAATATATCATTTTTATGTAATAAAATAATAATAAATAAATAAGAAAATACTGAATCATTTTTATGTAATAACTGTATACATTATATATTTAATAAAAATTATTTAATTTTTTCTTAATTATTTATCATAATTATATTTATTTATTTATTTTACTTTTATTTAATTTTTATTTTTTTGCGAGTTTATATAACAGGCAGAAGCAGGCGTGGCGGACCCTATAAAATATATATATATATATATATATATATATATATATATATATATATATATATATATCGACTAGAGCACTCTAACTTATTTTAATTTTATATTAACTCGAATATCTAATAAATAAATACAAATTTTATTTTCAAAAAAATATATTTCTTCCATTTGAGACTATTTTGCTATTGAAATAAGTCTTAGCTCTTCGCTTAGAAATATTTTCGAATGATAATTTGCCTAATGATAATTTGCCTAACAGCATGGGATCCAGCGTGGATAAGTTCTTTGGCAATTTATGCGGCACTTAGAGAAGAGACCTGAATGTAGCTAACATACATATAGACAGACAGACAGACAGACAGACAAACAGCCTAATAGGCTGACTGACAGATAGACCTATGAATGTCGCATGCGTCATGGCACAATGCATATGCCTCAGTTGCAGCCAAGTGTGAGCTAACCATATTATCAATGCGACGATGCGACGTCAACTCTAATCGCACACACACACACAAGCAAGTCTAATTAGCAGGGCGGATATGTCTATGTGTGTGCATGCAAGAAGTAAACTAAAGTACTACAGAAACAGGGGACTAGACTCAACGCCAGGGCGTATTTTGTTTTCCATGTTGTTCAGGCTTTTCACTTTCGAAATTCTGCACCTTGGCACTTGGTACCCTAGCAATGGATGACGCCACGTAGCGGGTATATTGACTGGGGCAGTAAGTCAAATATTTTGTACAATCAAGTATCAACTGAGCATTATCGTAATTCAAGTATTTTTTAGCTACATTTACATATATAACTTTGTCAGCCTAACATAAATCCGAATGTCGTATTTCATTCGGTTCTAATACAAGCGAAGGCAACGATTAGCTGTAATTGTACAGAATATTTCATTCAAAATGTCTTGATTATTATTATATATATTACATTATTATATTATTATATATTACAATATTCAGTGTTTACTATGCTTATTCATCACTTACGATATTCAAATTTTACGTCACTGAGAGATAACTCGATATTACGATATTCACTTACAATATTCATCTCTTACGATACGTAATGATTCGCGTCAAAAGCTTTTACCTTATTCATACGATCTTCATCTTTTACGGAATTCATCTCTTACAGTATTTTACATTGTTCATCATTTAAGATATTCATCTCTTACGATATTCATTTACAATATTCATGTCTTACCATACATAATGATTTGCGTCAAAAGCCTTTACCTTATTCATAGATTATGATATTCATATTTTACGATGTTCATCTTTAAATACTGTACATTATTCCTATATTACGATGTTCATATTTTACGATATTCATATTTTACGATACTCATCTTTTACAGTATTTATATTTTACAGTCTTCATATTCATCTCTTACGATATTCGTGTCCTACGATATTCAGTACACCCGATATCCAGATCAAATTATGCTTTTACAATTATGCTCACTATTATCGTAATATAACTGCAATTATCGTATTCGATTTGGTCATGACAAAGATCCGCTGTAGCTGTGCATAATATTATTCCTATAAATTCATCTGTGCAGATATTTTAATTTTACGACATTCATCATTTACATTATTCCCTCTATTAGTACGATATTCATCTCTTACAATATTTGTCTCTTTGGATGAAATTGTGTTCTTTTCATTCTCTTTCAAATATCGTATTACAGTCCGCTCTGTAAGTGAAAATGTGCATAAGATCTTTGCGTATACGATATTCATCTCGCACCATATTGTTATTTTACGATATTTTACGCCAAGACAAACTATTATTATTATTATTATTATTATTATTATTATTATTATTATTATTAATATTATTAATATTATTATTATTATTATTTTTTATTATTATTATTATTATTATTATTATTATTATTATTATTATTATTATTATTATTATTATTATTATTATTATTATTATTATTGTTGTTATCATTATTATTCCGCTATATCGTACTTTTGTATTTAATTTCCAAGTCGTGCTCATTTAATTGCAACGTTTCTTATTCTCCTTGCCTTTCGCTATCATGCAATATTTACACACACACACGCAGATAGACACACACATGCACACAATGAGACTTTTGGTGTTTATCACATAGGCTGTCTCTCTGCCTGCTTCTGCAGTCCTTAACGACTCAGCATATAGCATGCACACATACATACCTACATATGTACATGTATAAGTGCATGCATGCATACATACATACTTTTGTGGGCACATCTATGCATACGTACGTAGGCAGCAATGCTAGTGTGCGTGTGTGTGTGTGTGTGTGTGCGCGCGTTAAAAGATAATGCAAAATGCAAACAACTGCGCTGCTGGCGTCATGAGAGGCGTGGCGAGGGCAGGCGCGTCAGCAGCAACATAATCGGTAGCGCTGAGTTGACGGCTGACGCTGTTGTTGTTGCTGCTGCTGCTGTTGATAATAAGACTGCAAGGCTGGCTGCAAGCTGCCAGTGAATGGCCGCGGAAAGTGTGGGGTGGGGAGGGGGGCGTGGCTTGAGCATAACTGAAATTACAACTGGAATTCTTAAGGAGTTCTTTGAAGCTCGTCAAAGCTGCACGTTTGGCGGTCACTTAAAGCTGTTGTTAAAGCTTTGCATATGCGAAGGAAAATAGAGAAAATTACAATAAAAAAAAAAAAACGATTCTTTGTCAACTTTGCACACGCAACTACATACATACATACATATGTATGTACATAAATGATGGCACGTTTCAGTTATTAGCTGGACTACAGGACGCACACATACACACTGAAGTTTAAACACACACACACACACACACACACACACACAACAATCTAGTTTTGTGATACATTTAAGAAATTAAAAAAAAAATGACGACAAAGTATTAAACATTTTATTGCGCTTTGTTTATGTTTTTCGAACTTACTTTTAATGAAATACATATGTACATACATATGTACATATGTAAATTAGCATGGCCCGATTACAGCTCATAGGCTTTACTTTGGGAATGAATACAGACATATCTTATGCAAAAATGTTGTTTACTTTAGAAGCTATAAACTAAATTGTTAATTCTATTAGCTGTACGATTTTCAGTGACACTCACTTTACATACATACATACATCTTACTTCATCCAGCACCCAAACAAAACTATACTAAATGATTTATCAAAAAAATAATTGTTTTACGTTGTCTTTTACATATCTCTTATTACAAAATGTCTTATAAATAATTAAAAAAATAAAAAAATAAATAAAATAATAAAATAAAAATTAAAGGGAATATTTTTTCGGTTTTACCAATTTCAAATTATTGTTATTATTATTATTATTTTATATATATATATATATATATATATATATATATATATTCATATATACATATCATTTAGTTACCGAGTGAGAACTAAATATGAGATTGAGCCATCTCTGCATTACTTTATTTTTTTATTTTTCATTATGTTTTCAATTATTTAAGTACGTTAATTTGAGAGCAAGAATTGAAAACAAGTAAGACTAATTCAGTCGGTACTACCCGCTTATGAGATAACCAGAACCTTGCAACGAGCTCATATTCCCATATTCCAATCCTTCGCTTCTCTTTTCTAGACAGTCTCTAGTATAGGAAATACAATATTTACGAATTTGGGGAACGGTATACAAAGTCCAAAATACTATGCTAGATCTGTGGATTCATTATAGGGACCTACGGCACACAGACAGAAATAGAAATGACTATATCGAATATATAGAAATGCATCAGCTCGTCGTCATGCCCAGAATCAGACTACATATATACGTATACTCTATGGATTGTGTCACACCCCCTACATTTTTACAAAACCATAAAACCTTAATTTCCTGTTTTCAAGGCCTTCAGGGTATACTAAACATAAAAAGTATTTTAGGTTTCAATAAAAACTTTGCACGCCGTAATTTCCTCGAACCTGAGCTGCAGACGAAAAACTAACAAGATAACGGTAGCTTTCAAATACAGAGGCATACGCAGAGGCAGTTTCAGGTAATAATAGTTTGGCAAAAGATTACAAACTATTTTGACGACTCTTAAGACATTCATACATAGATACATATGTATGTACATATGTACATATATATCATTGCTTTCGAATTCCCAGGAAAATACATACATACATATTTAGCCTTCTAAAAACGCTCCACTTATTTCACCTACACACATTTATGTATGTATGTATATATTTAATTGCAATATACAAATTACATACAAATACGCCAAAGGCGCTTCACAGTCCAATCTGAACTCATCTAATCTGATTGGAAATAGGATGATGAGTCAAAAAGAAGAGCGAGAAAGCTTTTAACACACTTGCAACGGTTACAAATCGTATTCAAAGAGAGAACCAGCTGCTGCGGCACGAAGATGTTATTTACATTGCATAAACCATTCACAATACACTTACATACATACATATGCACATACATATGTACCTGTATGTATTGATTCGATAATTATATTTTTGGTACTTCCACTATAAAATTGTGCTAAGGCACTTGACTAATACCTGACTAAGAATGTGCCTACATACATATATCTACATACATACCTACATATGTATGTACATTATTGGTACACTGTATACGATGTAAGTACATACATATATGTACATATTTGTTCTTATACTAGAGCTACATTTATTACGCTCATCCGTTATTTGTCTTTTATTTGCTTTTTATCAGCTGAGTTGGCTAAGTGTTCAGGAAATTGATGCAGTTAGAATTCGAATTGTTCTTTGTTTGAGCAATGAAAACTTAAGATACGATCATGCAGGCACATACACGCATGTACACATATACATATATGCATGTATGTATGTGTGCAGAAAACAGCTTCGTGTGTATGTATGTAAGTGTGTATGTGTGTATATTTATGCGACATGTCGCGTACTATATAGAGAACCAATTTCCGTCAAATTGAATGCAACGGCAGTTGGCTGGCAAATAACAATGTGACAGACAGAGACGGCGCGGGCGACGACAAAGGAGAGAGGCAAGTAGAAAAGAGAAGGCATTGTTGGTGACAGCGACGGCGGGAGAGGACGACGTTTGAATCTAGAATGACAAAATAGGCAAAATGGACAATAATTGCAGCGAAGCAAAACTGTTAATCGTATCAGTCTGCGGCAACTACATACAGATGCAAACACACACACACACACACACATACACACATACATACATATGTATCTACATATAGAACTAAGCAATAATCGAGCGAAAAAACTTGAGCAAGAAACGCAACAGTAAAAATCTTTTAAAAGTATTTAACGTATATTAAAAAAAAAAAATAAAATAATATTAATAATAATAGGTACATACAGACAGTATAAACATATATGCATGTACTATATACTACATACATACACACATATGCTATGGTAGGTCAAGAAAAATGTGTTATCGCTAGGCAAACTTCACTGTACTCTCACTGAATAATTTCAACAGTGTCTTACGTTACCAGCAGCTACAGTGAAGCACTCATAAAGTTACAAATTTGTTCCAAGCGATACGCATACGTCATGCGTCCCACATGTAAATATACATACATATGTAGATACGTACATATGTACATATATTTTCATTAATACATACAATTTCATTAATACAAAAATGTAGCATTAATTAAAAAAAAAAATTAAGTAGATATGTAAATACATATGTGTGCTTTATTTTGTTTTTCAAAACTGATTTTCTATTTCGCGTTGTTGTTTTGTCTTGTTTTGTTTTCTTTTTTTTTTTTTTGACAGATTGACCGATTGCTTAGTTGTGCTGTTTGTTGTTGTTGTTGTATAGCAAATCTTAATAGTGAGAGAAAAACACGTCGCTCTTGAAAAGTTTTCTTACTCTCCATCGATACTTGTGCCAGTGTGTGCTCACTCTCACGCTCATTGCTCTCTTTTGGCTACACTGTGCGTATATGTAAGTATCTGTGTGTTAATTGCAATGCGTCAGTTTTGATTACAGCCACGAGACGCGGCTATTAAGAAAAAAACAACAATAACATTGAGCACCTTCAGTCGGTTGTTACGACTGACTTGTGCTCTCTCCTTCTCTCACACTTACTCTCTCTCTGAAGCTTGTGAGTCAACAAAACCATCTCATGGTCCACTAAAAGAATTGAGTATAGCTATGTGAGGCATGCTCTTAGGCTAAGTAAAGCTAATCAAAAGGTAAGCCCCATAGTCTAAAGAAATATATTATATTTTGTAATGTATATAGAATTTGAAATAATTGATCGCTAATGCTTAATAGCTAAACATAATGAAAGTAGGTGAATCTTTCAATATCTGTCCAATGAATAGAACGCACTCATATACCCTGATGGCTAGTGTACATACTTGTACACGTATAACAAACATAATTACAGAGACGCATACACACATGCATAAGTTTCCTCTCTATTGCTCTCTTTGATTTTAGAGGTGCTCACCCACACGAGCAGGCGCGCTTTAATACAAACAAATGCAGTCATATGAATGCATTTATGACCTACAATACTTAAGAGGCGTGCGAGCAACTTGTGGAAGCGAGATGGCAATAGAGCAGGCGTGACACCCACACGGAAAATGAACAAACGAAAACAACAGAAGAGAGCACAGTTTTGTATTGTGATCGATGGAGATGTGTGTTGTGTTGTGCTTTTGAGCGCATTCACTCGAGCAACGCCTTGTTTTTTGTTTGCCTTAATAATCACGCGACAAAAATGCTCAAATTTGTGCTGGAAATTGAACTAATGCGTGCGAATGGGGGTGTCAGTATACAAATATGGGCATAAATATATAAAATATATATGTACATATAAGCGAACATACATATGAATGTATGTATAAGTATATATGTATCTGTCTGTGTATATGTGTCAGGGTGTGTTGACGCTGGCCGTACGAATGGAAGTGTTGGAGCGGGTGCCTTGCTCTCTGCCAAACTGCCAAAACAAACCATGAAAAAGATGTCACTTTCATTGGTATTGGTATGCAAAACTTGTTTTCGACTACGCACGCTCTCCATGCTCTTTCATTCTTTTACACACGACAAAGCTCACGTGTCACTTTTTGGCATTTGGAAAACTAACAGCCGGTTTTTTTCTTTCTTTGCTGACGCTACTCTCTCTCTGTCTTTCTCTCTCTCTTTCTCTTAGTTGCTGGCGCGCTCTGCTGAAGCTCTCGCTGCATAACATTTTTGTATATGTAATGTGGGGGCTGACGTGTTTACCGGTTTCATTCCTAGTTTTGCTTATCGCTCTTTCTTTTCCTTTGCTTTGTTTTCAAACGACTCGCACGTTGCTTTGTTATTGTTGTCGCTGATGTCAGATACACATGCATATACACAAATACAAAGGCAAGCAAAAATAAAGACAGTACACACACACAGACACACACTCAGAGAGAGAGAGAGAGAGAGAGAGAGGCACAAACAATCACAATATTGCCGCCATGTGCGACGTACATGATTGTATGTGTCCATGTATGTATGTGTGCAGAACTTATGATGATGGAACACCACGCAAAGGCAAATGTGCAATGCGTAAACTAAAATAAATAAAATTGAAGTGATAATGAAAAAAAAAAAAAAAAACAAAGACCAAAATTGTATAATAAAAAATATCATAAACTACAATCAACGATTCGACTGTTTGTGTGTGTATGAGTATGTTTCGCGGTAAACAAAATGCAATGTTAAGCGTCAGCCACGCCCAGCTGCCCATTGCACAATTAATGACAGTTCACTTAACAAATTTTCATTTGATTTTACTTTTTTTTCTTGTTTTTTTTTTTTTGCAATGTGTTTTTTTTTTCACTTGCTATTTTCTGTGCTTGGTATGACGCAAATGCAAAAACAATAACAACATAGTAGCATTTTGGTTAAACAGGCTAAAATTGAAAAATACGAAAATATGAAATTAAATTGTCATTAAAGTGGAAATAAGAATATATGTACATACCTAGGTTTATATATGTATGTATGTATATAACAAATGCTTACGACATTTTCGAAACGAACTTTTTATTAAAGCGTTGACATTGAAAATACATACATACATACATACGTACATACATATATGTATATATGCATGTACAGATGTATATATATATATATATATATATATATATATATATATATATATATATATATATATATATATATATATATATATATATATATATATATATGTGTGTGTGTGTGTGTGTGTGTGTGTGTGTATGTGTCTTGTTCTGCGCTTGTTGACCAAACAAACAAAATTTGAAAATTTTTCTGTTTTCACGCTCGCTTTTACGCCAAATGAATTCTGACAGGTTATTCCCAGAGCTAACTGTAAATGCTGCCAGGCGTATGCTTGATGGTGAAACTTAATTAAATTTGAAATTTGATGTATTGCAGGGTGGAAAATGGTCATCAATACAGGCAGTATTATATATAGTACTACAAGTACACATATATGTATGTATTTATGTGAGGATGTGTCGATTATCATATACATACATACATATGTACATACACACGTACATACATACATACATCTGTGTGGAGATACATAGTTAAATATGTATACATATATTAACATAAATGCATTCACATACACACGTACATACATATGTATGTGCATATGTGCGGAGGGATAGGATACCAATTGGAATTGTATTCAGTCTATTAGAATCGATCTGAGCTGTTCTAAATGTAACAGGCAGCAGTAGGCGTGGCACATCGTGAGGCGTGAATTTTCGTGATTTTTCAACTGTATCTCTTTCAGTGTATAGACTTAAGATCTCTATAAAATGTTTTATCTAAAATAAAATAAATTCGTTAGATAACTAAAGTGCATAGAAAAGTTGCGTATTTCCTAGCTTTATACTTGTGCATGTATGTATGTATGTATGTATGTATATGATTAATTGCTAGCTCTGTACGAAGGTTTTATTGGTACACTGTAAAAATATTGCACAATATTTAGAAAAAAATACATTCAAATGAATATTGTATGCAAAATGATGAACGGATGACTCAGTTATTATGTTAATTCTAATTATATATGTATATATATTTTATATGTATGTATATATGTACCCGTCTATATATTACATATCTGCTTCAGGGTATTGAGCAGGAAGAGAAAGCTCTCATGGCCCACAAACTTTTTATGCAGGGTATACAAATACTATTTTTTTTCTTTTCTTTCTTCTTCTTCTACTTCTTTAAGTAGCTCAACTTTGGGGTTAGCTTAAATCGGTGTGCGTCATTCACTTCTGAGCGCCCGCATCGCATCAGCCGCAAACTGCAATCCGCTGCTCGCTACTTGCTAACCGTTGCCCGTTTCAACCGTTTTAACCGTTACACCTCGTCTATTGCTTATCGCCTTTTGACATAGTTCGCGTTGATATTTGTTGCGGTTACGTTCATAATTTGCTTTGAACGAACGTCGCCGACCCTGACCGAGCTAGTTTACACACACACGCACAAATGTGTGTGTGTGTGTGTGTGTGAGTGAGCAAGTGAGGGAATGTGCTGGGTGGGGGGACTGCGAGGGGGATTAGTCATACTGAAGCAAACAAGTACAGGCACAGACTAAATGGCATTTTGTGCGACGTGTCTTCAGGTGTACTTTCCATGTGCTTGTTGTTGCTTGTTGGGAACAACTAGCACACTGATAAGCCCAATCGCGACTGACTAATGCGATGCGAGTAGCTGCAGTGCACAGGGATTGACATTGGGCTTAGGATTGGAACATATACAATACATACTTATGTATGTACATATAGCCAGTCACATATACAACATAAATCTTAGCCATTGTCTGATTGCATTGAGCCAACGGCATTTAAAGGTCGTGCAATGACTTTATGCAACAACAATAATAACAACAATAACAACAACAAGAACAACAACAATCACATATGCCAAGCAACACCTGGCTGCATTCTCTTGAGCTACGCGCTTTAAAGCTCACGCGTTTTGCTAGCTCTTCATCTCTCACTCCGACTCTCTTCGCGCTCTCTCTCTCTCTCTCTGTGCCTGCTCTCTTGCTTGCTGAGCTTTATGTAAGAGAGCGCGCACTGCTGCATTTTTGTGTGCTTGGTAACGGAAACAAGGCTTTGGCTGCGAGTTAAAGTGGATGTTAGCTAACAGTCGGTTAAATATCATAAAGCTCATCAATGCATTTGACAAGTTGTATGTGTACATACATATGTACATAAGTATGACAGATGGTATATATACAAACATATGTACATACATACAAACATATGAATGTATGCGCTGGCATCCTGTAGAATTGAGAATTTGTTAAAAGGATTATATAAATATGTATATATATGTGCATACGTACAGAAGCTTGATCTAGCTGGAAAGGCGACAAAAATGAATATATACATACATATATACATTTGTATGTATACCCATTCTATTTGCGTGCATTTCGCATGAATTTTCAGGAATTTTCACGCATTTTTCCACATTTTCCTATCAAAAAATCTCCAGGTAATCAAATTACATATTTTCCGTAGTCTTCCATTATATCAAGCGTTTACTCAAATGCATTTTGACACAGCTTATATGGCGCCATCTGTTGTCTGTTTTTTTTTTTTTTGCATGTCTTGCGCTTGCTTCGGTCGTGCCACCTCTTCAAAATAATGCCGCCCACTCGCAAAGCAACTTCAATGAATAACAAAAACATTTATTTTATTTTCATTTATTTATGTTCGTTTTTATTTGCACGTTTCTTTTCATCTGTCTTTTCTTTTTTCTTTTTGGTAATTGTTTTACACAATTTATTGGGGTTAAGGCCTTCTTTCTGCTGCTGCTGCTGCTGCTGTTTTTGCATTTTTATTTGTTATTAAAAATATATTTATGTATGTATAATATAATTTAATATATTGAAAACGTGTAAAATGCCAAACGATTTCTCTTTTATTTTTTTCTTGCTCTCCAGTTTTTATTGTTGTTGGTTTGTTTTAGGTTTTTGTTTTTTTTTTTTATCATTATTATTTATTTGTTTTATATTTTGTTTTGTTTAGATGTTTGTTTTATTTTTGTTTATGTTTTTACTCAGTCACCAAGTGACATTTTCGCGTGGGCGTTGAACAATTTTCGATGGAATATGAAATATGTTGAAAGCAAACAATAATTAAGTGCTTAACTAATAAAAAAGAAAGTATAAATATAGAAACTAGGAGAAAGTTTTTAAGAAATAAAAAATACATTTTAGCAGATATCAAAACTGGACACTCCAGCTTTAAGCATGTACGAAATATAATCTTATAATTGATTTTTGATAAGGTTTTTAATCGATAACACAATAGCGGGAACAGTTTTAGATTAAAAAAAAATCTATCTCGATATCCGCGTGCTATACTCCCACAAACAAAATTTCAAGTCTTTAACTCTTATAAATCCTGAGATTGACGCTTCGAATACGAATAGACGGATCGGCAGACAGAAAGGGCTATATGGCTCCCCTGCATAAAACACTCATCTGGATGCCATTATTAATCTCTGTAATAATTTCAATATGGAAATCCAATTAGAAAAATTAATTCCCATAGTAAAGCGATGCTATTTATATATCTACATAATATAATGATTCGGGGGTATCGAATAGATTATAACAGTGCAAGAAATCTCTACATATTTTCTACAGCTTTTCTGGGTAGATTAGCTTGGCGCCTGACTATGAATTTGAAAAATATAGGGTATCATGCAGTCGAATCCACATTTGGACTTCAAATTTTATGCAACTTTTCAATCGAAGCGAATTCTGTTGACAGTGAAACCTTTTCATAAGCAACACTCACATAAATAAGTATGTATGCAACATATATGTATATATAATATATACATATGTATGTATGCATGTACATACATATGTGCGAGTGGAAATGTCATCAGCAATTTGCGATTTTTCTTATTTTCTGGCAAGAAACAAGTAGAAGGAAAAATTGTTGTTGCCCTCAGCGCTGTTTGTTGACTGGTTGACGGTGGCGTCGACGTCGACGTCGACGTCGACGTCAACAGCAGCGGCAGTCGGCAGTCAAGGTCATGCGCGCATGCGAAGCTTTAACGGGGCAATACACGTACTTGCAAACATTTGTCTATATCTATACTTACATGCATATGTGTATGCCGTGTGTGTGCGTGTGTGTTAAATAGCAACTAGAATATTGATAGCAGCATGCAACAGCAGCAGCAGCAGCAGCAGCAGCTATAAGAGTTGGACAGTTGGGTTGAGCGACCCGCCTGGCAACACGTGGTCAGCCACGCCTCAGCCCATGCACTCAGTTTTGC
The DNA here is from genome assembly GCA_037075325.1 of Drosophila mayaguana. Lineage (NCBI taxonomy): Eukaryota > Metazoa > Arthropoda > Insecta > Diptera > Drosophilidae > Drosophila > Drosophila mayaguana. Next base: position 2,210,076 of record JBAMCG010000123.1, on the reverse strand, counting down.
GTAGACCACTCGCGCTCTCCCCACTCTCCCTTTGTTTTTGCACCAACACACTCTCACTCTCTCCCTCTCTCTCTTTCTCTCTCGCAGTCATCATTGCCATCCAGCTCGTTTCTATTTATAGCTGTCTGCCAGCCACACTGCTGCTGTCCGTACATATGTACACATACACATGTATACGCAGGCACTTGCGAATGTGTGCGTGTGTGTGTTGCATTGTATTGTTGTTGAGCTGCACGCCCACTTGCCTTTGTGTTTACACACTCTCAACAGCCCATCTAATCTCCTCTCTGGCGCTCAGTCGAGGCGAAAACGCAAAGTGCAAAAAATGCAAATCGAAAGCAATATTCGATAGCTGCGATAATCGCAGCCCCTTTTCATATCTTTGTTTGTTTGTTTGTGACGGCCGCAAACAGACGGACGGCATAACAACAAACACAACAGTAAATTGGCAAACGCGAGGCTTAGCGCAAATATGTAACGGTTTTGCTGTTGCCCACTCGCTGGAGCTGTTGCTGACGAAAAGAAACCCAAAAACCTAAAGAAAACAGCAAATCAAAACAATTGCAGCTTAGCTTAAAAGCTTTTTGAAGCGAAGCTTTAGCCGCTCCATCTCTCTCTCTCTCTAAAACGCTTCGTAAGCAAAGTGCATTGCATACAGGGCGATCAGAAGCCTAAACGCGATAAGCGATGTGTAAACGTGAAATTCTTATTGGAGATTACTCAATGCCAATCGGACGACTGAAAACACTTTTAAATTATGCAAGCGTTTTAAATATCATAAAATGCCATTGTAAAGAAATTTATATACTGTTATATATACCTTTATATCGTTAATAATTAAATTAATCATATAAGCATCATTTAATTTATATTTAATTGCTTTTGCGTTAATTCTAGAAAAACGGTTTTTGAAATGTTTCGATCAAATTAACTAATTTAGTGATTAGTGAATGATCAAGCTCAAGTGATCAGCACAAGTTCATTGAATTAAGCTAATTAACAGTTTAACCTGCTTATGCTATCAAAATTGTTCTTTTGTACTAAATATTGAGTATTATTATTACTAAATTATGAGCTATGGATCCTCAGGCGGAATATCGTATGCAATCAATATAATATTATAAAGTTCTTAAAATAAGATAAATGCAAATAAATATAGAGCTCTGTAATCAAGCTTTTGTACTTCTGTATGAAAGGTCCCATTGGAAGATACTAAAAACACGTTTAAATAAATACGCACTTATCTAGAAAAAAAGTATATACATATATACATACATATATATATATCCAATTTGCTTTTTATTATGCAAGAATATGAGAAACCAGTTGAAACCCGAAAAAGTGGATGCATTCCCGCAGCGTCAAGCGCAAACAAACAAACATTTTAGATCATGTGATTCAAAGAGAGATAACACGAGGGAGGGAGCGTGAGAGTGTGACAAAGCTTGAGGGGGGGGGGGGGGAGAGAGAGAGAGAGAGAGAGAGAGAGAGAGAGAGAGAGTATTTATTTCAGACAGTGAGACCCATAATTTTGTCTTATGCACAAACAACAGCCGCAAACGCTTTGATGCTGCCTGCAGTTGAGTGCAGCGCCGCTGGCGTCGACGCCGACGCCGACGTTAGCGTTATATCGGCTTTTTCTGCGATTTGTAGTTCATACTGGGGTGACCTTGAAAAGTTTAGTAACATTTCGCATTCTCTATCTATACACGTGTGTGCGCGTGTGTTTGTGTGTGACTGTAAGTGTGAGTGCTTTCCTTATGTTGGCGCTTTGTTGCTGTTGCTTTCACTGTTGTCGTTTGTTTTTGGCACCTGATACAAACAAACAGTCAATCTCTGGCGCTCTCACAATACGTACATTAATTTCTAGGTTATGGTCAAGGCGACTGGTATGTATGTGGACTTGAATGCTACACACACAACAAAACATACAGACGCACACGCTCACTCTCTTTCTCTCTTTAAAAAAAAGCACACACACATACGCAAATAGAGCAGACTAAACTAATTGACGTTTGCGAGCCACAAATTGTTGTCGTGATAATTTTGTTGCTGCTTTCTTTTGCTATATTCATTTGTTTACGCATTCGACTACTTTGCGACTTCGCACGAAGGCAGAGCCAAAGAGTTGCTAATAAAAATATAGCTGAGCAATAGCAACTGCGCAGCTAACCCAATGATTAGGCGGCGATAAAGGTGTGTTGAACTCTGTGAAAGCACTTACTGCACATACATGCACACACTCGCATACACATACACACACTGCGAGCACACATCTGTGAAGTTACACACATACAGTCTAACAGATCTTTGCAAAATTGCATTTGTGTCATGCAAAATATTGTGATCAAATTATTAAATCTGTGAAAACACGATCTAAAATGGCTCATTCAATTCGTTCTGATTATTCAGCCAGCGGAAGTAGATTTTTGCTACTAAGCAGGTCCTTCTGGGTCTGGTGTGAGTGAACGAACGAGCAAAACATAGAAAACAAACAATCAGTTCACTTGGTGCTGGTGGCGAAAAGAGTGCTGGTGGCGAAAAGAGGGGCGTAGCATTTTTGCTCTCTCTCTCTCTCCCGCTTCTTCGCCAGCTCTTTTCGTTTATTTTTCTGTTTATATTTTGCGAGCTCACGAAATTTCCATAATTCAATCAAATAAACAAATGTACACATTGACAAATGTTATATATATACATATACATGTACATATATTATAATGTGATGTAGAAGATTTTACAGTTACTTCAATTTTGAAAATAGCAGTGAAAACTATTTATTGAAGACTCATCGAATGTTAGGTGTAAAAAGTGTAAAAAATTAATATCTGCATTTATTACAAATTTTTGTAAAAATTGGTTTACAATTTTCATTAAAAAAAAAAAAACATTTGTTACTGTCATTTTTCTAGTCTCCTGTTTGCGCGCGTAAATTTGAAATTGTGCAAAGTGCATGTGCGATATCGATATATTGATAGCATATAGAATGCACATAATTCACAAATTGAAGCAAATTCAATATATAATTAAAATTGTAATTCAATTGCAAGCAAACATATTCGTTATTGTCATATTTCTAATCAAAGTCTTTTGTTTGTACGCGTAAATTTTAAATTGCGAGAGGTTGGCCATGCGCGGTTTCTTACTCACATTAATTGCGTTGCAGTCGATATATCGATAGCAAATAGAATGTACATAATTCACAAATTGAAGCAAAGTTAATATATAATTAAGATTCACAAATGTAATTCAATTTTGTTATTGTCACATTTCTAGTCAAAGTCTTCTGTTTGTACGCGTAAATTTTAAATTGCGAGAGGCTGGCCATGCGCGGTTTTTTACTCACATTAAGTGCGTGGCAATCGATATATCGATGGCAAGTAGAGTGCACATAATTCACAAATTGAAGCAAAGTAAATGTAAAATGAACATTCGCAGATGTAATTCAATAGACTTTTGAACGATTCGTCTTAATTTTTATCATACTATCATACACAGAGCAAAACGGCCAATGCTTAGGTCCAGTGGCCGCTTGTCAACACTACCAAAACAATTGGCAACGCTGTTGCGTTTTCAATTTGTTAAACATCTTGCGAACTTTAAGAACACGCGCGTTTATTATCCAATGGACGGCGAGAGCAATAACAGCATGAAAATAGATGCGCCCAGGCAGGACACAGTCGACGGCAGAGCATCGCCGGCATCGTCAGACAACTCGGCGTCGGGTAAATGCGACGAATTGTCGAATCAGCGAATTGTTTGGAAAATTTTTTGCAAATTTTGTTTTTTGGATTTTTTGCAATACTGTTGTGTTTGCATATTTAATAATTCACTATTATTTCTGTGGCAGGCACTGATGGTGAATCGGACACGCCCTGGCACTGGCGCTGCCTGCCCATCGAGGCCGTGCACCGCGGCCTGCTGCCCTTCGAGTTGGACCATCTGGGCGCCGTGTTGCCAGGCGCCCAACACAAGGTGCTCTACCGGCATCCCATTCGGGAGCCAGAGAGCGAGCCGCCGCGTCCGTTTCGGGGCGCACATCGTTGGGACGCCGACCATGTGCGCCTGCCCTGTGCGCCGGAGAGCAAATATCCCGTCGCGGCGGAGGATGGCACCGCGGACATTGAGTCGCGCTGGGGCATGATCAAGCGAGCGCTGCAGCGTCCCATTGCCAGCAGCAAGCAGCTGGAGGCGGCCATTCTGTCGTACAACAGCACCTACAAGGACCAATGGAGCTTTCGGGCGCTGCACAAGCTCTTCAACGATGAGCTGGATGAGAGCGAGTCGCGTGTCTTCTTCGAGGATCTGCTGCCGCGCATCATCCGTCTGGCGCTGCGACTACCGGAGCTGATTAAGGCGCCAATACCGTTGCTTAAGCAGAATCACACGTCTGCCGTGTCGCTCACCCAGGAGCAGATCTCGTGCCTGCTGGCCAACGCCTTTCTATGCACATTTCCGCGCCGCAACACTCTCAAGCGCAAGTCCGAGTACAGCAATTTTCCGGACATTAACTTCAATAGGTAAACTGGCTCAGGTTTGGAGACAGGCGGTGTGAACTGTGTAACATTGGCATCCATTCAACGAATGTATCTCTCTCTTACAGACTCTATCAGGCCACCGGCGCAGCGGTGCTGGAGAAGCTGAAGTGTATCTTCCACTACTTTCGTCGCGTCTGCCCCACGGAGCGGGATGCCAGCAATGTGCCCACCGGCTGCCTGACCTTTATGCGCGTCAGCGGCAAGCCCGAGGATGAGGTCAATTGGCACGCGAGTTCTGCGATCCTGGCCAGCGTGCCCGTGCACATCAATGCCGGCGGCACCATCGAGGATCAGGGCGTTGGCCTGCTGCAGGTGGACTTTGCCAATAAGTTCCTTGGTGGCGGCGTGCTTGGCCACGGCTGCGTGCAGGAGGAGATCCGTTTCGTCATCTGCCCGGAGCTGCTCATATCGAAGCTCTTCACCGAGTGCCTTCTGTCAACGGAGGCGCTGCTTATGGTGGGCAGCGAGCGCTTCAGCAACTACACCGGCTATGCGAGCAGCTTCGTGTGGGCGGGCAACCACGAGGATCGGACGCCGTACGACAAGTCGCGGCGCCGCCGCACGGCGATTGTGGCCATCGATGCACTACGATTCGACCAGCAGATGCAGTCGCATCAGTATCGCGAGGATCTCATTTTGCGTGAGCTGAACAAGGCGTCCATTGGCTTCAGGCACTGGCTATTGACGCCGGCGCCGGGCGTGGCTACTGGCAATTGGGGCTGCGGCGCCTTCGGCGGCGATCCGCATCTGAAGGCGCTCATCCAGATCATGGTCTGCGCCCACCATGGCCGTCCGCTGGCCTACTACACATTCGGCAATCGCCAGCTGAGGGATGACCTGCATGAGCTCTGGCAGATCTTCCGTGCCCATGGCACCACTGTGCATCAGCTGTACTCCGTGCTGTGTCCCTTCAAGAAGACCGGCGCCGGCCGATCTCTGTATGCCTTCGTGCTCGAGAATCTGAAGGCGCTGCACAAGGTGTCCGATGCCCAGCCCAAGGCAGCGGATGCAGTGGCGCCACCCGCTGCAGCAAAACAACAGCAAAGTCCGGATCTGTTTGCCGACTCCGATTGCTCGCAGAACAATGGAATTGTGCTGTCGGATAACGATGATGACGATGCCGAGCAGGAGCAGGCCAACGCCATGATGTTGGCAGCGAGTCTGGACAGCGGCGGCGGCGGCAGTGCCGCCGGTGGCACCTCCAGCAGCACCTCCAGCAGCACTTCCAGCAGCAACAGCAACCACATAACCACACCAGCTACGGCAACAGCAGGAGCAGCAGCAGCAGCGGCCGCAAGCTCTCCAGCTCATGCTGTGGGCAAGCGGCAGCAGACGCTCCTGGAGATGCTGGACAAGCACTACGAGCAGGGACAGGCGAACGGCTCCAAGCGGCAGCATCAGTCGACGCCGGCGGACAAGTGCGGCAAGGCGCGCAAGGATTGCAAGGACGATGACGCGAGCACCGGCAACTGCAATAACCGAAATTGAAATTGATGGCCCGACTGTTCCAGATTCTATATAGACATTCAGTCAGACGTCTCGCGGCTGCGATCTGTTGCCATCTCTTTCGCATTTGTACCATGGCAATTACTTAGCAGTGTTCTCCCTCATAACGGTATAGACTCGTACCAATCTAGAGATTATTATATATATATATAAATATAGAGCATCTATATACGATATATATATAGACGCTATATATACGATATAGACAGTTTTATAGTAGTTTGTCGCTTTTAAGCGTAGTTTAATATTTATATGCATCGTAGCCGTAAGTGTTGCGAATAGAACACGAATTGTATTTACCTATTATACATATATTTATTTAGTTTGATTATATATCGTATCAAATCATAGCTGAATCAGATTGTTATATTCCCTTTCAGACATAACGAGAAACGAATTCCGATGGAAATAGAACCAAATTCAATTTGAATTTACACATTCGCATTTGTATGATGATGATTATTATTACAATTTTGTTAAACCCTATTTAATATAAGTTTTAATTCGACTACCTTTGATTTTAATATGGAATAATGCATCTGTGATACAAAAAAGAAACGTATCTGAATAGCTTTTTGATGTGCGCGCTTGGTTCTCTTCAATAAAACCATCTTATGTTATCCTCCAAAAACAAAAAAAAAAAAAAAAACAAAAGAAAGAAGAGAAGAAATACTTCCATGTTTCAATATGTATATAAATATATATATCTATGGGTTGGCAGGGCTTTACTAGCAAATCTGTCCATTAGAGTTAACTAACGGAAACTTGTGCGAAATCTAATTGATTTGACAGCCAAATTTTTAAATTAAAATATTTCTTCCCACACGCTAATCTAATTGTATTTTACTTTACTTGTATCTTTCAAGTCGGTTCTTATAAGATCTGTTCGGGTATTTCGTACGTTTTGACTGTTATAATATATGTCGTATATTTAATGTATGCTATATTGGTGTTGTATGAATAAATATACGGTATAGTTATATAATATTCATATATCTTGAATTATATATATCATATAGTATATATATCGCATACTATATGCAGCGAATATTTTATAGATCATATATTGTATATATCGTATGTTATACATATCATATATTTAATATATATCGTATTGTTGATGTACAGCATATTGTTTATATCGTATATATTATATACCGTATATCGAATATCGTATATACCATAAATGATATGCAGTATCGTATATTATATATATGGAATTTTATATGTGTCGTAAATTTTATATATATTGTATTCTATATACATATTTGTATATCTATATATAATATATGTATGTATATACGATTTTATGTATATCATATAATATCAGTATTTTATATGGCATATGTCTTATAGGATACACATATGTTGTATATATATCATACTTTACATATCTTGTACATTATAGATAGAATATAGCATCGTATGTTTTATATAGTGATATTATCTATTATATTGTTGAGTTATATCGTACAGCGCTTATAAGCCAGTAAATACAATAAAACAAGTTGTATTGTTTCGTTACTCATCTGTAGTATCGGATTAGTCACCTCTCAATAGGTGAATCAGATACTCTCAATTTCAAACCGCGAAAGGTATGAGTATTTTGTTTCCCTTTGTTGCGCTTGTAAATAAATATACATAAATACTCTATGGCATATATACGACAGCTATTTCATATGCCCTATTACATTATTAATTGCGTGACCAAATTAAGAGCAAGTCAGATAGATAGTCATTTCTATATCTAGTCATTCGATATAGTCATTCGATATAGTCATTCCATTCGATAGCTGTTTTTCAATTCGTTCTGCAGAGCTAAGACTCACACGCTCCTGAATTTTGGTTAAATGCCTAATTACTGGAAACGATATAGTCCACTCAACCACTAAATCGATATACTGTGGTCCTTTGATCAACAGAAATACGAAACCCCATCGATTCTCATGGGTTGTACGTGTATATACAAGACATAGTTATATAGTTTCTATAACTTATTGACAACAAAGCGAAATACTAAAACACTCTGGAGCTAAGAGCGAAACAATTTTAAAAGAGGGAGAGATAAGGTCGGTCCACAGCTTTGAGAATAAAGCAACTGCAGTATCAGATGATGCTGGACCTCTGCAATGCCAGTAAATGAATACACTTGACTGTGCTGTTTGTTCAGTTTAGTATTCAGATTTAGTCCGCTGAGTTCTTAAACCCAGACACATTTCTAAATTTATACCTTATATCGTTTCTATTTATTGCAGAGTTTGTAAGGCTCAGCGCTGTTGTTTTTGCTATTCCTATCCTATTGCTGAGTTTGTGGTCCATATCTATTTCTATCACACTACCTGCTTAGTCAGTGATTCTTTTAGAAACAGGCGCTTAAAAAAAATTAATCACAATCATATAAAACAATAAATTGGTGGACTTAACATTTTTTATCGCCATAATTGATTAATTTTTTTGTATAACTCAATTTACTTCATTCAAATCGGAGTCTTCGTTCAGAAGATATAGCATTTCAAGTGTTCGAATATGTTAAATCTATGTAGATGAGCGGCACTGTATATATATGCATGTACGTATGTATGTATGCATGCACGTATAAGTATGCATGCATTTATGTATGCATGTATGTATGTATATGTATGCATGTAAGTATCTATATCTATGGATCATCAAGTGATCCAATTTCTTCCCTTCTAAGAAAAGGGTAAGCATAAGGCTTTACCAGGCTCAGGCAACATTTTTCATGATTATTTTTTATATCAAACATTTCCCGTTTCGCACTTGTATGGTCAGTGCTACACAGCACATATAAAGCCCACATCAGTTCTTCTTCTTCTCCAGTTAAAACACATTTCTTTATATAATATTTTATTTATTATTTAGCTTCAAACGCGACGCGACAGACAATCGAACAACGAACAAACAACAACAACAAAAATAGAGAGACAAAAAAAAACTCTATAGTTATATCGTGTGTATATATATATATATATATATGCATGTATATATGTTATATGTATGTATTATATGGCATATAATATTAGGGAGCGCAATGCGGGGGCACCTAGTAGTGATTGCGGCGCTTGTTCGAGGGGCAGTACTCGGCGTACTCCTCCCAGGTGCAGCCGGCCTTGGTGCAGCACTCGTTGGTGATGGAGGGCGCATCGGAGCGCCTGCTGCGCAGCAACATGTTCGCATAGTTCACGTGCAGCCAGGTAGAGGCAGCACCGCCCACAGCAGCTGAAAAAGGGAACACAATTTCACAATGTAGTAACTCTCTCTCTCTTTCTCTCTTTCTCTCTCTCTCTCTCTCTCTCTCTCTCTCTCTCTCTCTCTCTCTCTCTCTCTATCAAAATGTCGCTTACGATTGGAGCTGCTCTTCAGCCACGCCTCGTCGCCGCCCCTCTTCCGGTTGCGCCGTGTCAGGCGGTAGATGTCCTTCTCGCAGGCCCAGTAGAGCTGCCGGATTAGCTTGTCCCGGCATCGCGAATGCGTCTCCCGATGCCAAACGTTCTCCCAATCCGACTGTGAGCTGCGAACGTTTCCATTCATGAGAAGAAATAATCGAATTATTATAATTATTATTATTATTAAATATAAATTCTATTCTTCAATTCCAAATTCTGAAATTGTTTTTAGAATAATCCAAATATTTATATAAATATTTGTTTTTATAAATTGCTTTCAGAAAAAATATAATTATTTTTAAAATTATTTTTTATTGTTATTATTTTTTTAAATAGATTATCTAAGCACTACTTTTATTTTAATTTTTTGAGTTCATTCATTTTTATACCCTGAGCCCATTGAAAAGGGAAAATCAGGGTATAATGCTTTTGTGAAAATGTATTTAGCGGGCAGAAGGAGGCGAGGCAGATCCCATAAAGTATAAAGTATTGATCGATATAGCCATGTCGGTCTATCCGCTCGTCCGGAGTCCGTATGAGAATATCGAGAATAATCGATAAATTAATTTCGCTCTTTCAGCCTAATTTGAATAATATTAGACCAGGAGACTTTAGATTTACTGTGTATATACATTTGATGAATAGGAAAATTTTGCAATTTACAGATTTTGGATACCACGCCCCCTTCGCCCTCAATTTAAGTACTAGAGACTTGTGCTTTGGAATATAGTTTGATGTAGATAGTCCTACGATAAGAGAAATTATTCAATAAATAAATTTTCATAATATTGCCCATATTGCAGCAGAGCGCGAGCTTATACGTGCGTGTGGATGTATGAGTGCATGTGTATAAAAGAAGTTCAGAATGATTGGAATATCAGTTCTTTGCAGGGTTCAGGGTATCTCCTAGTCGAGCAGTCTTGACTAGAGCACTCTAACTTGTTTTTTGTTGGGCTGAAACCCATGAAAAAATCATAAAAAATTCACATTACATTCGATATTTTAAATATGGAACTTCAGATTTCAAGATGTAGGAGATATAGTAGAATTTTTCAACAGATTTTTTTAAACAAAGTTAGTTATCAATCACTTCAGGCCTCTTTGGACGGACATTTGGACGGACGGACAGTCAAACAGACAGGGCCAAATCGAATATGTACATTTTATGGGGCTTGTCACGCCTCCTTCTAGCTGATAAACACATTTGAAGGAGCCCATCACAGCATCAAACAATCGCGATTTCTCATTTAGAGAGAGCAACTGAGGATCACACAATCCTAATGCGGTTTATTCGCTCTGATTTGATTGCGATTGTGGGGAATCCTATTAAAGCACTTGCTAGTTTAGGGCTTTGGGCTTTCTTTGTCATTTGCAGAGAGCCAGTAAGCCCCATTTACTTACCGCTCGCGAAAGAGCAACTCGAGACCCTCCTCGGTGTGCTGCAGGGCGCTTGGTGTCTGGAGCAGCTGCAGCGCCAGGAGCAGAACGGCGCCACGAAGTGTCCAATTGCGTGGCCGTGTGGCCGCTGCGCCGAGCTGGCTCATGACTGCTTGGGTCCCTGGCGACTGTGTTGGATGCCTGACTGGTGGAGCACTGGGAGCACTGGCTGTTGTTGTGGCTGGCGCGATGGACACGGGTTAACTGAGCCGCTTGCTGGCTGTGCAGAACAGTTTTGAAATATAACCGACGCGGCGAACGGGTCCCACGTTTGCATAATTAAACGAAACGTCCATTGGCCACACACTCTATATAGTGTATATATATATATATATATATATATATATATATATATATATATATATATATATATATATATATATATATATATTTGAACTAATGAGGCAAGTGGAACGCAATCCAAGCAGACGCCCACTCAACTGCAAGCTGGAGGCGCCCGCTAACGAGGAGCAACGGCAACAAGTGTCCTGCGTGACGCTTATTGCCTTGTTTATCTGGACACCGGCAGTCCTGCTGGTCCTGCTCCTGCTGCGGCTGCTTACCTGCGGCTGCTTACGCCGGACAGACCAAACAGCATAAAGTTCACACGTTACGATTATTCTTTGTTTGTGCATCGTAAAATTTCGCAGCATCCTGCGCGCCCCAAGCGCTCCCGCAGCATCTGCACATGTTGTCCTTTGGGCGTGTTGTCCTGGATATTCACTAACAAAATCCCATAAATTTTCCAGCTACAGTGGTGCGAAACTAGATGGTAAGCGAATCTTTGCTAGTTCAAGCAATTTCAAGAATGCATCAATTATAATTGTAATTATAGATGAAATACATATATCTGAATTATTATATTTATATTTAACTTATATTACCAAAAATAAAATAAATGCAATAATATTACAAAAGACTCTTTTTTTTAAGATTATAATTATAGATAATATTTATAGATTAGATTATAATTAGATTAATTATAATTATAGGTGAGAAATATCTGAATTATATTTTTATATGAAATGTAGCAAATTAAATTATATAACAAAAATTGAAATAAATTAAATTATATAGCAAAAGACTTTTTTTTAAGGAACTTTTCTATAAATGAATAAAAAGTTAAAAAAAAGTAGTAAAAATTTAGCTTATATCTAATATATTTATTTATATATATCTAATATAATATATTTAAATTACTTCTTTTGTTATAAAATGGATAAACAGGCTACATTTTTAGAAATAAAAAATAAATTAATTTATATTATTTATTATTTATTATACAATAAAACCTATTTTTGAACGGAAAAAGAAATAATTAAGAGGGTTGCAGTCGTGCTTTACCGACTGCAGAATACTCATTCATGACTAAATCGCAGCCAGATCCACTTTCCGACTTACCACGCATCCAATTGATATATGTAGATTATTTTTGTGCAACTCAAGATGTCCACAATAATTTAGTCAGCTCAGATATAGGTTTAGATTTGATATAGAGGGCTTCAATATTCGAGTGACCCATATGTTATTAAATTTAATTAATACATATTTGTAAATATTATTATATTATTTAAAGCAAACTTTTTAGACAGCTATTAAATAAATTATAATTGCGAAAATTCGCAAGAGATTTAGGCTATACCAATGCCAAGTAAATGAAGTAATATTTATCATTTTCATTATTTTTTAATATCAAATATAAATTTTTAGACAAACAAAATTCAATTTACAATTTCACAAATTCGAACAATAAACTTGATTTGAAATTTCCACATTTACACGGCGCTGTAAATTTACAAATTTCCGAAATAGAATTGGGCCCCGAAATATCTAGCTGGATTCCGTTATTAGAAGCAATGCCAAAGCAGTTATTGATATAGATCCAAATATAGTTCAAATAATTATAAACACGATGTTCTCAAAAGAAGAGCGTGACAACAGTGTAAATTACACAAAATAAAATGAAATAGGCTAAAATTTTTCTGGCATAATGGTTCGGATTGCGTGGCCAGAGCACCGGAATCCTGGCCCATAGCCAAGTTGGGCGCCTGATAGCGTTGTCCCTGCCAGCTGGCGGCATTTGGTCACGCAAAGCTCCGACAGCAATGTGATGATTCTCCTGATCGCAGCCATTGATCATGAATTGTGCTTGCGGATCGTTGTCCATGGCCTCCTTAAGGAAAATGCCGGCCCGGATTAGACATTGGATCGACGGATTATCAGTCAGGTCAATTTCAATGCGCCAAGCGGTACGTGGCTCCGGCAGTATGATCACATACTGTGGGCGCACATTTATGATCTCCAGTTCCACCATATTCTTGGTCAGTTCAGCGAACAGTTTTGGGAAGCTGTACCGACTCAGCTTGTCGTCAATGTAGCGATTGATTGGCATGAGAAGCTTAAGATCATCGTCGGCTAAAGTAAGTTCCTTCTTGTCGGTCTGCGGATATTATAAATCCAATTCATTTAGATATATATAAATATGTATATATGTAGAGAGAGGGGGAGAGAGAGAGAGATTTGACTACCTGAATGGAAGTATCGATACCGTCCTTTGGTGCTTTGTTAACCGCTGCTATTACGGCCAGGCGGTCCTTGCTATCCTGTTTTAGGCGATCTTTCCAAATGTTCCGGGTCGGTAATACCTTGACATTCAATTTGTTGACTTTGATCGGCATTTGCGGCTCGGCTGTCACTTCTTTGTCCTCTGTGCCAGATCCTGATAGAATTTCCCCTACCCCAGCGTTTTCTTCATTCTTCTTGTTTTCCCAAAAATAAGCGTACTCAACGATGCACGGCTTAATTGTCTGTAGCATAGTGACTATCGAGCTTCGGCGTCCCATGCCATAGTGGGGCACCTTGAGCCGTGGTCGCTGCCAGAGCACATAAGATATTGAATATATCAATATCGTTTACCATGGAAACCCGTTCAAAACTTACCTGCGGCATGGCTTATCCTCCTTTCGTTTTATGTTGTTATTTTACAAAAATATATAAATATTAAAATTTTACTTCAACTAGGAAGTTTACAGTGAGATCGACACTGCAATACTGAACTACTACAATGAGTCTCAGCCTATTTGAGTTTCGAGAGCAAAAAGCCAAAGCCTACTTGTTTAGCTCAAAATTGTGATATATGTTTGTATGTTGTTCTGAAAAATTTGCGCCTCTACCCGGGAGCCTGAATAATGGAAAGTCTGAAAAGGAAATCGACTTGGCTGATCTAGTCCAGATCCTCTATGCGTTTGTTTGTCCATCCGTCCATCTGTCCGGTTGCTCGCACGTTTAATCGCGTCGGTCTTTGAGCCTATGAGAGGAACCTAAAGATATCTAGCTTTATATGTATAGGTAGACCTAGAAATTGCTTTTTGGCCTTAGCTATATATCGTTTCATATTTTAAATAATTGATAAATGCTCCTAATTTAAGGTTATCGATTAAAAATCTAATCGAAATTATCATTTATATCGCGTGTTCACTTCAGTTTAGAATTTTCGATATATTTGGGTACAGCATTCAATTGCAATTATAGCGAGTAGCTGAATGAATTTGTAATTTTACGAAATTCTCTAGATAGAAGATGTCTATCATGTGCTGAAAATATCATTAAAATTCGTTTTGTAACAGAGAAGATGTGATTTTAATTTGTGATTTCTTTAGATCAGCTAGACAGCTCGTCTAAAGCTTTGATACTTCTTCAACTTATGTGAATTGAAATTTGAAATTTAATACCGATTTATCAAGCTGCTCTACCCAATCTATGGGAACTATCGAACATATATCGAAACTATTTAACTATTAATGAATTTCTTTAACTTTATTATTTTTTGTTTTAATGGAAGCTACATTGAAGTATCCCCAATCCAAATTAGTTACTTCGTCACCTTATAAGAGAGTTTAAATTTGAAATTTAATACCGATTCATCACTCTATGGGAACTATCGCACATATATCAAAAGTTTTCTTCAAGAAACTATTTAACTATAAATGAATTTCATTTAAAAATATGTCATCATCATATGGAAGATCTGAGTCATATAATAGCCATTACGTATGCACTTCCATAGCTTTTGCACCACTGTGCAGCAGCGGAATGGTCAAGTGGGGCAGTGTCCAGAGCAACGCAATTGCTTAACTAAATAATGTCGCTGTTTACACGTGTTGCCAATTTACATAGCTAAGATCTGCGCAGGTCGCAGTCGAGTGGAGTTGTGTTTGCCATTTGGTCAGGTTTCGATGCTGGCTGTGGCTCAGTGCTGCATTGGGACCTCTTCGAGATGGTACATCCAGATATTCTGGGGTACCATCTATCGGCCTTTGTTGTTGGAGCAAGTGCCAGTGAAATTGCAACAGCTGAAACTAATTCATTTCAGGGAGTTTAAAATAGATTCGGTGCTTTTTTTTGCTCATTTATTATCTCGAGGTGAGATGAGATTTTCCATTTATTATGTGGGTAAGAAGAAACGAGGAAATAGTTTTAACGACCATGTTCAAACTAATTTGCAGTCCTACAAAAGTTTTCCAAGTTAAATTGTCTGAAAGCTCTAGGTTCTCTTTAGATTTAAATAAAGTTGATCAAGTACTGCAATTAAAATGTTTCATTCAGCCAGTCGATAAGAGCAAAGTTTTTCTGGCACTTATATCAAACAGTTAAGCAATCCTTCACTTGTTCGGATAGTTGGTTGTTCAATCAATCAGTCAGGCAGCCTTCTTATTCAATTAAATTGCTTTTCAGACAGTTACTCGAGTAGTCAATAAGCCTGCACTATCCATCCATAGCAGAAACACATTTATTCAACCAATCAATCAACACGATATTCAAGCAAATGTTCAATAAACCAGTCAAGCAGTCATTTAAGAATTTCGTCAATCAGTCAAACTCTCTAACTTAGTCTAATAAAGCTAAAGTCATGAGGTTCAAACTGCACTACGATTAATTCAATTCTTCATTCAATACATCAATCAATCAGTCTTTCAATTCGAAAGGCCAACAAACAGTTTCTCTATTTCCAGCTTCAATTCATTCATTTCATTATGTAAATGCCTATTGTATCAATCAATTAGCTAGCCAATTGAAGCTAAACAATTTGTATACCCATTCCCGAAAGTAAAACGAGTATATTGGTTTTGTGCAATGTACGTCTTGCTGCCGTCTGTATTGGAATTTTGAACATGTACTCGTGTAAGTCTTCGAATTGGAATGTGTTTAGATATTCCCCTATATATTCCACTAGAGTGTGATAATGCTTTTTAGATATCCCAAAACCCATGGTAGTTGAAGTGCTAGAGAGTTGAAATTTGGAATATATATTGGCATCTTCTACAGTCTTAGCTGGAACGAATTACTGCTGACATTCTCTATTGATTTGTACAAAATAATCGAAATCGGAAAATCGGATCTGGCGGCGTTTGGGCTGTGAGTGAGTATTCGGTAGTCGGTAACGCCCGACTGCAATGTCCACAATTGTTTTTGTTTTCTTTTTGCAATGCAGGAGAGAAGAGTGAGGCAAATGTTAGTTGAATTCCAAAGAGTGAAACGATTTTATTTCCATTTACACGCAGCTGGTACATATTTGTTGTAGTATACGTTTAATTAACACAAGAGTAAAATGTTGGTACAAACACTCATAGTTAAATACAATAATTAAATTTTCATTGTGTTTCATTTTTTGCTTTTCATTTTCATTTTGGTTTTGAAAATTGCCCTGTGTTTGGTTGTTGTTGTTCCTCTTATTTTTTATTTTATTTTTTGCTGACATTTGTATTATGCAACTTTGGAATACCCTATAAATACGTTTACACATGCATATTTAAATACGGGTTGCAGAGTTTTTATTTTTATATTTTAGTTAAAAAAAAAAAGTGTTTTATTTAAAATTTTTACAATCCATCCAAAAATTGTTCATTTCTGTATTTATTTATTTAGTGACTAAACATTTGTTGCCTTTGTTCTGTTTCCTTCATCTTCTTCTTTATTTTTCTTTTTTTTTTTGTGTTTTTCTTTTCTTGTTCTTTTTTGTTTCTGGTTAAGTTTTGCTTAGATCTACAACATTTCAATTTGTATTTGTTTATTGTTGGTTTGCAAATGTTTCAATTCAAATATTGTTCAATTCCACAACTGTGCTAGGAATGCAGTAGGTAACATTTACAAATATCTATATATGCAAATAACACACAAAACCCTCAAGTTGTCTTTGTCTTCTTCTTCTTCTTCTTCTTTTTCATCTTAACTTATCTATATAATTTACTTAAGCTACATTTTTAGTTCGGCAATGCCGAAACACTATAAACAAAATTGTTTGCTAAAAAAAAAACAAGGAACGAAACGAAATTGGGTAAAAATAAATCATTTTAACACTTATGAAATAGTCAAATGTAAATGTAGACTTTATATATTATATAAATTTATTTTTGCTGTATATTAGCACTAGCCAACAAAATAGGGATTTAACTTTAGTGACTGCTGTAATTGCAACTGAAATCGGAATTAGCTTTAATTTTGATTTTTCATCTGAAATATTCCAATCAAAAATTACAAAATAAAGAAATTTGTCTGAGCTTTTACAACATTTTATTTGTCACCAAAAGTGCGAGGAAGGGAGAAAAAGCGGCATATACCGGGCTCTCCATATTCGAGTGACCCATCTGGCAGCCCTAAAAGGTTGCCCATATTCGACGAACCCATGTTTTTTTTTGTCGATAATAATCATATTATTTGGTTCAAGTGGACCCGTTGACATCACACTTTAAATATGATATCTCTCAAATAGCCGCCTTGAGCCTCTACGGCGTATAGTGCCCGTCTCTGTCAAAAGATATAGGGCTGCCAGATGGGTCACTCGAATATGGGTAACCTTAAAGGGTATATTATTTTGATTTCAGATCCCATCCGACTCTCATTACCATACTATTTCTTTGCTTCCCCGTATCCTCTTGGCTAGTGCACATATTCTTTCAATTATTTGCTATAACACGCTTATATGATCTGGTTTTGTTGCACATCAGCTAATAACGTATGCATTTATGTATATATATATTATTTGTTTCTTCATTTTTAAACAATAAAAAAAAGATATATATATATATTTATATATATATATATATATATATATATATTATATATATATATATATATATATATATATATATATATATATATATATATATATATATATATATATGATATAAATATATTTTTGCTACATAAATTAGATTTAAAGTGCCGAATATATAATACCCTTGCAAACTTCAAATCCAAATTCATCTCAATTTTTATAAATATATCAACTTAATTTAATTATATCCTCCTATTCCTAAGTTTGTAATACAGTTGTTTTCTTAGGCCCGAGCTTATTTCTATGAATTATTTTTTTTTTATATTTTATTATTATGAATCATTTGCCTAAAGTAAAGTGTTTTGAAAATAATTAACATTTTAAATGAAATAAATATTTATTTATTTTTTTTTTGGTTTTTGTCTAGTTCAAAATTTGCAATTCAAGCACTTTAATTCTTTTTGTTGGGTTCCATTTTTATTTTTCCTTTTTTTTAACTTTAAAGTTTGAACTTTATTTTTAGGCTTCTCGCAATATTTACGCAAATTTTAACCAATTTCGAAATTTCTACTTTCAGAATTGGCAATCAAATAACCGAAAATGAAAATGAAAATGTATGTGTCAGACAAAAGGAGGCGTGTCAGGCCTCATAAGGTGTATATGGAAATGCCCATGAGTCGATAGCGCCGTCCGTCCATCCATATGGACAGTGAGATCTCGTAAGCTCCTATGTTAGGGATTTGAAATGTTACAGGTATACTCGTGTATAGCATACTGATAGAAGCTCATCATACTTTGCTTCGATAACTCATTCCATTTCCTTATAATCGATAATAATAGATCATTTTACTTGGTTGTTAAGCGCAGTTCGAATACTGTTTGAGCTAAAGATTTCAGGTTTCAGGCGTGTAGGATCATGGAATAAAGACAAAGATTCTGAGAAATTAAATTTATTTAAAAAAAAAAGTTGAAAAAAAAAACTTATTTCAAAACAATTTATGCAACAAGTTCAAGTTCAGCTCAAACGTCAGCGCTTTGCCGGGCTCAAAGGTTATCTATATCGCACAGTCTCCACTAGAGCACTCTTGTTGATATTCAATTGATTATTGGTTAAAATTTGCGTAAGTTGAGCTGAGATAGCATATGGATTGAATTCTGATAAGGGCTTTCAAAAATATAGAAATGTATAAAAGATAAAAGCTGTGTCAACGAAAACTATTTAAAAAGAAAATATTAATTGAATTATTATTTATGTTAGACTTTAGTTTTAAGGAATTTAAAAGAAATTTAAATGAAATTGTAATTGGAATATTGAGCGTATCGTTAGATTAAATACTACTCCATGGAAATGTCAACTGGACTTTGAATTTTGACTTTCATTTATGCAGTTCAGGGAGCTATTTGAGTTAGCTAATCTCTTAATGAATATAATATAGCATTATGGAGCCTAGTAACTAGGAATGGTTTATAGACTTACGAAATATATATACGAAATATATAATTGTTTATTTTGTTTTTGTTTGTTTCTATATTTTACTACTAAATGTTTAATGGACTATGAATTTGAATTTATAGCAGATTTTAGCCTGCTTTTGGTTCGTTCTTTCATAGGAACACCAATTCCAATGGAACAATGTTTTTTAATAAGTATATAGGTATATATTTTTATATATATATAATTTTTAGTTTGTCAATAATTATTGTAGCTATAGTTATTACAACTGAACCGTAAATGTGATCGAGCTCTATTATATAGTCGTCTCTTTCCTTTCATAAATCACATTTCTTTTCCAAACCTTCTTTAAATACACACACACACACACACACATGTATATATAAATATATATATATATATTCTATGTAATTTTTGTATGTATATACCTAAGTGTGAGTAGAAGCATTTCAAACTAGTTGATAGACACACAGGAATTTATGTTCATTAACATATCTGGATAGTTTTCATACAATGGAATTTGCCTGGCATGATAATTATTTCACTTTTTCAATATGCCAGCAATTTGATTGTATTCCCATTTATGCTGTCTGACTATAAATTGCAATTGCATATACTTATTATACTCATTCACGGAAGCGAAATGAGTATATTGGTTATCTTCAATGTTTGTCTTACAGTCCGTCCGTGATTGGGTCGGTCCGTGTGAATGTAAACCATGTGCTGTTACTGTAGCAAGAAACTTGATATAGGGAATATAAACTCGTGTATACCCTCGGATTAGAAAGTGTTAAGACTTTCCCCGGACATGGAAAATCGGGCAACGCATTTTCCGGTGTCTCAGAAACTATGGCAGTCCTAGAGAAATTTGGTATGCACACGTTCAAAAAGATATGGCAGATATATTGAGGCCCATTGGTGACAAATCGGGTAAAACAATATATTCTACAGTTCTGGAGCTAAGAACTCTTCCAGTGATTTGCACAAAAATAATCGATATTTACCAATTGGGGGACAAATCGAACTGGCCAGGCTTGGGTCGTGAATGAGTATTCTGCAGTCGGTAACGCCCGTCTGCGCCGATTAAACTTGTTTTATTTGGTCACATTTATCTGTGTATAATTTAATGTAACAGCTTTTCATTTTACTGTAATTTTAATTTCATTTCCAATTTCAGTTTGAATTTTAATATATTTTTTGTTTAATATTTATTTTTTAATACATTTAGACACACATTTAAGTAAATTCACACACATTTGTTTATATATATGTACTACAATTAACTTAATTTCACGAGTTTTTAGTTGTATAAACTGAATTATTTCCGTATTATAAGTTGTTAAACCTTTTATATCCGTCAAATGATATGGCAATGAATTATATACATGAATGAGATATTTTTTGTGAATATATTTGAATTAGATACATAGATCTGAATGATGTCAACTGAGTGAGCCAGAGCTTAATCATAAAGAAAATGTATTTATAAATATGTCTCTTGTAGTATATTTATTTGAAATGATTTCTTACTTGAAACCCCCAAAGTCTATTGTCATAAAATAAATTCCTGCTTAAAACATTTTTAAATTAGCCATGAAAAAAAAGAGCTCGAATTGTTTATATAAAGTCTTTTCTATATTTATTTAAATTGTTTTCAGCCTGAAAGCCTCGAGGTCTAATGCTGTGAGCTAAATTAAAAATATGTTTTAACAACTTTAGTTCGAACTCTGAAATGGCGTTTATTTCAGTTTATGCACAGAGAGAAAATATTTGGTATAAATCAAGATGTCTTCTGTTTATTTGAATGGAGTTTAATAAAATAAAAATGTTTCGCTTCTATCTTGAGGAGATCTTGAATTTCGCCAGTCGTTTATGGGTTCCTCTATATGGGCTCGCATATAATAGTCACATATATATTCAGTATATTTTTTATTTTCTGATGCTGCAATAAATTGTTATGGACAAGTTCCTCCAATGAATGTATTTGAGACAAATATCGGATTAATGTTAAGCTCTGAACGTTGCCTTTATATATTTGCTACAGTTGACGATCAGGGAAAGAGAGCAGAATGTGGTATATATATATATACACTGCTCTTTTATTCAGTTTAAGCATTCCATTTATATTTAACAGTTTCATTCATTCCGATGGGTCAAACAATAATGCATTCCGCATTTCACTCAACTCGTGCTCCAGCTGCATTTAAATAAAGACGAACCAACTCGAAATAAACACAGGCATTTAATTGGCCAGCTCTGCAACGTAGAAAGCTGTATGTGTGCGAAATCATATAACGGGTCTGCTGCAGCTATATGAAATATGCATATCGTGTAATATTTGCATTAACTGCACTGCATTAATTTTAGTTAAAAACTGTTTAATCGCATTTTGTGGTCGCACTGCGCACAAATGCGCCATTTATATTCCAGAACAGTCAGCTGCAGAGGGGGAGAGAGGGAGAGCGGGCGAGAAGGTGAGAGAGAAAGAGCAGGTATTAGTTAAGCATTCTAAATAGCTTGGTTTAGCTAGTCTCGCTTACCAGCTTAGAGCATTTCTATGTTGGACGTGCCATTGCCGGTCGCAGTTCTCGTGGTCTTTGTCATTTGCTGGTTGGTCACAATTGGCGGTGGGCTGCCGCACCAGACGACCTGAAAGGGGAGGTGTATGTGCATATATAGTTGCTTTATATCTATATATAAGATCTTATAATATTGATTTATCATATTGTGTTTGATTTACCCAACTGTAGTAAACTAGATTTCTGGTGGGACGAGTAAACCAATCAAATTTGTTTATGTTGAGAGGCTGTCGTTGCAGTGATACTACGTCCGTCTGTTGTCCGTGTATTGTCCGTCTATTGTCCATCTGTTTATACGTAGTTTCTTATATGGTTTCGATCGTTATACTTATTACTTTTATTAAATATATATTAATCTGGCTACTGTCTGTCATTTCATTTCCCTAACTGCACGTCTTCTTGATTCTCCGTCGCTTTGTCCGTACGACATATCATCCGATCATCTGATCGTTCGTCGGATCACTTGCGTATCTATTCAGAAGTTGTTTCACTGCTATGCCCAACTGCTTATTCATTTGGCTGACTTGCCCACCATTTATAAATTGTTCATTTGACCTATCGTCCGACGGATCATTGATCATTCGATTGCTCAACTAATTAGCTGTAGTTTCAGTAATTTCGTCTATGGGGCAGGCTCTGTTGCCTTCCATAAGTCTCATGATTTGATCAAATTTGGCCGACGATCGTTTCTACCATTGTTCACCCAGTCAAACGTTCGTCTTTCGCCTGTCCCTTCGTGGCTAAGTCTGTTCTTCTGTTTCCATTTCATCTGCGACTGCATATGCTCATTTATTATACTCATTCACAAAAGTGAAATGAGTATATTAGTGTTCTTTTATTGCATTTATATTATACGTAAAATGTGTTTAATAACTAAAATTCGCTTACCTTGCGGAAAGCCTTGCGGAAGTTGTCAGACAGGAAGGCGTAGAGTATGGGATTGACGCAGGAGTTGGTGTAGGCCAGCACATGGGATATGATTTGAATGATGACTGTCAAGTGGGTGCCGCCGTACATGTTGAGCGCCTTCAGTACCAGTATAACCTGCAACGGCCAATGATGCATTCAGTTACGTTTTACAATTTGTGCACATCATTAGTGCCCGTTCTCCATATCAATCACAGTTGCAGCTATTTCCGTTTCCGTCTGTTACCATATCTGCGTGTGTGTGTGCGTTCTTCTGATTTGCAATTTGTATATTGCATTTGCAATTTGTAAGCGCATTGATTTTATGCAAACACTTCCAGAAACGAGGCAAATGTCAGCTGCGTTTTTGCTTATTCAACATTCGAGCAAATAATTGCGACCATTTACTAAGAGAAAATGTCAATTTGTCGCCTAATGACGCTCACAATTGCGCCGAGTATGTTCGAGTTTCTGCCAGTGTATTCACTATTTACCCAGTTCTTGTCTTTGCTTTCTGTCTTCTATTTCTGTTTGCCCAGCGGCCGAGCTCCAGCTGCTGCCGCTTTAATTTGAAGTAGGCGAGTTTTAAATGCTACACGAGTTTGCACAATATTTTACAAACAAAATCATTCCAATAAGGTGAGCTCCTACAGAGTGTAATTCAATACACTTGCTCCTTAGCACAGATCCTGTGAAACTACATTAAAGCATAAAAGCCTTGAAAAGGTCGACAAGAAACCAGTAGCTACATTAAATGTTATTTGAACTCGAGTTAGCAGTCTACCACTAGATGAGTTTACCAATATATCAATATATCAATATATCAATATATCAATATTTCAATATATCAATATATCAATATATCAATATACCAATATATCAATATATCAATATACCAATATATCAATATACCAATATATCAATATATCAATATACCAATATATAAATATATCAATATATCAATATATCAATAAATCAATATATCAATAAATCAATAAATCAATAAATCAATATATCAATATATAAATATATCAATATATCAATATATCAATATATTAATATATCAATATATCAATATATCAATATATCAATATATCAATATATCAATATATCAATATATCAATATATCAATATATCAATATATCAATATATCAATATATCAATATATCAATATATCAATATATCAATATATCAATATATCAATATATCAATATATCAATATATCAATATATCAATATATCAATATATCAATATATCAATATATCAATATATCAATATATCAATATATCAATATATCAATATATCAATATATCAATATACCAATATATCAATATATCAATGTATCAATGTATCAATGTATTAATGTATCAATATCTATATATTTCCATATGGCTATATATCAATACATCAATATCAAACACATTTCCTACATCTTACTAAGATATTCTATGGAGGCATTATGGATATTCGATCTCTTGGATGGCTCAGTACATCCCATTGGTCTGGTATGGATGTGTTCTACTCACGTGTATGGGCAGCCAGCAGATGGCGAAAGCGAGGACCACAACAACAACCATACGTGTAACGCGTCGCTTGCCCTTGCTGGAAGAGAGAAGATAAGATAGGATAAGAGGATATCTTCATATATATACATATATCTGATATGCCTGCATGATTATGCATGTAGATATCTATAGCTAAAAAAGAATATAAATTTTGGAATACGCAATCTGATTTATGGGCCCAGCCAATGTTGCATCGGGCCGCTTCTACCAATTGCTAGCGTCAAATGCACAAATGCGCCACGCGGCGTATGCGCAATTTGCATATGGACTCGATGCCCATTTCTCTATGTACGTATGTGTGTATCTGTGTAGTTGTGTGTGTGTGTATGTGTTATAGGTATATAGAAATACTCATTTATAAACAAAAGCCCACGCACATACACTCGACGATCGAATGCTGTGCGGCCGTAATGCAGGCATAATGCGGAATTGGAATTTTGATTTGGGTGCGACAAAGCAGCACATCACGCATACGCAGCGTGTGGCGCGCTTTAAAGTTGAACGGCAAAATAGTGGACTAAAGGATACCCTATAATTTGTAACTTAAATAGATTCTATTATCAGTAGATCAATGAGATAATTGATTCCACTTTAAATATATCTATATGTTAAATATATATCCCTATGGATTGTAAGCAAATTAACTAAGGAATAGGTCAAGTTCTCTAAGAGGCAAATGCATTCACGAATTGATATACCCGTGCTAAGCATATTCAATGGATTCATGGCTTACAAACGCAATTTAAAATGTGTTTTGCGATTCACAAAGTCACGAATGCCATTATTTTATTTGTTCCCTTTGTATGGCATCCTTTGCATTTCTGTTTTTCTTTATGCTCGCTTTACCAGGTACTCTATAGCTTCCTGACCCTAAATTTCTTTTGGATACATGCAGATATTCTTTGATTAAATAACATTTTGAATGCCGTTTTTAAATGCCGTTTTTGGCAAATGCATTCCGAGCATCGCATAGTTTTGTTGCTTACATTCCAGGAATTATATAATTGTCGACGGATTTACTTACAGATAAACCGAATAAAAATAGTTTAGCTTTACAGTTTTTCTGCTTTCTACAGAGAAATATATAAAATTGGGATAAATTCATACCTCAACTTCTACTTACTTATATTTCCATAATTATTTTTTTTTTTTTTTGACTTGGGCATTTTCTTATGTATTCCGAAAAAACTCTGCACTAAAGAAACAGCACAAAATCGGTCTAAATTCATATTTTGTGGCTTTTTTGCTCATGTCTATAGTTTCGCAAGTACAATGAGTTTTATAACAGTCTGAATACCCTACTCAATCATTATCAAACAGCTAAATTTGGTATAGAAGCTCATATAGTTTGAAATTCAATTGATTTCTATATTCAATTTGATGTGCTGAGCTTCTATGGCCCTAGCTTAGCCTATATAGTAACACTGCATACAAGGCGCATGCCGAGTGATAGTACCTGGGGCACCGACTCTCTGCAGTTGCTCTTTATAAACATAATATTTACATGCTAAGAATCTATAAAAGATTTTGGCTATAATCAAGATTAATGCAATGCAAAGATAAAAGGAAAATGAATTGTTGAAAAATAGGCTCTAAATAAAGTCTGGAAAAAGTGCAAAGAGACTTAACAGTATTGTTATCCATATCCAGATTTTAGATGTCGCTGTTGATAGTATTCATACGCAATAATTATGTTCCTCTTATGCTGAAAGCTCTTGGTTTTTCAGCATGGATGCATAGTTATGCAGCTGTAGGCATATCTCAAGTAAATTGACTTGAATGTAACAGCTCGTTATTCTTTACATTCATTTCTTTCCCAAAGGATTTCTTTCTCAAAGGCTCAAGGTTAATATTCCTATTGCGCAGATCTGATATTTGCTCATCAATATCATCAAGAGAGCTCAATTTGTTATATTACAATAACATCAAGTGCCAGCCAAAGAACAAATCTGGCTTTCACTTCAGCGTTTACTCTCGATTGTTATCCCCGAGTTAAATATTAAATATTATTGTTTATGGCAAGTTCAGATTGTAAAATAAGTGAAAGAAAATCACGTATTTTTGGGCGGGCAACAAATGAAAATTGGAAAATCAAGTCGAAAAGCGATAGAAAAGCGCTCGTTCGGCGAGTTAGTGGGCTGAAAAACCAACAAACAAGAGCAAAAATAAGATAGAGTGAGAGAGTGGGGAAAGTCAAGGAAAAAGTGCTTAAAAATTTATGAGCTGCGGCCACGAACTGCTCCACTCGGTGGCGTAGTAAAAGGACATTCATCATTGCGTATGGGGCAGGTGCAGTCGCCTCCAGTTGTGTGTGCACACGCGTGTTTGTGTGTGTGTGTGTGGGGGGGGGGGGGGGGTAAGTCAACAAGCAGGCAACAAGGCGCCCCCAGGTGCGCTATTCCAATACCAATAGCAAAGCCAAACTCGAGCGTCGTTCACTTGGCGTATACGTAATATTTTTTTTTTGTGAGCTAGCGCCTCAACTCACCGCGATTCAGCCGATGGCTTGCAGCCGGGCGCACTCTTCCACAATCGAGCCAGCATGCCCATATAGAGAAAGCAAATCAGTGTCAACGGGGCCACATACGACGACAAGAAGAACGAGACCTGCGAAAGAAAACGAGAATGAGAGAGTGAGTGAGAAAGAGAGAGAATTATTGGCAATGATTGCATCGACGGTGTCCTTAAAGTGCTGCAATAAAACTCAGAAAACAATTCATGCTAGTCTTAAGAGCTAACTGGGGCCGGGTCTGGCGTGTTACAAATTTGCCAAGTATTTGCCTCGTTAACGGAATTTCATGTGGCTGTTAAATAGTTAATAAAAGCATCTGCAGGTTGAAAACAAGTTCAGTTGGAAATATGTTCATCAAGTATTTGATTGTAGGCACTCACACACGCACATACGCATATGGGCTATGCCTTCATCCCTTTGTTAGCTGCGATTCAAAAAATGCCTGGCTTTTGGGTTAAGCACCCAAAATATCTTCTTTATAAACTCATCTTCCGGCTCCAACCGAGACATTTAAAGGTCAGTCGACAGTAAAAAACCAAAAAACAAAAGAAAGCACATCTAAGTATTTTTTATTATACTCATTTACGAAAGGAACGAGCATACGGGTCTTGTGTAGTGTCCGCCTTTTTGTTTTCGTACGACTGTCAGTCCGCCCGGAAAATCGTAAATCTTTTTGCCACTGATTTGAAATTTTGTGCATACTCATGGGTGCCCTCATATGAACAAGTATTTAGATTTGATTGATATGCGGTAAATTACTATATCTGAAAAATATCAATTAAAGTGAAAAGTTCTTGAGCTGCGGAATAAATACTTGGGTTGACCGATCAATATCGAATAGATAAAGCGGTTATTGGAGGCAGGCCAAAACTGTAAAGTCTGTATCTCCTATAATTTCAGAGCTAGAAACATACAATACGCCATTTTCAGGGCTTGCCATATCGAAAATACCCTGTAATTTTTACAGTTTTGGCGAGCAATCATCGAAATTTCACAATTCTATTACCTCCTGCTAAGAATTCGCAAAAATGTTGTAAATGAATATCCAATTTCACTTGCAGTCACTCTTCACTCTTTGCCCTTAGTTGAGGGCAGCTAGTTCAAATTCGAATGCGCTGCGGCTAAGCAGGAGGGGAATGGGAAACGTTTGGGTAGTGAGTATCTGCGAGTCGGGCCGACCGGAGCACCATTGGCATGGGGCTCTTTCAACTTGCTTTCGTTTGTCGTTTGTTTTGTCCTGTCAAAAACAAAATAAACACTATTTCGAATGTTAATTTCCAATGTGGAATCACTTGCAAATGGCTTAATAAAATCAAATTTAAAAGGACAATGCCGAAAGTAAGCAACTGGCGACAGTTGGCCATTTCCCAATCTGAAGTCCCTTTCGAACTTCTGCCCGCAGATCCCTCGGCGCCCCGTCCCTTCTGTTCGGTTGCGTTGACTTGAAGTGCGGCGGCATCTGGTGCCATGTCAGCGGCTTTTGTTTTTGCATTCGAGATTGCGAAAAGCAGTGAACCGTAACGCTGGCCAGATACCAGATAACAGCTACCAGATACAGGATAACAGATACCATGCTGCGCGTCCGCACTCCGCTGTCCGGAGTCCGCTGTCCGGCATCCTTTTCCCTCTAATTCTGACCGACACTAATATTGTTGAAAATATTCCGTGCCTACTTCAGCTGTTGTCATACAAATTCACACTTCATCTTGAGGCCAGCAGCGCCTTTAAGCCGGCACCTTAAATCATCATAGACTGCGGCCGGGGCATTGCATAATATTGCAAATAATAATCTGCTTACGATTTCAGATTCATTAGGATAAGCTAGGGATAATAAGGATAATAGTCTTTTAATTTAAGATATGGAAGGAAAATGGGAGAAAACTGGGGGTCTCAGTATAAGGGAAACAGAGACTATTGGATAACATGCAGTGTTGGATAATGGAAACAGAGACTATTGGATAACATGCAGTGTTGTATAATGGAAACAGAGACTATTGGATAACAAGCAGTGATGTATAATGGAAACAGAGACTATTGGATAACAAGCAGTGATGTATAATAGAAACAGAGACTATTGGATAACAAGCAGTGATGTATAATGGAAACAGAGACTATTGGATAACATTCAGTGTTGGATAATGGAAACAGAGACTATTGGATAACAAGCAGTGTTGTATAATGGAAACAGAGACTATTGGATAACAAGCAGTGATGTATAATGGAAACAGAGACTATTGGATAACAAGCAGTGTTGGATAATGGAAACAGAGACTATTGGATAACATGCAGTGTTGTATAATGGAAACAGAGACTATTGGATAACAAGCAGTGTTGGATAATGGAAACAGAGACTATTGGATAACATGCAGTGTTGGATAGTGCTGGCCTTCAATTCTGTGTTTATAATTCTATAAAATAGACAAAATAAGATAGTGAGAAAACATGCACAAGTAAAACTCACGGGCTGAAAAAATATATAATAATGTTAAAAAAAAAAAAATAATAATAACAAAAATAATAAATCATATAATATGGAGTGCTGCATAACACACACGACTTGCATTCCGTGTTGATAAAGTCTGTAAAATATATCAAATACTAAAACATGTTTCTATGGCTTGAATTGAGTGTTGATAAACACTTTTAAATAATAATACGCCGTGTTAGGTAGCTAGAAGTCCGTGTAGATAACTTCTATTATTACTTGGATGCAGTCTACAAAAATGTATAAAATAATAATATATTAGACACTATGATGTGTTAGACATATTTTTTACTTGATTTCAGTGTTGTTTAAGTCCACATATGAAATCAGTTCAATAATGATAAATTGATATTAAATGTGTGAAATGAAGCAGCTGGAATAATTTTGAATGGAACAAGAGCGGAAATCTGATCTCATGAAATCTGAGAATAATTACATTGGCAATGGACAGTGTTGAGAAGCATTCGTTGCCTGGCTACAGTGTTCAATAATGAATTGATATGCTTCAAGCTGCGGGCAGGTATTACTGGAAAAGTCAGAGCTGGATTGAGCTTGTGGCAATCGATAAACAAAATGCAGCAGCAGCAGCAGCCACAGCAGCTGAACAGGCCTGAATCGAGCTTATAATTCATTCGTGGCGTGATAAGTTTCAAGTGGCTTTGAGCTGGCAAAAAGCCGCTAGCCAAGTGTAAATGATTAAAGGGGCCGAGAGGCTGCTCTGCCGGCTGGCGGGGAAACAATAAAACACACTCAGCGGCTGAGCATGCAAAAGTAGATGGTTGCAGAGAAAAAAAAAAAAAAAACAACAAACAAAAACAAAAGAGTAAAATATAAAAAATGTACGTAGCAGCAATGGGTCCGGATCGGGGTCGGGGTCTTTGCCCGCGCCTGTGTTCGTGTCCGTGTTCGTGTCCGGGTCGCAGTCTGGTGCTTGATGCGCACAGTCGATGGCGAATTGTAAATTTCAATGAAATGCTTAACCAATACAAAAATGCTAAAGGTGGGCAAATGTAATGAAATGGAAAACGGCAAAGCCAGATGAAACGAGGCTAAAGGAAATCGCGCATGGCCCAATTGTTAATAATCGCTGGCACGACCCAAACAGTGGGTGGCTGCCCCTCTCTCCTTTCCTCTCTCTCTTTCTGTATGTATGTGTTTGTATGTTTGTTGTGTGTTTGCTATATTTCATTCATTCATATGGCCGACAGCACCGGAATTGGAATCACTTTGGCCGTACGTATTACACGCCATGGCCAATGAACATGTCCCGTGCTATCGGCGACAGTCGACGACGACGACGACGACGACGACGACCACGCGCGACGTCGGCATAATCTGCACTGACATTTGCGCCTGAAAGGAGCTGCCAGGGTGTTCAAATGCCACATCACTCCACTGCCCACACACACACACGCACACACAAACACTCACAATTATTGTGATTGCCTTGAAATGAGTGGAATGCGGCAAATGTTGCGATTGTTTTGCAATCCTGACGTATTAATTAAAGTGTAAATTGCAAAGGAAGTTGTTCGGCAACGACAGGCGGCATCATGTGATGACGTTGATGATAACGAAGGCAACGATGACGATGATAATGATGATTGTGTTAGCCAATCTCCCATACAAAATGCTTTTTCTGCCATAAAGATTTATGAAATTCTGTAAATCTCGCAGCCAGAAAGTTGGTAAATGCCTAAATATAGCAGCAGGATATTTCATGTTTAGCAGTCTATTGAGGGAGAGCCGCAACAAGGTAAAAAAGAAGTCTTAGCTCGTGACTCAAATATGAAGAAAACGGCAGATGAAAATGATAATATTTGAACGAACATGTCAGAAACGAAATTGAAACATTTGTTTTGAAAGACGTAGAAATGTGGGGGGGGGGGGGGGGGGAAATGAGAGACAAAGTGAGAGAGAGAGAGAGAGAGAGATAGGGAGCAAGATATATATATATATATAGAGAGAGAGAGAGAGAAAGAGAGGGTTCTTACACGGGCTAGATCTTTGGGCTATAATTCTTAGACGATTACCCAGACCTATTGAGTGACTACCTCATTTCGCAGCTATTGAATTGAAAACTCTGAATAGCAGGTCTTTGGGCAGCATTACTTATAGATACGCGTACCCA
Organism: Drosophila mayaguana; assembly: GCA_037075325.1. Lineage (NCBI taxonomy): Eukaryota > Metazoa > Arthropoda > Insecta > Diptera > Drosophilidae > Drosophila > Drosophila mayaguana. Next base: position 2,178,506 of record JBAMCG010000123.1, on the reverse strand, counting down.
GACTTATTGAGTGACTACCTCATCTCACAGCAGTCGAATTGAAAGCTCTGATGGCATCTGAGTCTCCTAGTTTTTGTCCGGGGACTATCAGATCTTTGGGTTGTAATTCTTCAACGCTTACCCAGACTGCTTAGCTCCCTCTCTCTTCTAACTTCCCTCTTGCATTATGTTTTGAGGTTTATTTTTGGAAATAGAAGTATTGAAGGAGTTGGAATCGTCCCACTCTTTATACTTTTTCCTATCCCAAAAAAATTAAAATCAGGAAAATGTATAGAACATTATACTAAATTCCTTTTGGCTTATTAATGCATGAATTTTTTTTAAGAAATTATAATTCATAGCAAAGATCTCTATAGCTCTATAGATATATAGCTCTAATAGTTCAAATGTTAATGAACAAAAAATAATTGCAGAAGAAAAGATTAAAGTCCTTAAGGATGCTAAAATGCCAAATAAAGTTAGTTTTGCTAATATTTCTTTTGCTTAATGGGGAATGTTTGGCAAAACTATTGTAATTTTTATTACAGTATTTAATGTGGCCAGGTTCGGAAAAATGGCTAATAAGGCGCGTGGAGCTATCGCGAGCTCAAGTTGATTAATTTGGTTGAGTGACAGCAGGCGCGACAGTTGCTACGACCAAATCCCAGGCGCAATTTGAGCTCGCCAAATATTAACGACTCGCTCCGGTCCCCGGTGCCAAAAAAGTCCCCCTTGCTCCCACTCTACTCCACTCCACTGCCCTCCTCTAGCTCTGCTCCACTGTAACGCCCTCGTCTATCATATGGCACACACTTCATTTTATGGCTTTATATTGAGGGAGGCGGCTCATAAAGTTTAAAGGCGCGCAGAAAAACTTTTGTGCCTATAAGTTGAGGGAGACAGAGAGAGAAAGGGAGAGAGAGACACAGTCCCCCTCCATAGAATCCCAAGCTTGGGCCGCGCTCATTTCGCTATATAGTTAAGTTTCACTGCACCCATATGACTCCATCTGCTGAGGCAATTCTGACTATGGCCCGAAATTCTGAAGCGGAGAAGTTTTATGCCGTTTCAAACTTTATATATAGTTATGACATGCATGAGCCATACGCACACACACACACACACGTTATGGTCATTGTTTAAAGTGTTTGGCCACATAAATTCCTGAAGAGCAATATATGTATATTCTGCAGCGTTATCTTGAAATGAGTGCCCATCATTTGGAATGCAAATTAATTTTATTTTTATTGTGTTAAGTTTTCTATTTGTTTTTCCAAGTCTCAGCAAACTATGCGCAAATTGATGCAATTTGGTAAAACTGTTTACGATTTGCAATGAAAACATTTGAGTTTTTATTATTTCAACAGGAAATTACTCGAGGTTTAGTTTGCGGCAAAAGTTTGTTTGTAATAAATTTTTAGAATAATCCATTTTACGTGTAAATTTGATTAGCAAAAGCAATTTAAATTGCAAAATTTCATACAGTAGCAAATTTGTTTTGAAATCTTTTGTTTGTTTACTGTTTTTTTTTTTTTCAGTTTTTGATGCGTCCTTAAAAGCTTCAAATAATCTTACATAAGAAAAAGATTAATGCCTGCTTCTGATACTGTAACAAGAAGCAATTTCAAATAGCAAATATTGCCCATAAATAATTCAGTCTACAGAGTAAAGAGTTTAATCTGCAAACATATCACTTCATTTAAAATATAAAATCCCTCTTAATTACACAGTTTCTTTTAGCCCCGTCAAATGAGAAATTGACTATTCATGTAATTCGTAACAAATACTATAAAATGAGCCTGTAAAATCATCTCTATGCTTCCGAGTTCCTGATTGGCTCTTAACTATTGCAGTAGTATTAGTACAATGCTGAGAGCTTGCATAGAGTTGCAGTAAAAATGTGATCTGAGTGAGTTTGCGTTTTAGCTGCGCGCACTGTGTTATGTGTGTGGGAGAGAGAGACAGAAAGAGAGAGAAACAATGATAGCTGCGGCGGTTGCTAAGTGCGAGCGAGATGGCTATTGAAGTCATTCGAATATGCCCGTTACGATTACAGAGGACGAATAGAAAGCGGCTTGGAATTGTCATTCTGCAAAAGCACATTGTGAAAGAAAGAAAGGGAGAAAGCATTCTGGTGCAATCCGAATACAGAGGACGAATAGAAAGCGACTTGGAATCGTCATTCTGCAAAAGCACATTGGGAAGGAAAGAAAGAGAGAAGGCACTCTAGTGCAATTGGATATTGAGACCAATTGTATAAAATAAAACTGGAAAAATGGAAATTTTGTAATTTCTGTTGATCTTCTCTGTCAAAAGCTAAAAACTTAATATTAAAACATTTTGAAACAAGAAATTGTCTGCCAAATGCAGTTATTCCTTGTACATATGTAATTTGAGATGAATTAAACAGGCTCATAGCTAAACTGTTAAGAGATTCAAACATTTTACTTAAGGCTGTGCAAAAAGGTGCCATATGGAAAATTGTTGGTCTTAATTGAAACTGAAAAGCTCGCAAGCCTTGAACTAGCCTCAACCGCATCAGCAAGAAACAAAGAACTTTAAGAACTGAACTGAACTAAACTAAAGTTCGTATAAACTAAAGTCGCCCAGTGCCCTGGTCACGCCTGTCGCATGGGGCAGATTCAAGGCGTGTTTTTGTGTCTGTTGCTGTTCCTGTTCTCCCCTCTTTGTTTTATTTTATTATTTATTTACGATGACAACAGCATGCCCTGTACGCAGGCAAGTGGCACAGCGGGTCAGTCATAAAAACCTAAACGCATTTCTCAATTTTGAGTGCCAATTCGGAGCGATTTTTCAGTATATTGGGAGCCTAATCTTATATATTGTCAGATTCATATAGATTGTCAGAGCTGCATTGCACTTGAATTCTATAGATATAGGGTATCGGCTAGTCAGGCTCACTCGCCCATTTCTTAATGCCTGTGTATTTGTGTTCTCTGCTAGTTCTCTTCTAGGCGAATGTAACTCGTATATTTTCGCTTTTGTTTTATTTTCTGTGTTGCGTTTAGGCGTCAAAAGTTTGATCCATTTTTATGTGCGGGCGAGCAATAAATTGAAACGCCAAATTTGCTAGCGAAATGCTCAACTGTTTGTCAACATACAACAACAACAACAACAACAATGGACAACAATAACAGCAACTAAAACAACAATGTATTGAAACTTGACATTTGGGGGTCCAAACCAAAGTAAACACCAAAACCAAATAAAAATCCCCGCCATAGAAAAAGTTTTTTTGTTTTGTTTTTGGCGGCCAGCGAAATATTAAGTCGCACCTGCAATACCCTCTATATACGGTCTGGCTTACTTTAGCATATAATAAATTGCATTTGTCGCACAATTATAGTTGATAATACTATTTACCTAGGCACTAATTCAACTTGAAGTCTTTGTCCTGTACTGTACAAGTTCAATGCGCTGAGTATTCGCACTATGATACCCTGTAGTTATAATAATATAGTATATATAGGCCTATGATTGTCATCAAAAAGGAAACTGAGGCCTGCAGTACACGCATATTCCTCGTAAGGACTCATTATAGTCCAGCTGAAGTGCCTGAAACATCGTCCCCATATATATAAGAACTGCCTAATATGAACTTAATTTCATTTGATTTCACTTGTACTTCCAACTGCAGGGTATTAGATGCGTCATCATGACGCCGCGCCATGACAGTAATTGTGATTTATATGCTCTGCCAGGCCAACGACATAACATATCGACCCATTTTCCATATCCTTGCTACTATTCCTGTTTCTGTCCTTGCCAATGTCAGCGAATGGAGCCGTGTAAATTGCTCCATGAGCATTAGACGCGAGCTTCACAAGTGCATATTAGCGCGGGGCGCTTCTACATAGGCACACACACACACACACACAAACATGCTCATGAACGGACGGACAACTGCAGTTGGCGTGTTATCCTTGTTGTTGTCGCTGATGTTGTTTGTGTTCATTCATTGGCCACAAGTGCGGACTAGCTGTGTAACATCCTTCCGGCATAAAATTGCTCTGACACGCCACATTGTTGTTCTAGTCGATGTTGGATGGCGCACAGCTCGAGCCCCTCGCCAGCCCGTCCCGGCCAAGGTGCTAAGAGCCATTCGTGTTCGTCCCAATGCACTCACTTGAGCATGGACGTCGCTTTGCCAATTCGACGTTGCAGATGCTTAAACTGCTGCAGCTACTGCGCTGCTCTAGACTGTGGAAACGCTTTGCCATTTTGGGCCTTAAAGTATCAAATGCCTGGGAATATAACCATAGGCATAAAACTATAATAATCAACAGATATTTCGAGATATAGTTCGATTGTCGTCTAGAGCTGAGTGCTTTGCAGTGAGATTTCACTTCAGTCAGTCAGGCATTTTAAAAACTTCTCTAACTGGAAACAAAGTGCTTAAAATATTCTTTCAATGAGTCCGCTTCATATTGTTAGTCGCTGACGACGGCCTTGGATGGAGTAAAAGAGCCAACTTAATTGTACCATATACACTACAATTTGGCTCTCCCTCGTTTGGAATTGCGGTATTATTAAGTTGTACATTGGCTTCTGGCCCGGCCTTGTTGGATGCCTTAGCTAGCTGAAGAGCCCACACGCACACCCATACACACACACTCACCCACACATACCTAAATAGGACTGCTGTCTGAATGTCTGTTGCTAAACAACAAGCGATTGTTGACTGTGTGTGACTGTGTTTGCACAGTGGTTCAAGTTTCAATCAAAGCATTTAGCGGAATTGTTGCAAATGCTGAAACTCAATATGTGCTTAGACAATGCAGTTAGTTAAAAACACATACATTTGAGAGAGAGAGAGAGAGAGAGAGAGAGCGACAGAGCCAGAACCTACATTTCAGTTGATGACGAAATAGATGTAAAGGTAATGTGGGATGAAATATAAAGCTATTAGCGAGCTTTTATGTATTAGCAGGGGAGATAGAGAAAAAGAAAAGAAAGAGGGAGAGGTAGGAATAGACAGAGAGAGAGAGAGAAAGAGAGGAAAATAGAGAGAGAGGGAGAGAAGAAGATAGAGAGTGAGAGAGGAATAGAAAGACAGAGAGAGAGAGGAAGATAGAGAGATGCATAAACAGTAATAGATCGACAGAGAGAGTAAAAGGGAGAGTAGAGTAAGCGAGATAGAGAGGGAGCTAGAGGGAAATCAAGACTGGTAGCTAGAAGCGAGAGAGAGAAGGAGACTGAGTCTCGGAGAGAGAAAGAGTGATAAAGAAAAAGGAAAAGGAAGAGAGGGAGAGAGAGAGAGGCGAAGAAGTAGAGAAAGAGAAAGGGTGATACAGTAATGGAGAAGACTGTAAGGAGAGGAACTATAGGAACTTCGAAACATAGAGGGAGCTACAGAAGAGAGAGAGAGAGAGAGAGATAAATAGATAAAGAAAGAATCAGATGGATAGATAGATAGCAAGAGACAGAGAAGGCAAGGCAGGGAGAGGGAGAGAATGAGTGTAGGAGTCATGGTGAGAGGATAAAATGTGAGAGAAACAACATGGGAGAGAAAGCGAGAGAGATGCGGCTAGAGAGCTATAGAGAAAGATACAGAGAGCGATACAGAAAAAAAAAAACACAAATGGAAATAAAGAGAAAGGAAGAATCACAGAAAAATAAGGATATATTTAAAAGTATTGCTGTCAGATTTCAGCACTTTTCAATGGTGATTCCATTTCAGTTCAACTGTGCTCGAGTGTTAGCTAATCAGGTATACTACAATAAATAGTCCGATTGATATTTGACCATTGATGCATTTACTGTAAACTTGAGTATTGTTGGGCTAAATCATCAGCCCCATGCTGGGTATACGAGCTGCTAATCTGTAAATAAACCAGCTTCCAAGCTAACAGTACAATCGTTGCACAGCATTTCCGTTAGCACTAATCCCAGTTGCACAGTGCAGTTGTAACTTGGGCAAAATGCTGTCGTTCCTGTTTCTGTTCAGCTCGTCACTTCACTTGGAGCTCGCTGTGCGTGTGTGTGTGTGTGTGTGTGTGTCTAAGTGTGTGCAAGTAGCAAATATATTGCAAGTTACTTTCAAGCTCGGGAAAATATGAGTTTACGGCAGCAATAAGCGATATATGTGTACATATCCACACGCACACGTATATATATATATATATATATATATATATATATATATATATATATATATATATATATATATGTATATATATATGCGATAAATTGTGTGGAAATGGTGTCTGCTTTTGGAGCAGACGTCACTTAAGTCCCTATTCTGTAATTTCACGCAATTTCCATGTGTAGAGCCGCGAGCTAGTGACAAATTTGGCGGCGAGGCATGAATAATGCGGCAACATTAATCAGAGAGTCGGAGCGAACGGTGTCGGTAGGGGCGAAGAGAGTCAAGTGGAACGGTACGAACGACAGCCAGATTAGAGGCCACAAAGCGTGCAATCAATCGCTTGACTTACCTGAAAGCCAACCAGACTCCAGACCTCCTCCTCGGTGGAGAATACACAGGCGGTGCCAGCGCGTCCATGATACTGATAGATCCTCACCGAATGGGCCAGAGCAACGGGTATAGCAGTTGTCACAATCGTTATCCAGGCACACATAATGGCGCTGTGTGTGTGTGTGTGTCAGCAAGATAAATAAAGGCAAATGTCTTAGGTAATTGATGCCCAATTAGTTGGTTTTGTTAGGCCCTAATGCCGAGCTACTCTCGTCTGGCCAATTAGAGCTATGGCTAAAGCTGTAGCTGCAGCTGCAGCTGTTTATGAATGGTTTATTATAAATTCATGAACTCATTTCAAAATATTTCCATTCAACCTTTTCAGCCTTTGGTTCAAGAGAATTTCTGCACTGCAGCAAAATTGATGCTGAATCGAAAAACTTTTATGAGAGTTTCGGAAAAACTAAAACCATGAATATGGGATAAACCCAGGCAGTTAACTAGATGTGAATCAGTTTGGAAATGTGCTTTCGCACACACGCCCTTAAGCGCCTAAGAAGTGGGCTAAGAGCAAACCAATTGGGTCTCGGCCCAGCCAGGGCAGGCCCGAACTAATTGCTACAGGGAGGGTCGAGCGATGTTACTTACAGCGTGGCATTGCGTTCGGTGCGTAGGGACATGCTGGTGACGGGATGCACGACGGCCAGGAAACGATCGAAGGACATCAGGACGAGTGTGTAGACGCTGCAGGGCAAGGAGAATACCACAAACCATACATACATACACATACGCCTGCCGAACAACTACGGGCGGACGGGCCCGGCTCTAACTCACCTGCAATGGCATGTGACCACAATCATGTACTGCACAAATTTGCACCACAAATTGCCAAACGGCCATTCCGGCAGCACATAGTCGGTGGCCGTGAACGGCACGCAGAAGATGACGAAGAGTATGTCCGAGACGGCCAGGTTTATAATCAATAGGTTTGTGGTCGAGCGCATTTGTTGGTTAACGACCACCACTAAACGATGCGTACATAGGCAGGCATGCAAAGAGAGAGACAGAAAGAGAAACAGAGATAGAGAGAGAGAGAGAGAGAGAGAGAGAGAGAGAAAGAGAGAGAAAGAGAGAGACTAATTTAATATGGCTATTTTCTGTAGATGCAGGTATCTGATTTTAACATTTGATTTATAGCATATTAAATAAGGCTTCTTGCTTAATTATTACTACTTGAAATCGAAGTAGACAATCGAACCGAGACAAGATGGATTCTAATTGCGTTTACACTTGTCTATGCACTTTTAATTAACCCAATTAGACGACTTGCTCCTCGTTGACAGAACAATGGGATGTAGACTTGAGCTAGCTTTACTACCTTTACTGCACTACCTTTACTGCACCGCCTTTAAGCAGTACAATTTTACTTATATTATTATTATTATCGATGATGGGCAACCTTGTAGGGTTGCCAGATGGGTACGTCGAATAGGGAGAGCCCTGTAGATCAACCTGCACCGTCTTTAAGCAGTAAAATTTAAGAGATTATTATTATATTATTATTATTATCGATGATGGGCAACCTTGTAGGGTTGCCAGATGTGTACGTCGAATAGGGAGAGCCCTGTAGATCAACAGCGAACCATCGGAAAATTTGCCTATTTGAACTTTAAAACTAAGTAAGGGAATAACAATAGAAGAAAGATGTGAATTATGAGAGGACTTGGTCAACTCATTTGCCACATTTTCAGTTTGTAGCTCTAAGTCTATGGAGGTTAGAGTTCAAAGTTGTTTCTGGTTTTCCGGTCTACCTGTCTGTTGTCTGCAATGTAGAACCTTTGCTACAAATTCCCCTTACAAATTCCCGTTTAGTTTAATTTCTTGGTTAGCATCGAAAAAGTCTTAGTTTTAAGCTGCAGTAGTGCAGAGACAGATAGAGGCAGATGGACTGCAAGAGGGATAACAGAACGGATAGCAAGACGCACGACGGACAGCTGGACGGCGGATAGTTCGACTGACAGCAAAATGGATAGAAAGACGAGCCGTACGACGTGCAACAACACGGAAAGCTAGACGAGCGGAAAAACAGACAAACAGTCGGAGACCAAGGGTATTAAAATGAGCTTAATAAATTTGTAAAGTCTCATTTCTGTTCTTAATTGAATTTAATATTTATAAAACTTAAATAGAATCCAACTATTTTGTCTGAAGTTGTCTGCATTTTTCGTTGAACTTAAGATAGTTTTTAGAATGTAGGACTTTCTATATTTTTCCCATACGTTCAAATAGAGACTCCCAATGTGTCGTTCATGGCATTAGTTAAATGTTCATGTAGAAGTAAATAGCTTGAAGTGTATCACAACACTTCAGGTTTGTCAGTGTATTCGATGTGCGGCACCTTTACGGATAATACCCTCGTGCTTTGTTTGCTTAGCCGTTGCCTCAGCCGTAAGCCTTTAATCAGAGAGAGAGAGAGAGAGAGAGAGAGAGAGTGCAGCCAAGGAATGTTATATATTTGTTTAGATAATGGCATTCGTTAATTCATCATTCATTCATCAATATGTGTGCTTTGGCAATTAGCACCAGCCTGGCAAAAGCCAAAGCCGAAGCCAAAGCCAAGCGAATCACATACATGCACGCACTTTGCGGAATGCCTGAGCCGTAAGTAAATTGGGCCAGGGATTTGCAACGTGATATGCGGCAATTGCTTTAATAGAAATTCATTCCATGCCCTCAGACGAACGACATATTAATTTGAGCCAGCTCAGCTGCCCGTCCACACTTTGATGCGGCCAAGAGAAATGAATCTGGAATCGAATGGCAATTGCGAACGTGCTGGCCGTCTATGCCTCTGAGGCAACGCAGCTTCAATTTATATGCATGGAATTATTTCATTGTTTTTAAATAATATTTTCGTCAATTGAACAAAAATCATTTTCTGTAATTGCGTATGAAGTGAAGTGGAAATTTAATTACCGAAGGATATTTAAGTTGGATGAATGGAAGCATTTTCTTCGATTGCAACAGACAGTAATAAATTAATCAAAATATAAAATTTTAAATCAACTAAGAGAACACGTGTAACTATTTTATTTACACCTTTGCAGCAGAGAAGCAAACCAAAAGCTCTGGCAATTAGACATAGACGAACTGTAATCCTAATAAAATCCCTTTTAGGCCAAATGGAACAAGACTACTTCAGTCGACAATATATCGCACATCTTGTGCACTGTTTAACTATCGAAAGCTATTTTAGGTTATCCCAGAGATCCTCCAGAGAGAGAGAGAGAGAGAGAGAGAGAGAGAGATACTGCATTAGACACCAGCACCCTCATGTCGTATAGGGCCGGGTCTTGACTTGAAATCCATCAAATAACCCCTCTCACTTTCTTTACTGAGTTATCCTATGGCTCTTTCTGTGCCCCCTATAAACTCCATAAGCTTTTCAGAATGTAAAACTCATCTATAATTATTTTATAAAATTCAAAAATAACAAGTAAGAAAGCTCTAGTCGAGACTGTTCGACTACGAAATCCCCTGATCCCTTCCAGGAACTGATATTTCAACAATTCTTATGAATTATAACAAAAATCAAAATTCTATAAAATACATATGAATCTACATTTACAATTTGGGGACTCTAGCTCTAAAGATGTAGAGATATAATTTTATAACTGATTTATCGATAAGGTTTTTATCGATTAAAATAACGGGATGAGTTATCGATTTTTAGAGATAAAGTCAATATCCGCGCTATATATACGAACATTTAAAAAAGTTTCAAGTCTCTAGCTCTTATATCTTCTGTAATCGACGCGTTAAAGCATAGGGACAGACAGACAGGGCTAGATCGACTCAGCTCGTCGCCCTGAACAAGAATATATATATGGGGTCCGCCACTCCTCCTTCTGCCTGTTAAATACATTTCAATAAAACCATTATATCCTGATTTCCCATTTTCAATGGGATCAGGGTATAATAATAGTAATGAAGCTTCAACGCTTGCTTGGAATTTCCCTTTTTTGTTTTCTTTTAAATTCAGACTCAACGAATTGAACTTATTTTATAAATATCTATTCATACTTATATTCATTATATATATTTATGTAATCTAAACTCTGTAAGAGCTGCGAAGATGGACAAATAATACTATGTTATTTTCGATCTAGCTGAACTGTATTTCAGTATTCAGTATTTTATGATCTAAATTAATAATGATAACTAAGAAAACGTTTCAGCAAGTGTGAGCTGAGCTGTGACCTCTGACAATGCTCTTGGCTGCCAAAAAGCAGCTGCAGCTCCATTCCCCAATCACTGCCATGTTACGTCCATGTGCTCGCCCAGTGCCCAAGCTTGTTTTCTTTTTTTTTCTGCCAATTACGCGCTGAGAAAGTCGAACTCTGTAAACTTAAAGTGACTGTAGCTAAATGTGTGTTGTAGCAGTAGCTGGAGCTGGAGAAGCTGGTCCTTTGTTCGCGAGTCGGTCCTACTTGGGCTCTTTGTTGCTGCTCTTCCTCCGCTCCACGTCGTTGCTCCAGGAGCAGCGCCAGCAGACGAAAGCCACTTGCAATTAGCCAAACAATTTATGTTTCTCTGTTGAAAGTAGCGCAGCGGATAAATTCTATAGACTGTACAGTGCGCGGCCAATGGGGCGTTGGCATCCATCTGAGCTGCCAGAGGGTGGCAGGGGTTGGGGGCCCCTGTATTGTCGCTGTCACAAAAGTTGCCTCGTCTCGGTCCCACATGCAAGTGCGGGACGGGGCGCATGCATGATGTGGAACGTTTCAATGGATTGATGGGGCATACTGTCAAGAAAATTGCAGACAACGCTGTGAGTCTGTGTGCGTGTGTGTGTGTTTGTGTGGGTCTGCCTGGGTGGCTTGGTGGTTAGTCTGTGGGTCAGCAAAAGTGCAACGTGACGAGCAATTTTTGGCAAAGAGGAAATTTCACCGGGCGAAAGCCATATAAAATAAAGCTGTTTATGCCTCGTACTAGATGCTGACACTGGACCGGGGTGTGTCTATAGATAAAACTCGAAGACGATGCTAAAGGAATAGCATAAGCTCTTGGTAGTTCAAAGAGCTATGGCTGTGGCTAGTTGGCGGGAGATATACCAAGCCAATCACAGTGGAGACTATAGCTATTATCTTATGCTAGATCAGAGAAGTATTATCATTAGTTCGATTACATGAGAATCAAAATATGGAAATCCATTCAGCAGCTTTGCCTTATCTTCCCAATAAACTCGTCTCAACATCATCAAATTCACTAATTGCTTCAGCTGCACTCAGCAGCTTCTGCATTAGGCAGGGTAGCTACTAGTCGGGCAGTCATATCCAGTTTATCCATCTTATATACTTATTGCTGATGCTTTGACTTCTTGTTTGTTGTTATTGTTCACATTGCTCCTGCTGCTGTTGCTTTTGTTGCTGTTGCCGCAAATCAATTTCCTTTGAAACATATTTAGCACAGGATGTCGAGCGGCAGGAGGCGGAGCCGGAGGCGTTGGGCGCCGTGCGGGGGTAAAATAAATAAAAAGTGACAGCAACAGCAACGACAACGACAACGGCAACGGCAACGGCAGCGGCAGCGGCAACGGCTACGGCTACGGCAACTGCAAAAGTGGCAATAACATCAACAGAAAAGTCACAAAATTTGAACAATAAATACAAGTTGCCCTGCCCTAGCTGGCTGGCTGGGGGGCCCAGTTGCCACGTGTGGCACCAGTTTGATTTTGCTTTTATTTTTGTGCTCTATGCTGAACCCATTGCAAATTGCATGTAACAGGCAGTAGAAGGCCGGTACGGTAAAGCATCTGCATGCCAACACATGATTACGATGGCTAGGTCCATATACAGGGTTCTCCATACTCGAGGAACCCATCCGGCAACCCTACAAGGTTGCCCATATACGATTTAATCAATGAAAAATACAAGTTTGTTGATATTGTCGTTAATAATCAAATTATTTGGTTAAAGTAGACTTGATGACATCACACTTTGAATATGATATCTCTCAAATAGCCGCCTTGAGCCCCTACGGCGTATAGTGCCCGTCTCTGTCAAAGGTTGCCAGCTGGGTCACTCGAATATGGAGAGCCCTGTATCAGCCTTTTTCACAGTCACGGTATCGCTTAGTCGGCCACTCCCCAGACTAGCTAGCTATAACTATTCAGTTATGTTGTTGAGGCAAGTCATATTCGCATCACTCATAGTGAGTGCCGACACAAAGTGAATAGCGTCTACTCCTCATGTATATTCAAATATGGAATATGTACTGCTGCGTCCTTGCATTTGATCTCTTACAAATTTGTTGCAGAATGTTCGCAATAATTTGGAAAGTTAGTAACAGTTCGTCTCCCCAAAAACTAATGTAGTTTGCAGCATACGATCTACATTTCTATTGAGCATTTGACATTTTATAAAAAATGCCAATCCATTCACAATTAGCTCTACTTTTAGCTGAGCCTCAAAGGGGAGATGGGTAAAAATTGGAGCCGGTATTTAAAATATTACAAGATAAATATTGTATAAAATAAATATATTTTATATATAAATGAATGAATCATGGATCTATTTTATATATATAAAATTTGGGGACTCGAGATGTACGAGATATACTTGTATAAATGATTTTCGATAAGGGCTTTAATCGAAAAACAAAAAATCGGAATTGTGATGGAGTTTTGTTATACAGGGACTTATAGAAAAGTCTCTAGCGATTTAAGCTTCTGCAATCGAAGCCTTCAAACATAGCGACAGACGGACGGACGGACGGACAGACGTTCATATCTATATCCACTCAGCCCATTGCATATAATTTTGTTCTTTGTAAGTTTATGCTTGTGAGTTTTAGATGTTGGATACCAAAATTCCAAATAAATACTACTAAATATACTAGATACTTGTGCTTTGGCAAATACACACGCTCAAATGATATCACGCTGTGAAAGTTGTGTAGATAGTCCATCTATAAGACATTTTATTCAGCATAGTATACTTCCCTTCTTCTGCTTACTCGTATCAGGCTCTCATGCCTCCTGTCTCTATTTGGCTGGTCGTAAAGTATTAAAGTTGAGTCAGTAGGGGGGTTTTAACGGTTACAAAATAAGCTGAGGCAAATTTAAAATGAAGAACAAATTAGACGTTCATGGATTCGTTATATTTATTACTAAATATATACTTATATATATATATATATATATATATATATATATAGCTTAACGAATGTAGGAACCTGTAATTAATTCGTTCCTTGATTTTGTAAATTAGCTTCAGCTTTAGCTTAATGAGAAAAAAGCGTAACAAGTGTCGTCCGATAAATATATAGAAATATTCAGTGTACGGCACTTAGTACACATAGAGAACGTCCATAAGTACAACTAATATGGGCTGGAAATGGATTGTTTTGATTGTGTTTCATGGAATACTAGCTGCACAATCCAGTAAATTGACAAGAATACGAAAATTGGTGTGTGTGCAATTTTATAATGTGTGCAGAAATTAGTGCAAACTCAATATATAATCTCATTTTGCAGCGTAGCTTCATAGATGAGAAATATGTTATACCTAAAATGGATGTGCTTATTAAGAATCAGTTCGGGCACTACGAAGGCAACTATGAGTATTTGGATTACTTCAGTGAATTAAAGATAGTTAGACATTCGCGAAAGCCACTTGCAGAAAAATTATTAATTGTTGACAAATTTCAAGCATACAACACCAAACGCTTAGATCTGGAGGAACAAATAGAAGCCCGTGTGAGTGCCCTCGAATTTGAAATCCAATCAATTCCAAAAACTCACAAATGCAGGAGGTTTTATATGAAACAAAGGTTGGAGCTCGAAAGAGCATATACAAAGAGCAACTCAGTTAAGAAAATTGTTATAAGTAAAAGTAACCAAAGTTGCCTAGCTTAGCCTGGTGCCCAGAGTAGGAATCATAGCAGCCACATCAACACCCATCACAACAGGCATGGTCGGAAGAGCAGCATTGATCCTACCGATAATATTTGTCCTTAAGAAATTTGAAAAGCATAACAACAAAGGATTAGATCTCGAGGAGTAGATGGGCGACCGTATGAGTGGCGTCAAATTTGCTGTCGAAGCACTGCAATAATTGCCCATTTAAATGTAAATCTGTAGGAGATATTATTTCAATAAGCTTTTCAATCCAATACATTAAAACAAAAGAAAAGAAAAGATCGTATTTTATACATGGATGCAAATGAAAATTGAAGTCAGTATCTCTTCAGACATGAGGACAGCCGGACTTGGCTAGACCAGCTGAGGTCTGCCACGCCTCCTTCTGCTTGTTACATACACTTTAACAAAGCCATTATACCCTGATTTCCCATTTTCATTGTGCTCAGGTTATAATAAATCTTCAAGAAGCATTGGCAGAGACCAACGCTCAGAAGGAGAACTGCCTTGCTCATTATCTTCAATGGAGTCTGTGGTAGATTGTGGCGATGACTGTATCTTTATAACAATTTTGATTTTTGTTAGATTTTAGATACCGGCTTCAAATTTGTAAAGTTGAATGAGCTGGCATTTTCTTTATAATATGTCAACAATTGAACATGTAGCTGAAAATTTCATTGAACTCAACTAAGTCACTCGAAATTGAGCGAACAAAACCTTTTGCAAGCAGCCCAAGGCAGCCTCCTGTATTCTATGCAGTTACATTAGCTTTTTATTCGCTAGATGTGGGGTGCAAAGACGGTGTTTGAGACTTAAGGGTTTGAAGACGGCCGATCTGAAGAGTTCGTATCTCTTGTTTTTGCCACTTTTTTTTTACTGGTTATAAATTTGTTCTGCTTTAATAAACACACAGATCAGTGGAGATATCCCAGTCAGGTACACTTCATTTAAAATATGTATTATCTTAAGAAGAAAAGGATTTTGAGTAGAGTTAATTTAGGTAAGCTATTAGAAACGTAAATGTCATACTCTGAAAAGAGCCAGCCATGGAGTAAATCTAGCTCTTTATTGCTTTTAATTGCGTCTCTGCATTGCTCTAACATAAATGAGCTCAAACTGAGTAAAAATAGATGAAAGACCAGTCTAACAAGACATCAATAAACTTGATGCGGTGCGCGCTATAAATACGCAAACCACTTTCGAGCCATTGTCGACCGTTGCTACTCGGTAAATGTCAGTCATTTCCCGGAAATACCAATTAATATGTATATTGACAGGCGAGCGAGCAGGCGACACATACATGTGCACACCCTCACACACACAAGCACACACACAGCGACTGCTTCTGTTGCTGATAACAAGTAAGCCATTATGACTGACATTTTGTGGACAAACGGTGTAACGTAACAAAAAAAAAAAAAAAAAAAAAGGTCGGGTCCAAAGCATCTATGAGCATGCTGGACCATGAACTGGCGCTGAGCTAAAGGTAAAGGTAAAGTTTTATGTTGCTTGTTTTACAAAATAATAAAGTGTAGCATAATTTATGGCGCAGGAGGCTGAACAAAAAATGTATCTATACAAACGGAAGGGGGCTGAAAGCTGAAAAAGTTCTTCAAGCGCAAAGAACGCTGTTATTTAATGCCACGCTACACACACACGCACACATACGTTGAAGCAGGCTGAAATCAAATAAACAAATAACCAGACGTTGCTCAAGCATGTGTGTGCATGTGTGTGTGTGTGCGCGCCCTACGGATGTCGACTGGGCCATTTTTACAGCTTGCCACATAAATTTTGTTTTCTTGTTTTTTTTTTTTATGTAACTTTAATGTCACTTTAATGCCGTACATTAGACGCAGTATCGATGCATTGCAAGTGCGTCTGAGTCGGAATCTGTGCCCTAGCTCGAGCTCCACAATATGCTCAGCGCGATTCGTGTAATCCTTCAATTTATCTTGGAAACAACTTAACAAATAACTGCTGGAGCCAGCTGCCGGGCCATCGAGGCCCATAAAAGTCAGCCCTGAGACGGGCCCGAGACAGCCGAAAGCTTATATAATTGACTGCAATTGGCTGACTTGCCAAAGCTGATGTTTCATAATTAAGATTTGAAAAACTTTGATAAATAAATTAGAAGCAAGTTAGCAAACACTTATGGAAGGGCAGGGATGGGGATGACTTGGGCCTATCTCCAGCTAACCCTTTTTAGGGTCACGCTGCTTCAATATTTAACAGCATTCTATTGGAGATACACATAAATTGGGCTCCTCTTTAATGCACACAGAGCTCCAGCTTGGGCAATTCGCAGCTTTAAGCTAAACAGATTTCTACCATAAAACTGAAATGGCAACTAACGTGTCCATAAACGAATGAATTCAACAAGCGCTGTGAGGCCAAGCAAATGGCATAAAAGTGAACTTTAATTGGTAATTAAAATATGTCATAAAAGCTGAAAGCTTCTTCAGCAGCAGCTAGCAAGAGTTCATTACGGCCAGCTTTTTCGAAACAATTATGGGAATAATTGCTGCATTGTGTGCTTAGTCTCAGTCATTGCATTCGAATGATTCGCGTAATTAAATCATGCTCTAAAATCACAGAGATAGAGAGGAAGAGAGAGAGAGAGAGAGAGAGAGAGAGAGAGAGAGAGAAAGGGAGAGCGAGACAGTGCGAGCGTGAAAATGAGCATAAAATATATTTTAATGTGCAGCACAAAAGGATCCATCGCGAATACGTTTGGCAAATGTAATATCCAAATGAGACATAATTTAAATACAATTAAAATTCAACTACAGCATTGGGGCGGGTGTTATCTACGTCTAATTGTCTTTGACAGGAGCTGCCTCTGGCAGCGCTTTGTGAGCTAATTGAAGTGTGTTGGGCATAACAAGGCTTTCGAATGCATAAATAATTACGCCCGAGGCTCAAGGCTCACACGTACGCACACATGCACACATGCATGGCCAACAGCAGTAGATAGCAGATAAGCGGCCTTTGTCCGTTGGCCAAACAATTCCGGCTCTATGTATTTATAGATTGCCATTGCATGCGCACATATTGCGCAGCTGATTCAGGGCGATTCATTTACATTTTCGTTAACTTTGTGAGAGTGCTCGTTTGTGCACTGGGATATCCGGTTGCAAATAATGAGACCCAAAGATAAAGCGCAAGCTCTGCCAATTGCCAACTGGTCGACTGCACGACCGAGGGCACATACATACGAACACAAAATGTATGCAATTCCGAAGTGTTCATATCGCTCAGTTCTATCGAGTATCGGCTCAATGCTGCCAATGCTCGACAGCCAGATTATTTGTCATACAAGGCACAACCTAAGCAAATAAACATCCCAACTGATGGCCTGCTATGGGCAGGCGAAGACTTAAATAACCTGCCCACCCATTCATCAATTGTGTCCTGTTCCCATCAAGTCTTTGCACAAAGAGCTAAGCTCAGATACCTCTTCATTTTTGGCATGCGAGAGAATTTTAAATTAAATTATAGTGCAATTAATTCATAAATATATTTTTTTTTATTTTAGTAAAACAGTTGCATTACAGCTAAAGCCAATATTTTTATTTATTTATTCGACATGAGCGTTCATATAAAATTAAAGCTAACTTAAAACAAGTAAGAAAGCTCTAGTCGAGACTGCTCGACTAGGAGATACCCTGATCCCTACAAAGAGCTGATATTCACGCACGCATAAGCACGCGCTCTGCTAACTGCGCAGTAAGCAGCGACTGCGCTTGGGCTGCGCTGCAGTGTGGGCAATATTATGAGAATTTTGTTGCTGAATAATTTCTCCTGTAGTAGGACTATCTTCATGAAACTTTCAGAACGTGATCACAATGTGCAAAGGTATGTACATTCCAAAGCACAAGTCTCTAGTACTTAAAATACGTTTTTTGGGGGCGAAGGGGGCGTGGTATCCAAAATCTGTAAATGACGAAATCTGCGTATTGATCAGGTGTATATACACACCAAATCTGAAGTCTCCAGGTCTAAAAGTATTGAAATTACGGTGAATAAACAAAATCAGTTTATCGATTATTCGCGATAAAAAAGTAATCGGATGAGTTATCGAAAAAAAAAGATAAACTTGTACTGCGTATGGTATACGTGAGTATGCATACAAAATTTGAAGTCTCTAGCTCTTATATCTTCTGAGATCTAGGCGTTCATACGGACGGACGGACGGACGGACGGACGGACGGACAGACGGACAGGGCTATATCGACTCAGCTCGTCGCCCTGATAGAGAATATATATACTTTATGGGGTCTGCCACGCCTCCTTCTGCCTGTTACATACTTTTCACAAAACCATTATACCTTGATTTCCCATTTCTAATGGGATCAGGGTATAATTAAGCACTGGCCTTCGGCTTGATTTGTATATATGAAATCAATGGCAGTCTTGTTGCTTTAGTTGTATTAGTGCAAGGCTGAGAGCTTGCGAAGAGCTTTATTGAAAAATTATCCAATTACGTTTGCGCCTTAGCTACTTGCACTAAACATCACATATTGCGAGAGAGCGAGAGAGCTATACAATTACAGCTGTGTTGCTTACGAAGTACCAGCCGTTGCTGCGTGAGAGCGAGATAGCTAGCGATGTCATTGCACGTACTCATTACGATTGTCTGAGGACGAATAGAAAGAAAGCTCAGTGTGAAGACAGAGCAAGGGGAATTTATATTGGACGCAGTTACAAGAGTATTAAATTGGAATGCAAGGTAAGCCAATTTATATATACCTGACATATATGTATGTATATAATATATATTCCATTTAATTTCAAAGAGTCTTCATTTCACAGACAACTTACTTAAGTATGTCATAAGCTAAGTCTTAGCCTTAGCATAATTATTTATAAACAGGAACTGCCATTCTGAAAAAAATGTCTTAAATCTTGAAAGTTTCCTCTACGATTTAGTTCTTTGTATTTCCGATTAAAATTTACTTAACGAAATTGAAATGTAGCATAAAAGAAGCGAAATAACAAACAGTTGCTTCAAATACGTCTATTCTTTGCTAACCATTTTTCGACTCTCCTTTGGCTATGAGCATTCTTCAAACTTTGATTATTTGTATTGGATTGGGATACCCTAGATGGCTTGAAAACACGCCTTTATTCTATCTTTGTTGGCAGCAACCGTAGCTAAGTCATTGCCATCAGCATCATCATCATCATCATCATCATCATCATGATTGTTATTATGCCCTTTCACATTCATAGACCATTTCAATCAATCACTAAGACTTTAGAATTTACCACATATCCTGAACTTCAGGACAACGAGCGGGAAAAGTAAGAAATGACTGTAAATAAATAAAATAAGAGGCAAATAGCTGCTTTCAGCACAGTTTTCTGTTTTTTGGGCCAGCTTTTGTTGTTGTTGGTTCAGTCAAACAACAAATATTACGATAAGATGCCGCTGGATCAGCATTGAATATGGCCACATATTTGTGGGCTGTGAATTGTGGGCATGGACCTGGGTTAGCTTTGAGCTCAAATGCCCAGCTGAAGCCCTCAAAGGTACGGCCAACACCTAGCGATAGTGCAAATGAGTGAAAATCTGTAACAATATGGCCAGCAGGGCGTATATATATATATATTTGCGTTGACAGAAGCTCAGCCAAAGGGAGCAAGGGCGTGACTAACACTATGGCAACAAGATGCATATGTGTTTGTGTGTGTGTGTGTAGCCAGATGCTAGGGTGAACAAAGGGTAAGTAACTGGAGTGAACCACAATTATAAAGTGTCTGGCATATGCATTCCCCTGAAATTTAACCTAATTACGATCCCAACTAACCACAACTACAACTTAACAATTGCACTTTGTGCATACATTTGCATCTTGTGGCAATTTCTATAAAATACAATTACAGTTATATTCAAATAAAGCAAGTCCCACTTGACCATGTTTAAGACAAAGTACTTTAATGAAACAAACTTTAAGTTTACGTAAAAGATTACCAAGAAAGCATTACTATGCTTCCGACAATTATATTTCAGTTGCCAATTCCATATTATTTCTAATCTCTAATAAATAAATAAATATTGAATTTATTGATTAAGCTAGTTATACATTCTAGTTGTAGTCACATTAAATAAAATTTGCCATTTACTTTAAAAATCAATTTAAATCTGTCGAAGACTTGGAAATATTATTATCGATTTATTTATTGATGTGAGGCAATGCTGCTAATGAATAATTTCTTAAAAAAAAAAAAAAATATATATATATATATATATATATATATATATATATATATAAAACTCCTATATAGATATTTAATATAATAATATATAAACTGAATTGGTATGAAAGAACGGCTCATGTCATATTCACTCACATATATCAGTAAGGAAAACACTCGGGCTCTACTGACTGCGTTATACCTTTTCAGTGTTCAAAACGTATATATCAAAATATCATTTTTATTAAATCTCATGGGAATCTGTTTTGGAGTTTCCTTCATATAGCTTATAATTGTTTTTTCCTGATTTACCACGTCTCTTGTGAGCGTAGATCTACATGACTATATCAAATAAGTGATTATCTATCAAACCAGATATATTGTAGTATTTGCCCTGTAAGTCACTGCCCAATGGACCTAATGTACTTTATAATGTTATATAAGGATTCAAAATTCCATTTCCCTACCATTAACATTCCCTAAAAAGAGCTGGCAAAACATTGCTCAAAGCGAATATACTCTCTTTTCACTTCGCTCACGCATTTGGAAACAGTTTAAGTTCTAAGCATTTCAATTCAAACTGTACTTCATGCAGTATTTTATTTAGATTGAGTTTGAGTGCGTCACGAGAGTTGATGAAAAAGGTGTAAAACCTTTTTGTCTTTCGAGTGCAGAGATGCGGGCAAGGGAAAATTGCCTTATCAGAATTTGTGCGCAATGTGGGGCTCCTCTTAAGCTCTCAGCCCAGTTGGATGAGCTAACGGTGTTCAGCGTTGCTGTGCATCGGGCATTCATACATCAGACGTACATTGCATTGAAAAGTAAAACAATAAAATTGTACATGGCCCATAAAATGGCATGAATATGACGAAACTGTGGGCCAAGATGCAAGGGGGAGACAGCCACTGAGGACTTGCCCACGCACGATTGCCAGGCCATTGTGTGCATAACGAGTGACAGTGTGTGTGTCCGTGTGCGTGTGTGTGTGTGTGCGTGTGCTGTCCACATGGGCATTGTTTGGCACACGTGTGCGCTTATTGTTTTTGTTGCCTGCTTTTAGGCGCTGCGCTCATTGCTGGTTATAAATTTTATCACTGCCAACGCAGTAAAATAAATTTGTGCACCGCCTTGTGGATTTGTGTAAATTTGCACAGCGACAGCCAATACAATATAAATACAAGTACAAATACAAACACAAATACATATGCACATAGGTTTGCAGATATATATATAGATGTTCCATCAACATATGCCATATGCTGCCTCAAAATTTGCTCATCGCATACTTTCGTGCGCCTTTGTTTATTTATTCCTTTCAGCTTGCATTTGTGTGCGTGTGTGTGTGTGCGTGTGTGCTTATCACACACATGCAATTGACAAGTGCCACAGCTGTATCTTAAGTGTTGGTTTAATCGATGATCTAGCTTAACGTCGCATTTTAAGCTACTTTGAGAATTTCCACCTGACTTAGGTTTGATCATGAACGGAGAGCTTAAAAAAGGTAGTTTAAGGAGCTTAAAGGTTTCTGGTTTGTTCTGAATGTTTTCCTATACTAAATGAAATTGATGTTCATTTCGCACACGGCCCTTCTTTGCGATTCTCAAAGATTCAACCAGTGGTAGTACTTGAGTATACTGAATTTGTTACACTCAAATATTATAATTCACTGATAAGCCTGTGCTAAGCTGGTTGAGGGTATCTTCCAGTCGAGCAGTCCCGACTAAAGCACTCTTCAAACAACAAAACATGAACGGGTCTGAAGAGAACAAACTAAGCTTTGCTTTTTGTGTACTTATGTAACTTATACGTGTATTCATACGTGTATATATATTTATTCTACTTCGAGTAATGCTACTGAAAGCATCGAAGCTGAAATTTTATATTTTTTATTTTGAAAAAAAAAAAACACGTAAGTTATTATTCTGCGAATGCATACGAAGTTCTTTAACCTTATAACCAACCAGCTCAATTGATCAGAAGCCTACCTGTTGGTGAGAATCAATTAGCTTACCGAGCCTGAAGATTACTTGAAGACTTTAACAATGAGCAACAGACGTTATAGATGTATAGATGCGGACTGTCTGAGCCAGATAGAGTTCCGACGTCAAATGCGCGACGTTCATCGCTATCGCATGCGCACTATTTATGAGAATGATAGCTGCGAACAATGTGAGTCGTGCAATAACAATGAGAGTTCTGCGACTGCTCCGAGTCCAATGGGGAATAGTGATGGGAGCTCATCCTGTATGAATCCGGCCGTCGATACTAATGAGAATGATTACTCAACCGAAGGGGTGACAAGTTTGGACCGTGAGGAAGGAAAGCCTCGCCGCCGCCGGCATTACGATGACTATGATGAGTCCGATGGCTACTATTACGAGGACGAGTTCGCTTGCGGTGACTGTTATAATGATAACTATGAAGTCCGGGAGTACTATGAGTATGAAGACAGTGATTATAACGATTATCCTGAGAATTATGATGAGAATCTTGATTTTGGTGATTATGACGAGCTTAGCCCGTGCTTGGCCTTAGAGAGGGTTCAGAGGGATGAGGACAATCGCGTCGCATTGTATGACCCGTTTGAGCCCATGCCCCCTCTGATAATAGAAGAGATCTTTGGGTGTGACACAACGTTTTCCGAAGAGAATATTGCAAAGAATAAAGCGAAGAAGAAGAAGAAGAATGACAATAAAAAGGAATGTAAAGTAATGCCGGAGTCGAACAATAATGAGGAAGAAGCTAGCTCAGATGAAAAATTGAATCAGGGAGTAGAAGATGAGGATTTAGCTGAAGAAAACGAAGTAGAAGAAGAAGAGGATGAAGGAGCAGACAATGAAACGACTGATGAAACATCTGATGAATCAGATAATGAAGCATTTAATGAAGCATCTGATGACTCAGCTAATGAAGCATCTGATGAAGCATCTGATGATTCATCTGATGAATCATCTGATTATCCACCTAATGATGAGGCATCTGATGACTCAGCTAATGAAGCATCTGATGAAGCATCTGATTCAGTTGATTTTACATATTTTGAATCACCTTTCGAAATATCTGATGAATCAGCTAATGAAACATCTTATGATGCATCTGATGACACATGTGTTGAATTAGCTGATGAAAAATCTGGAAGAGTATCCAATGACTTGACTTGTGCAACTGTTAATGCCATATCTGATGAAACCAACGATGAAACATTTAATGAAACCGCCACTAATATGTCTCTATCTAATATTACTTATTTGTTAGAAGACATATCGGGCGTGCAAAACACAAATGAAGCGGAAACTGATGTGGAAGGTGAATTCGGGCATTTGGAGAAATACGTCGAGGATCGCTGTGAGAGATCTTCTGCTCTACAGCACCAATGGCACCAGGCTGTTCAGATTCCCATACATGCGCCGACAGCCTCTGTTATTAATTCGACCAGTCCTCAGTCCGGCCAGTCTTTCCTCTTTGATCTGAGGACTCGCCCATCTACGGAGGACATAGTCAACTTATATACCCATATGAGCCATAGTGGCGATATCCATGCTGATAACATCATACGCGTCTTGGCGGAGAAACATCAAAAGTCGATAAAGGGAAGGCTAGCTCGATTTTTCATTGCGAACAGGGAGCTTCTAGTCCGAATGGCTTCTATAATTGCTTTTGGATTGTTGATTTATTACTATATGTTTCGCGCTGAATGGAAAGCCCAACAAGAGTTGGCGAAGCGAAAGCGCTTTTATTTTTTTTAGGCCTCACAGCTCTTTGAAATTGTTCAGAAAAAATGGAATTCACTTTGTTTCGCAACGCATATATATTTAGTAAATTAAAAATTTTACTGTTACGGCATAAAATGCATGCAAATAATTGTCAGTTGAAGTCGTTGCTTATAGTATTATATTACTGTACCTTTGCGTAAAAATCTAATTGCAAGATTCAAACTATTTGTGTTCTAGTTTGTTTAAGCATGAGCGGAGCTTGATCTTCAATTGAGCTGCGGATGAGCATTGCGCGTTTGAGAACCCTTCGCAGAAAGCTAACAAAATCGATCAACATCGAAAACAATATGAAGAGCTCTTATCAGCCATTCACATCAGTCATTGTTCATAAGAATTTTGGATAGAAAATGTTCCTCTCGAAGATTGTCATAGATCGCCTTGGTTAACCTTTTGAGAATCGTCGACTAGTACAGCATAGAGCCCATCAGCTAATTAAATCGCTCCGATTATCTCTATGCCAAGATACTCTGAGAATGGTATATGTATGTGATTTTTTCTGCCCCAGCATAGAAAGGAGACTGAGTAATTATATAGAAATTAGGAGTACTCAAACAGTTTGGGTCTCTGCTGCGGTCATTTTACTTCAAGCAATAAGAACAAAATTTAAATAATTACATAAAACTAATTATTTCTGGCAGAGCCGACTTCATTAGTCACTTTTACATTGCCATGATGAGTGGCTAATGAGTGATGAAAACAGCTGGGATTATGATTTATGATTAGCTGCTTGCTTGACTGCATACTCAGTGCAGCTTTGGTGATTTATGCATTAACGAATGCAAAACAAATATTGAAAATTGTTTCTCTATTGCAATCAAGAGTTTATTCAGCTGCAGCCACATGCAAATTTAAGCTAGATTAAATTTGATATCTCTTGCAATAAGGTCAAGAGCAGCTCGAACATTGCCCCAAAAAGTAGGCAATGCATTTTTGTTGTTTACCCACTCAAGTTGAATGCGGCGAGGAATAAACCAACAACTGCCGACAGTACTCAACGATGCTTAGTTAAATGTGCGGTGTCTGCTGAACACACACACGCACACAAACACAACACACACACACACACACACGCACATGCTGAAAAACAATAACAACAATTTCTATAAATGGCTGTTCTCAGCTTGGCCCAAAACCAAAAGATGCTTGCAACGGGGCCAGCAGGTGGCTGATGCAAGACGACACTTGAACGCCTTGGCTTTTCGCAGCAGGTGTGCGCGTGTCTGTGTGTGGGTGTGTGCTTACTTGTGCATAGCTGTGTGTGTGTGTGTGCTCTATCGTGGAAAAGCAAAGAAAATCTCAACAGAAAAGTCATTTTGCATGCAATTTTTGCAACCTTGACTCAAGTCGCCGCCTTTGCAGCCGCACCCTCAGCATATATATATATATATATGCGTGTGTGTGTGTATTTATGTCAGCATGCGTGTGTGTGTGCAGGTAGGGGCGAAAGCGTCAAGGTGTCACATACTATGCCACTGCTGCATTGTTGTTTTCAATGAACCAGCAGCAAAAGCAACAGAAGCTAAAAATAAATGCCACCGAAGCCGAAGACAGCAGCTGATAAAGCAGCAGCTGCCCGGCGGCAGTGACCGACTAGTAGATACCCCATCGGGCAACATGCTTTGCTTAACTATCTGCTATACTAGTGTCAGCGTGATTTTAGCCTCCTGTTGCTGAAATACTATTTCTAAGATGATACGCCTATCACTCTACTTTTTAATAGTGGGTATAACATTTCCATTCATCAGGTAGAACACATAGCTTCGATTTGACCGGAACTCTACTAAGTATAGTCTCTTTATGCATCACATCTAGAACTGTGAGCACAAATTCTTACGAGCTTTAGCTGACGACGCTTGAGGTTTTGCTCTCTGATCTGAAAGGTGTGCACGATGAGCCGGATTCCCTCTCATGAGTCGGTTTATCTATACTTTTCCAGCAACTGTGCACAGTGCGCCGTACTGGACTTGCCTGTGCGGACTTGAGAGGTTCTTCCAGCTGTTGCGAACGCTTAGCATTCGACTCACAGGCGTGGGACTGAGACAGACGCACTCCTCTCTGAGTTTCGAGTCGATTTTCAGTTTCAGATGGAGAACCTCCATTAAGACGTATTATTAACTCTTTTTTTAATATTCTAATCAATATTCATCAGGAATAATGGCAAAAAAAACAACATGGGTCCGTCGAATTTGGGCAGCCTTATAGGGTTGCCAGATGAGTCACTCGAATATGGAGAGCCCTGTATATCTTTTCCTTAGCTAGTCCATTACAGTTACTAGACTATATCGACTACGAACATTCTCAAAAGCTGACCTACGATGGACCAGCCTCAGAGCTCGCATTGGAGATTAAGTTTGATGGAGCGTTTTGATATGAATTTACCTGTTCGATGCTGACAATCTTTCAAATTTACCCGTACATACATTCATTTGCTGGCGCAGAGCTCTGTGGCCAGGCCCTGCTGCTGGCCTGTTTCCGTCTCCTGCTATCTTGGGCTTGCGTGCTGAAAGGCACTTTGTCAGGCGTTGGGCGTTATTTTGATAAATGATTTGTAAATGAACGTGTGAGTTTCATTGCAAATTATGAGAAAAATTAGAGTCGCTTGCTCAGGCCTCGTCCTCCTTTCTTATTGGGTGTGTTGTGTGTCTGTGTGTGTTTGTGTGTGTGTGTAAGAACAGTGATTTTGCTGACTGGGCGGCGGGAGTGCATAAGTGTGTTTATGGCTTATGGATATATAATTTGTCAAAGTGCCAGCCAAGCAAACGACTGCATCAGTAGCCACTTTGGTGTCTGCACTTGACTCGCCGCTTTAAGCATTGAATTAATGCCTCTGCTCTGCATTTTATGGCAATTTTAGAGACTCTAATGCGATGCATAGTCATAGAAGCTCTCTTATTATATCATTATGAAGCTCTTACAGCAGGCCAGTCCAAGTGAGGCTCTCTTTGTGTTTTGCTAGACAGCTTTGATCAATCCATTGACTGCTGTAGTTCCAAGTGAAGCAAGTGAGATTTTCCAATAGGCCAAATTAGTTCTAGTAAATATTATACAATGATATAGTCAATTTTCACATGCATCTGCACTTGTGAATTCAATGTAATAAATTATATAATATTCAAAAACTGATGCCACAGCCCCAATTGTTGAATGGGCTGGCAGTTATCACATAATTCATGGGATTTTCCGACATTTGTCCAATTCGATTCCCACAATTGCAATGCATATTTACTATGTAGTATCACACAAGTATTGCTGCCAGATGTTGTGATACCCTTTAGATTTGAGTGAGTAACATATGAAATGACTAGTAGTGCCTTGGATTAGCATGCAGTGACATTTAGCTGCCCAAAAGGGACTGACAGTAACGCAATTGGGACAACGTTTGACTAACAGAAAAACCCACAAATTCTGACACCTGCCAGCACCAATTTGGGGGCGCAAGATAAGTAGAGTACAAGGAAACAGAATGAATGGAAGCAATGAATATATATTGTTGCCTCGGCGTTATTTATGAAAATATCACCAACAGGAGGCGAAGTCTGAAGTCTGCATTGACTCATTGTCACTTCAATTTGCGTTACCATCTGATGTTGGCCAGCAGCAGCTGGCAGCAGGGAGTGGGGCATGCGAAATTTGTAGCTGCCGCATGGCAAATCGTGTTAGAAATACGCAATTGGCCACTCAAGCGTGAATTTGGGCGCGGCCAGTGTTGGTCAATGTTGACATAATCCTTTGCACGGCTTCGAATTGAACAGCCCAACAGCTGGTCATGCAAATTCGATTTGCCCTGCCTATTCAACACATCCAATTCCCAGCAAATTATGGCAAACGCTGGGGCTCTCAGCATATAAAAACATTAATATGAACTCTAGTTCAATCTGAAGCGCAAGTCGAATCGGAAAATGATATTTCAGTACTTCATTAAGGATACTAAAAGAATTGCAGGACTGCCGGATTTGGGATGCAGTGTATTCCTGAACGAGTTGATTCGTTTATTTTAGTTACATCTTGAATTGAGTTCTCACTTCTGCGAACAAGTTCAATTGATTGATTGAACTCGTGTAGCTTTTAAAGATCCCTGAACAAGTTCATTAGCTGCTTTTAAAGAAACCTTGAATTGAACTCGAGACTTTCTTCATGTCTGGGCGGACTGTATCATTCGTAGTTCCCTAGGCAATTTTAATGAGCTGGTGACTGCTTAAATTGATGAACTGAACTATTGTCCGAAACTTGTACTCAATCAAAAGCGTTCAGCTGGATGAGGGCTCTGCATTTTGAGTTTACTTTATGTAAATAGAAATATATACAATATATACTATTATATATTGTAATTTATGGAATATTCTTTGTCTCTGATTTTCCGAATAAAATGAATGTAATTCATTTCCCAGAAAATTATAGTTTTCGTTGCAATCTCAGCTATATTAAACCCCGAACCCTTTAAATAGGGGGAGTTATAATGTATAATTTGCAGGCTCGACCAAGTAGTATATAGTGTATATTCCTGATTACGATTTCCCCCTAATTGAACTCATCCTTGTTCGTTCATTAGCCGCTTCAATCTGGAAATCCCCATATAGATTGCTAAAATCAAATTAGTTACAATCATAGTTTTGCCCATGAGGTCGATTAGAGACGTTGTCGAGTTTCTATTATCACTGTGCATGCAGCACAGTTTCATGTGAATTTTACACTGTTTGGATTTTTCTTCTATTCAGACAAACTGAATATTGGAGTTTATGTGTGAGCATACAGTGCATGGACTACGTGCATCAATTGCTGCCAAATTTAATTAAAGTTCGCTCAGCAACACAGAAGATATCAAGGAAATCGTGTGGTTAAATGGGCGAAACCACGTGACAATCAGAGTCGAGCATGGACACTCATGCATTCAAATGAGTGCATTTTTCTTGGAATTTATTATTATTATTCGACTATTAGAGGAAATAAATGGAAATTGCTTTTGAATTCTGCTTTAATTGTCGGCGGTTGATTTCATTTTATATCTGACACTGCACCAGCAGTGCTTGCTATCCTTTCGACGGACCCATGTTTTTTCTTTTAAATGGGTCACTCGAATATGGAAAACCCTTAACCGATTAAGGCCTCTATTTGAAAGCATAGACCGGTTGGAATCCCCAATCCCACACAAGCCATCGGCAATGACAGCAAAATAATCGATTATTGTGTATCATATGATTAATCGTGAAGTACGCCTTACGTACTTTTATTCCCCATATTTCCAGCTCAATTCGATATATCAGTTATCCACTCCTTAGCCCTTTATATTGGTGGTATAGAGTTTTCAAAGTATTCCTTTCTCATTTTTAATGACTACGACTTACACTTTGCTAAGCTCTCTGTACTTAAATAGATCTTAGTCTTAGCTTCTCAAACTGCCCTCGCGTTAGGTGAGGAGAAAACTAGTCCTGAGATTCGCTTTTTCATTTGGAGTGGCGACTGCTCATGCATACAAATGAAACAGCTCCAATACAATGCAAATACTGATTGGGAATTAATGTTTGAATAGGATGGTCGATTCAAGTAGTTACATGAATTATAAAAAGCAAACATTGTTGAGCAGATTAAAGTGTTGGAAAGTACGGAAAAGGTGTTAAGTCTGTAGGTCCAATTTTAGAATTTATGCGCTAAGAGTATTTTTGGCTTGAAACATTCATTAATATTGCATTTAAGCTCTTACCCCAAGATAGACTTGGGAATTAATGGGGTTTGGCATCTGAGGTACAGCAACCCGCCTCCTTTTGCCCATTACAAATATTCACAAAACCAATAGAGCCTGAGCTGTGACTTTTTATAGGGTCCGGGTATGAAAATATATGATAATATGATCTGTTCACTCGAAATTCATTCCGTTCAATGAGGTAGGCTTGCCGTCGAATGCAATGGCTTAAGTCAATATCTCTGATCTCAACTCAAACAGATGCCCCAACTAATATATTCCCTTTCGAAAAGAAAACGAGAATCTCTCTAAGTAAATGCACCGCTTGGCATCCATCAGCTATTGCTTTTGCCAACGGAGGACGGATTTCTTTGTATTTTATGCCAGAGTCGATCCTTGAAGGGCACTAAAATTGCGAACGTAAAGTGGCAAATGCAACAAAATGTTGTTGTTGCAACATGCCAAATGTGCTGGACGTAAAGTTGCAACGTGCTGGCTCTGGACAGGGCTGCGTCCATTCCATAGACATCTGGGGCATATAAAAAATCAATTAGCTGCCTTTCCGGCGTTATGGCATATTAAAAGCGAAGATTGCCCAGAATATTTGCAATTATTACGCATAATTTGGCTCGAGTCGAGGGCAATTTGGCCATCGAGCCGGGCTCGCTGATGTAACGACTTCGGGGGTCGCAGCACTTTTATTGGCACTTGGCCATCAAAGGAAGCAAAAAAAGGACAATACATGGGCGTGGCTGCAGTGGGAGGCGATGGCAATTACGGCGCGGGGACGACGCGGCAGTTAAGGGGCAAACAGACTTACCCAATATGACGAGCGCGTTGCCCAGGAGTCCGGCAAAGCCAATGATGCCAAAAAATACGGGCACAATGATGGACACAACACGCTCCAGTGGCCAAATCTCGCCGTCTCGCTCCAAATCCATTTCCAGCAGATTGTCCGGATGCATTGAACTATTTAGGTGGTCCAGTGCCGAGCTGCCGAGCATATAGTTGCTGCTGTTGTTCCCAATCTGATTATTGTTGTTGTTGTTGTTGTTGTTTGTTTTGACGGCAGTACCATTGTTGCACTCGCTGGCGCTGAGCCACTCGGCGCACTCAATGGCAGCTGCCCCATGGCTGCCGGCCGGCCAGAAGCTAATTAGCATGGTCAGAGTCAGCGCTGCGGCCAGGCGGTGCCTGATCAGGCCCATTGCCACGCCCACTTGTAATAGAGCCCGCAAATATGTATTAATTACCTCAAGCCCCTATCGCTTCTGTTGTGTGCCGGTCGTTATTATCGGTCTGGCGCCTCGGCTTTGTTTTCCACGCAATTCTGATCAGACTTTCGACGTAACTGTGTGGATTTTACATTTGCAGCACGGCCCCATAGCCACGCCCCTACGTGAGCGTTGCACGGTGCATATCCCGCCCAGGAGAGGATGGGCCAAGTATCCGCTTGCTGACCGTGAATAATATGCCTGCAAAAGACAATCAAGCGCAATTCGTTTCAGTATTTTTTGATACAAATTGTAGTTGGGGTAGATAGAGATAAAGATAGAGATAGATACGTGGAGGTAGAGGTAGAGGTAGAGGTAGAGGTAGAGGTAGAGGTAGAGGTAGAGGTAGAGGTAGAGGTAGGGGTAGAGGTAGAGGTAGGGGTAGAGGTAGAGTTAGAGTTGAAGATAGAGATACATATAGAGAAACATAAATTAAATTTTTTCAATTGCGATTAGGCTTCTCGAAAAGTTTAATAAAAAGGTCATTGAATTCAATGGGTAATCGAATTAAATTGCCTTTGCAGTGCTACACAATAATAACTGGCTCGTAAAAAAAAAATGGTGGCCATTGAGATATTATGCAAAATTTAATTAATTCATTTCAATCCGCGAAATCGCAGTCAAGCATACTTGCGATGGCCACATCACAGGTAAAGTTTTATTACATTTGCATACTTAAATAATACACCAGCTGAATTCAGCGAGAGATCGACACGGCCTGTAGTGCGGCATGTGGCATGTGGCATGCGGCACGTGGCGCGTATTAATGAACAACACCCCAATTAGAATAGTACGGTCCTAAAGGTGCTATGGGAGGATGCTTTTTGGAGACAAAAAGTCTTAAACCTAGCGCCAGGGAGGCAATAATTGAAATCCGTGATTAGAATCAAGGCAAATATTCTATTTAACCATGAATAAAGCGTGAAGTGAAGCGTCGCGGGGCTCCCAATCCACGAGCCGATAGTCGTAAAGCCAGATTATAACTAGCAAGTAGTTCGGCGTCGGCTTAAAGAGCAACGAAATAAACACGGATAGCTCCAGAGGTTTATAATTTACGCAGCAGTACTTCACGGAATAGATATTTAATACAAGTTCCTATAAGTAGAAATTAAGTATAGTGTTTGTGAATGATAGGAATGATTTTAGGCATTAAATTTTTGTGTGTAGATATCGAATACATTTATCTACTAAGGTAGATATCGAATACATTTACTAACTGTCAACAAGACTGTATACTATGTATATGTCGTAGCTCACGCACTTTCCACATTTCCACATTTTTCGATCTGTATAGCCCCACGATCCAGCGAGACTCCACTGTGGAGTTCATCAATTCACTTGCTCTCCTATTAGATCACAATTCTGATCTGCTTTTTCTTTATTGTGCACCAGCAAAAACAAACACAGCTTTTTCACAGGAGGCATATATGCCATCTCGTTCTCTCTCAGCAACATCTGACAGCAGCAGCTATGTTTGTCTCCCTCTCGCCGAGTGCCATAAATAAATATATATGTATATATACCATATATATATTTGTATATTTAATATAATACAATAAATACAATAATATTTAGCTAGAGGTATTTCTATTTCTATGAATGTTCCTCGTAAATTGTCAAAGAGTTTCATTAAAATTGTTTTTATAGATAATAGATGACTTTCCATGAAGAAGATCGGAACATTTATCAACTTCCTTACTTAAATTATTTGAGTTTTCAGCTATTTATGGCATAAAAATTTCGCTTGAACTCCCGAAACGAATGAAGTTCTTTACAGTTCGCATTGCCTGCCATGAATCTTGTATGATTTCGGCACTGAGTATAATTAGCTGCGAGGGCACCCGAAATTCCCTTAACGTTTTCACAAATCTTGCAATTTACATAAAATTTAGATTTTGCTGAATATATTTTATTTTTTATGTTCGTCATTTAATTGAGTCTTAGCAGGAGAACTAGGTTCTGTTATTTTCTCTCATGGGACACAGGACAGGTGCCAGAGACCGTTTTAAATTTACCTGCAATGTGCGTAGCATTGCAAAACAACGGTTTTTTTCTTACTTTTCCGTCTGTCTGCCGGAGCTATTAGCGCCCGAGTTGTCCTCGAGCAACTTTTTTACTTGGTTTGCAATCATTGACAACTTTTGCCGTCGCCGGCAAAGCCATAAGCCCATAAACTGCAGATATTCAATAGCTCATTTCCAATGGGTGTGAGTGGGTTTTATCCAAAAAGTTAACTTTCCGGCAACTCTTTATGTTTCACAAAAGATTACATTCGAATTGCTGTCTGCAGTTGACAAAGTTTGGATACCTATTAATAGATTGGGATGGGGAAATCCCAAAGCGGAAGAGTAGTAGGAGAAAATGGAAAATACGAATACCGCTATGTGAATACCCTAACTAGCTCACATACTGAGTCATTAGGCAATAAGCTACATAAAATGAATACTCTAATGAATAAAAGTCGGGATTATAATGAAGTAAATGGATACTTCTTATAGAGTGGATGGATTCTTATAGAGTTGCTATCTATTTCAGTATACTAAATACTGGAAAAGATGGAAAAGTTGCTGTTGATTAGGAATTGAACCCAAATATAGTAATGCCAGTTTGTCCAGAACATTCATCTCATGCTAACTATCGTTTATCATAGCAGTGAAGAAATAACATCGATTAAATTCAGTTATCTAACTTATGGAAGAAGCGGATAAAGTAGAATGTTATTTAACTAATTTGATCGATTTTCAGCTGTTGCTTAGGCGTTGAATTGATTGATGAAAACTGCCTTTGGCCCTGTTCCACTCGAACAGACAGCAGCTTTAAGGAAATTCAATTTCATGGCCGCTTGCCCCACAATGACTGCGCTGAGGTCTTGAGTGGGTTCGTTGTCTTTGGGATAACAGCTCTTTTATTTGGCCGGCCGAGCCATAAACCGTTTTGCCACAAAGCAATTGGCCAAGAAGCTATAAATCAAAACAGCTTAAACTGCTCAACATAAATCAACTTTTCAGCATCCAGCACTCACTCAGTCATTCACTCTTTTTGCCCTAATAGAACTCAAATCGATATGGATAACAGCCATAGGAATGCGTTGCTAGTCAACAATTATGGAGACGAAGCTGTAAATTGGCTCTTTATAATTTATTCATTGCACATAAATGAATGTCTGAATTGAATACATTCACACATTGAGTAGCTATGCCAATGTGAGTGCTAATCGCGATTATTGACCTTAATGTGGAATTAGATATATACACATATATCTATGTAAAGAGTCCAGTTAATAGATTGCCTTTGGATTGTAAGAAATATATTCATTTATAGATGAAAATATGAATATATGAGGCAGGAGCAACGAAGAGAACAGGAAAGAAATTATTTATAAATATTGAATTTAAAATATATTCTAATCTAGTACGAATTAAGAAAACCCCAATCGCACTTTCAATAGATGCTGTGCATAACTCATCATTAACATCAATAGCTTATTCCCTTAACATTGTGATTTGCTGCTATTAACAGCGGATATCCGCCGTTGGGGGGAGGAGCAATTCTGGTTTATGGCGTCTGGTATTCACAGTAAATATTTACATAATTCTGATTGTTTTTCTGTATTATTGTTATTACCATTATCATTATTATGGTTACAAATTGAACGAAACTACATATTGAATCAATTTGTATTTAAATTAATGTACAAATAAATATACATGTATATATACATGTATGTATATATATATATATATATATGTATAAAATGTCAAGGTAATTTTATTTATATACATATGTGTATGTACATGTATATGAAGCCCTGTACATATCTTATAGTCCAATTGCCATTCCATTCATATGATGTACAATGTTCAATCGATTATAATTCTTTTTAGAAATTTTCCAGGCTTTGAAAGCAGCCTTAAATAATACATACATACATACATATCTAATCTGCATACTGAGCTGTAAGAAAAGCTGGAAAATAGTTGATTTTAATGATGCAACAGTTACGAATTTTCCCTATGTATCGCCCAAGTTTCATCTCCCTTGCTGTATGAAGTATTACTGGAAAATCTACGAATGAGACCCAGAAGATGTTGGCAGAAATGAGTCGACTATTGCAATTGCGCATTTATAGCTGCATCTGAAGGCGACTCAGTGCAATCCACAATGCACAGCCCACAGATTACGCATTGTGTGGGCAGGAGCGGGCAGCACAATTCTGAGCGGAGTGGCTTGAGCGACTCTTTAATTGCTTCGACTAACAGAGCGCAGCAGCAGACCCGAACACGGGGCGAAAGGGCGGTGGCAGTAGTGGCGTGATTGCTGTGGGTGTGGACCGACAAAAGCCGCAACAATTGATGCGGCTATCTATGGCGCGGAGTCCATCACGTGTGCCATGCCCACAACCAAGTTGTGCTAATGTTTCAATTATTTCAATTAGTGCTGTACCACCCAGGGAGAGAGGGCGAGAGGTAGTTGAGTTAACTGATTAGTGCTGCTGCTGCTGCTGCTGCTCCTGCTGCTGCTGCTGTTTCTGCGGTTTTATGGGGCTTATGTTCAATCTAATTGAGGTTTTTATAGCCGCGCTATAAAATCAGTCAATTGCCACCAGAGTAGCTGACCACAAGCAGCAGCAGAGGCCAACAACAACAATAACAACTGATGTTCATTAATTATTAATAATTAATGGAAAATGGGTGCATTAACTGGGTCTAAAGTGCAATTGAAATAAGCTTTAGCCAGTCAGTTATATAGAGCTCTCTTGGAAATTCCAGCTAGGTTTGAGCTGTGGATTATTGAAACTGATATACGAAGCTGGGATATTTTCCATTACTGCATCCTGGTTAGGGCAAATGTAGAATTCCGATTGCCAGCGGTTATTATTGCATATTCTGGTCAGCTTATTGAAGCCAAGCCGGGCCTGGGCCATTCACAGAGCGAACTGCAGCTAAATGTGCCAAAAATATCAGCAGGAAACTGTCTTTTTGCAATGAATCAGCTGCAGGGACTCAGGGCTCTTTCCTCTGTGCAGGCAAACGAATGGAAATTAAGGAATTTGAATAGCTTGAAAGCAGAGCCATAGAGCATCAGCTGAGCTGGGCAAAGGAATTGAACCCAACTCAAACTGAAGCAATATCTCAAATTATGCGATTATTGGCTATGAGTCTGGCTAGATGACATATGGCTAGAGGGTTGAGGGGCGCAGAGACGATTGAGGTCTTAACTAATTACATATTATTGATATAATTCTATATAAATAGGTGACATAGAATAAGAGCTATTACTCGACCAGTGTTGCACAATGACCAAGCTGGGAGCTATTGATAGCGCTGCCAACTCTAGCTAGAAAAAGCTAAGCAACAGCGATTGTTGCAATTGTGGAGCAAATCTGTTATGATTTTAACAGCATTTTATATTATCGTTATTAATTATAAATACTTTGAGCTAAAAACTGTTAATATACTTATATTTAAATTTAAATTAAAATTTAAGTAAAAAGCTAAAATCGTTTATACAGCTGCGAAGATCGAACTTCATTTAGTAGCTTAGTCGTCTTAGTCTTAATAACTCCGATCCCAATATATTATTATACTTGAGCAGTAAGTTCCGTTAAGTTTAATTGATCTGATATCTTTAAAGTTAAATGCGAATATATGGATAGTTCGAAAATAATGTTAATTCGTGGCGAATGTCTATTTTGCTATTTGATATTTTACAGCACTAAGAGAGTGGGACAACGATATAATTTGCTGTCATCCAGTGCAAGTGGCAGAGAGAGCGGGACAACTAGCAGGCACAGGAGACGGCAGCCAGCTTGCAAGCTGAAACAAAGCGCATTGTCATTGTGGAGTTGAAAGAGTTCACGTGCGGAAATAATTTGCCTGATTAATTAAAATTGCATTTGGAAGCTGCTTTAAGCGAATGATTATTGCCGGTAAGCTCGATTCTAGTTGATTTTGGGTATTTTCTTTGACTGGGGGGACGTTTGCTCCTTGACGATTTTCTTTTTCTTTTTTACCTTGCCTTGCCGTCAAATGTGAGCAGCTTATAATGGGATTTCAGTTTGCTAAGTAGACCTTAAGTAAATCGTTGTCAAGCGGATGGAAGGCTGCGACTGAAAACCACCAAAACCACTGCGCCCTGTACACAGCCAGCCCAGCTGCCAAAGCAGATTAAGTTTTTTAATTAATTCCTCTTGAAGCGACGCTGTAACCGAACTGAGGCCGGGCTACTTACAATACAGTTTCGTAGGAGATACAATACCGTAGTGTAGTGCGGGGCGGTGCGGTGCGGTGCGGGGCAGCCGCTAGCGTTAAAGTCAATTAGTTTCATAAGTCCGCGTTGACACATATTTGATTAAAATGTTGACAAAGCCCGAAACTCGGCACTCGGCACTCGGCACTCGGCACCCGACACCGGCTTTCGGCTTTTGCTTTCGGTAGAGCGCACGTGTTGAGGCTGCGGAGGCGCCAAGCAGACATTAATACAAATTTACTTTTAATTACAGTTCGGCGAAATAACTTGTCTAAGGCTCGCACTGGATTTAAAATGAATTAATCAGGCGCGACCCAACATCGAAATACCGTGTTATCTACCCTAATGAAATTACTTTACTCATGAAATCAGTGCATATTAGCGGAATGCTTTTGTTATGTGACTTTTGGTTTCTGAAGAGGGAGAGGGAGATAGGGAGATAGAGAGAGGGAGAGAGATAGAGAGAGGGAGCGAGATAGAGAGAGGGAGAGAGATAGAGAGAGGGAGAGAGAGGGAGAGAGATAGAGAGAGGGAGAGAGATAGGGAGAGGGAGAGAGATAGAGAGAGAGAGCGCTGCCAGCACTATTTCTGATGAGGCTTTAATATTTACTCCATGCTAATGGGAAGCTGATTCATGAGCAGCCAAGCAGTCGCATATCAAAGTTAAGAGTGTCACTATGCACATCTGAAAGCACTGCTCTGGCTTTTTAAAGACCATTTCCATGTTATTAAAAAACTGTTTTCGCTAGCGCCGCCCACTCGACATGTTATATCTGGTCTTAAAAGAGAACTTCTTTTATTAGTTATTCACATACATACATATATGCACATATGCTGCCTCACTTCATGTTTGTCCTCACTTTATGCTGCTTTCTACACTACTCTTATTAAAGTAGACTTTTTAATATATTTGCCATATTCTATATGGATGTCTGCGCTATTTGGCCAACTATCATAAAATCTCGCTTAAAGAGTTTATCTTCTTGTTCGCTTCTCACTCGCTCAATGCCCGCCAAATTTATGATTTCATTTCTTGTTTGACAAACTTGTTGAGAAACTTAAAAAGTTTGCACTTGTCGGCAAGCTTTTGTCTTGTGTATTTAGGAACAGGCCATGTGGCCTCCTGCAAGAGTTTGATAAATGATCTTTGCCCACTGTTGTTTAAACTCCTAAAGGCTGGACATGGCAAAGTTGTTGTTTATGTTTGAACTCTGAGTGTGTGCGTGTGTTATGCGTGTGTGTGTGAAGCTATTTACTCTAGTAATTTCCTAATTGGTACAAGCAATGCTCAAATAAAAACACACGCACGCACGCCCAATGGCCGCCGCTGAGTGCTCAATAATGAGCTCCTTGTGCGCACAGTGGGCCATATGCGAATAAAGGCGAGCTAAATTTGCGAAACAGTTTCACCTTCCACTGCCAGCATCATCACAATCCCAACTATATTGGCTAGTGTTGGCACTATTTGAATGTTGGGCACATTTGATTAGTTTTCTATTAGAGTAGAGCTGCAAAACTATCGCGTGTAGCTGCCCTCGATATTTCTTCAACCGATATTTCCAAACATACTCAAGCGCCCAACTGCTTAGGGAAAAACCTTTTCGTTGAACATTTTCAAGTTTTCTCAGTTCCCTTGCAAGAGTTACTGGAGCTACCAGAACGACTATGTGAAACGATATCGATACTCATCGATGCTATCGATGGTTTGAACTGCTCTAGAGTACAGCCATGCTTGATAGTTTTTCTTTGCTTTTAAAACTTTACGCTGTCGATTATTATTAGGTATCACAAAAGAAAGTTAGTAATAAGAGATGTTGGCTTTTATAGCGAACTTAATTAAAAATGAAAATACTTTCATATTTAAGGCCTTTCATTTCATAGGCCACTAGCTATTGCAACTTTAAAGCTCGTCCCTTTGTAAACAGCGGCAAGAATACGACGATATATATATACGTCTATATATAGCATTGTATATTAGCGTATTGCGTTCCATTCTCGAACTTGGCTTGCAAACTATTCGAGCCAGCTTTGAGCTGCCATGGGAAACCTCATTCACTGTGGCCAGGCTCTGTGGCAACGTAGCCACGAGAAGTCACTTTTTGCCGGCATGCAGTCAAAAGTTTTAGCGCAACTTTAACTTCAATCTTGGGGCCCCACAAAGGCAACCGACGACAAGGCCATCCGGGCCCGAAATTAAAATTCGATTCGCTGACTACGTGAGCGCCGGGCAAAGCCTGGCTGAGCAGGAATGCCTTGGCTGGCTGTCTGCTCGCCCCCTGCTGCTGCGTGTGTGTTAAGTCGTAGCCAAGTCGAGCCCAGCTGATAGCAGTCTATGCCAGCGCCTTCACGCAGCTGGAAGGTAACAGCGCCAAGTGTGTGTGACCTTGTGATTTGTGTGCTTAGACTGATTGATGTCTCCTGCTCCCGCTCTGTTTATCAGTTGAACGATTGGCTTTGTAAACTATGACTAGTAAATCAGGCCATATACTAAATTGGTATATCCTTAAGAACTTGAAAGTACATGAATAGATGTCTTAGGCTAGCCTGAAACTACCAACTCGCTCCTCAGCTCAGCCACAGGGCAAGTGGGAAATTTGAAAACCCACAGTGTTGCGTAGCTCATATAGTAGGTTTCGACCGATGTGTAGCTGAGCTCAGTCACTTCAGTAGTAGAAAGCAGTAGCATTTTGTTTTCTATTTTCTATTCTCTATTCTCTATTTTCTATTTATTTTGTGTTTTTTTTTTTTCGAATATATGCGTTAGTTATGGATTTGGATATACCTGCTACCGGATCGCTATCGGTGTTCTTGTGCGTGTGTCTTTACGTGGGTGGAGTGAACCTCCTCAGCGCCGATAACCGCCTGGAATTTAGTGCATCGATGTTCTTGGCCTGGGTCGTATTTATGACGGATAGATTGCGCGCTAACTTGCGTATTTTCAATCGCTTGTGGATATATTTGTTCGCATTGGGAGTCTACTATATGGTTGGCCAGGGCTTGTTATATTACGCATGGCATCCATTCTGGAAATACGTTGAAAAACATTTGAACTCATTTTACCAAACAAAAACCATGTATTCCATCTACAACGACCACCCATCGTTCGTCGTGTTCTTGCGCCACCAATCGTTGTGTGTTATCAAGATGTGTGTGATGTTCTTCATTTTGTACAAGACTCTCGTTGGATATATTTTCCACGTCGATTGCGCGGATGAGGACGGGTCCGAGCAGGAGGAGGGCATCCATGCGGACGCATTCCGTCAACTCATGCAGTCAAATAGAGCTCGCCAGCTGAGGGCTCGCCGCAATTGTCACTAAATATCTAAAGCCTTAAGCCCGATACACAACTACATACACCACCACATAAATTACATTCCCACGGTAAGTTTCAACAGACCTTAAGAGAGTTTTTGCATCTCAGTCTCAACTTTCACATTACATGCTGGGGAATGCACACTTTGATCGTTTCACAGTTCAATCCAAGTTTTATACTCGTATTTAGGAGTAGTAGTAAACAGGCATAGCAAAGAGCAAAGTCGCTTCGTTTTGTCTGTTTGTACGATCTGCCTTCGCTACCTATATAATGACTTTCACATAATCGCTTGTTCTTTCCGTGGTACCGCTTTTTATTTGATGCTCCTTAAAGTTAAGAGTTTTGATCAGCTGGCTAAAGACTCGTATTGATGTATAAACCTTCAGCTAGTTGAGCACAAGAGGTATGCTTGGACACTAAATCTGGTTGATGAATAGCCCAGCCATAAGTGGGAAGAATAATTCACTTCTTGAATACTTTATCGGCTCATATTCGCATATAATATTCCTAGCAAGCAGAGTGCATTTGTATGCAATAAGATGTCAGCTATACTGCTATGCAGTGTATTATCTAACTGGGCATGCCCCGCTACAACACTCCCAATTATTGCACTACCTCTAATGTGTTTTTGTTTTTACTCCTCAGGCTAATATCCAGACAATTTAGGTACACTGACATATTCTCTTGCCAATACATATTTTGGGCAAGGCAGCAAAGCAAATCCGAAAACTAATTCCATCTCTGTTTAAAATAGGTATATCAGGTGAGTTGTTTCACAGCTGACAGAAAATTCGTAATAATTCATCATCATTCTACCTTTCAGGCTGTACGTGAATCACAACGCTTTCATCTTAGTCAGTTAGTTTTCTTACTAGTTTAAAAAAAGATTTTAGATTAAAAGATTAGATTTTTAATAAAAAACATGTAAGTGAAAGGAGACAATCGAAGAAATTGATGAGAAGATCTGACAACTCTTTTACCCCTCAGAATGCATCGGGAGCTGTGACGGACTTGTGCTTTGCTCATTCCACTTTAAAGAATTTCGCATCTGCCTCGAATTCTACAGGTATTTCTCTCCAGTTCTCATTCTCTCCGACCTGCATTTGAATTGCATTCATTCATTTTAGGCAGGCAAACAATGAAGCATTCCGTCTCCGAAAACCACGTGACCACGCGTGAAACGTGCATTGAATTCTGGTTATAAAATTTCTGTTTTATCGAGTGTCTCCTGCCGGATTGCTGCGGCCCGCCTGTCCACCTGGGCCCACCTGAACAGAAGCGAATTCAAAACAGAAACCACACATTGAAACGGAATGCAAAGCAAATCATTCATCAGTCAATTAATCTCTCCATTGTCGAAGACATGGAGCAGGACACCATCTAACCAGAGCATGGAACCCGCTCACAAATTGTTTTCTGAGTTCATACATCAAAGCGCAGTGCCTTAACTGTGGGCAATCGAGAAATAGGGCCTCAGTTGTAGGGAATCGCCCAATAAGTTACACTTATATCTTTTGATCTGAACCTGAAAAAACATTTAGTTTGTCATTTTAATATTTGTTTCTAGATCGGAAAAATTTATAAAAATATATAAAATCCAATATTGTGAGTTCCATTTAACTGCATAGGTCGATCTCTCTCTGATTGATTGAAAAACTAAAAATTAAAGCCAGTACTGGTTTTAGACTTACAGGCAGAAGGAGGCGTGACAGACCACATAAAGATTTCGGGACGATTAGCTGAGTCGATCCAGGCCTGTTCATATGTATGAACTGTCTATCTCAGAACCTATAACAGTTAAGACTTGAATATTTTATGTAGGTCCTTATATATACCTCGTTCATATCAAGATTATTCGAAATAATTGATAACTATACCCGCTTGCAGATGTTG
This sequence comes from Drosophila mayaguana, assembly GCA_037075325.1. Classification (NCBI taxonomy): domain Eukaryota; kingdom Metazoa; phylum Arthropoda; class Insecta; order Diptera; family Drosophilidae; genus Drosophila; species Drosophila mayaguana. The sequence continues at coordinate 2,135,787 of JBAMCG010000123.1, read as the reverse complement.
AGCTATATCTAGAGTTGAACTCTCAAAGTTTTCATTAAAGAGCCACAACTTTGCAGTATATTAATAAGATATGATATGGAATGCTAGAAGAGATTCAGGTATAATTAAAAGGCGCTTTATGTTGTGTGCCCATATGCTATGCATTCGCTGGAAGTTAGAGCAGGGATTGTACTTCCGGGTTAAAGCTGTGGCTTTCTCTATGCGCCGCCCGTGTGGGGCAGTGAAATTTTCAAGCTTGGACAAAACTTTTGCTGGCATCCTGAGTGTGTTTGCTTACCAAAATTACAAGTTATTAGAAATCATTGTTTCAGAACTGTGAACTCGTGGGTGAGTCGCAAAACCCGAGCACCACCCCGCCCCCTTAGAGCACCCAGCCCACCCAGCGACTCACAAAAAGTTTTTGCATAGAAACCAATGGAAACGTATGTATCTGCGTGCCATGGCGATAGAGTAAATAACTCGAAACTATTTATACCCTAAACCCATTAAAAATGGGAAACCAGGGTATAATGGTCTTATGAAAAGTATGTAATGGGCAAAAGGAAGCATTGCAAACCCCATTAAGTATATATGTTCTTGATCAGGGCGATGAGCTGAGTCGATATGTCCGTCCGTCCGTCCGTGTGACGGTCGATATCTCAGAAGATATAAGAGCTAGAGACTTGAAATTTTGCATGTATACCCGTGTATGGTATACGCAGTACAAGTTTTTCATATCCGGTTCTCATCCGGTTTATTTTTTATCGAGAACAATCGATAAATTGATTTTGTTTATTCTGAGTAATTTTAATACTTTTAGACCTGGAGACTTTAGATTTACTGTGTATATACATTTGATCAATACGAAGATTTTGAATACCACGCCCACTACGCAGGCGTTATGCAGTTATGCGTACGCGAATATCAGCTCCTTATTGGGTTCAGGGTATCTCCTAGTCGAGCAGCCTCTACTGGAGCTCTCTTACTTGTTTTATGATGTTTGACCGGCCGTGGATGGCTGTCTGTCTGTAGGTCTGTCCCTCAGTCTTTCTGTCTCTGTCTATCTCTGAAACAGTTTCGGCCCATTGCAATGCCTCGTCCTCGTCCATCAGCCGTCAACGATTCAATTGCAATCCCATTCGCATATTTAACTGCCTCACAATGATACGATGCCAATTTCAATACGTTGCAGTTCTTCCCTATTGTCCAGCCCGAATGACATACATAAATTGATGCGACGACTGAGAATCCTTCGAACTATGACAGCTAATGGCGACAGCTCCAGTTCATGCTAATTGCAAATGAAGTTAGCGTCTCTGAGGCAGGCTGAATGCTGTCAGAGCGTCTGATAATTCATTTATGGAGCGCCATTTGTGCGCCTTCAGTTCTTGGCATACAGCACACGCTTGCACTTGGATATGCAAGCACTTTTAATCGAATTCCCAGTGCTCATATTTTCCACTCGATTACAAATGAGCAAGTCGATAACTTGTACTATTTATTGGCAGCACTTTACTGTGGCGCACTTTGGGTTCTCTTTGAAGAGGCAATTGCTCAGCTAGTTATCACTAACCATACTCATAAACTGGACAAGTAGATCACATTTGATCCACGCCTGAGGCTCGGACAGTGAAAATCGTGTAGCTATAAAGCTGCTAGTATCGATAGTAACGATGGTTATTCATTTATACGATATATCGATGCTGATATATTGTGTCATCACCAAGCATACAAATGTGTGTGGCCTCACTTAGCAGATAGTTGTAGCAGTAGTACCTCTACCAAGTTAACTAATCCAATGGAAGATAATATTGTTTCTCGGATAATAATAATATATTCGAATTTTCGGCTACAAATCTTAACGAAAAAACAGTTTTCTAGACGCAGTAAGGGCTTTCGATGCATATATCAACATTATCGATAACTTTCATCATAATCGATATCATATCAATATCATTCGATGCTGCTCTACTTTACCGAGTTCCATAACTGATCCGTTAATGTAGCAAAAGGCAAAGTAAGGTAGATGCTCTTTTTCCCAGAATTTCTATTATTGCTGCACTTTCTAACAAATCAATCAAAATAAAGATGCGATCTAGCAGGTCTTCAAGACACTAGCGTCTGGGTCCACTCCGAGCTCTACGGTGGGTGCTATAAGATCTTCTGGCTGACAATACAAGCCTGGCACTGGGGTGAGTAAGAGTTAATAGACATAATTTACAGCAAGGCTTTCATAGGTGTTGCAAGTGAATTCTCGCTTTGTCCTTGACAGAAAACGCAAAGGGCAACAACATTTGAAGTCAGCCAATGGGTGAGCTCCATAAGAAATGGACTCGAAACCCTCGACTCCCTGGCTCGACTCATAATAAAAGGTAGCTGAAGGTTCCATTTGGTGCTTTAAGGGTCATATTGTGCTCCTCGACTCGCTGTACATTATTAATGGCAGTTGACATTAGATTGCTATCAACGCGAACCATTTGGGGTTAACAGGGCAGAAACCCTTTTCCATAATTTATGTGGAGAGTCAATCGCAGTTCATTGAAGCGCTGCCGGCTCTGTTTACACTCGAGCATTTTCGCTAACAGTTGAGCTGAGGGGCGCTGAGAGGCGCTCAAAAAGTCAATTAATTGTGGCTGGCGGCTGAATTGTGGCTAAAGGGATGCAAAGCAAATTAACGGCAATTACGGTTAGAGCAGGGCAACAGCCGCACGCATATGAGCCATTTTCTGCTAACTGCATTCACCTGTCAGCCGCACTGCAGCCCGCGCAGTTCGCTAAAGCGACGTAGGGCGTATTCATTCTGGCTCGCACACGCAGTGGGCGTGGTAGGTATATGTACATATATTGGAAAAGTTTGCGGTGCTCTAGTGCGTTTAGTTGCAAGTCAAACGGCAAAACTAAACGCCATGTGCAACTGTCCACGAGGAGCAGCGGCAGGACGAGCAGGATGAGCAGGACAGGCTAGGACGCCAATAGAAACTAAGTAGAATGCTTGCCATCAGTTGCAGGCAGTTAACCCTCTGGTCGTGCCGTGCACCCTGTTGCAGCCCCTGCAACTGTAATAATATCCCATGTAAGTGGCTAGCGGAAATAACAAGCGTGCAGCTCTACTGGAGTCGCCCTTGGCCTGTGGCGCCACACAATGCGGCCCCGGTGATGTCATATAACTGACAAAGTTTTGCCTCGAGATGCAGTCAGTGTAGCTTGTGTTTGCTGTTGCTGCAGTGCCATGGATGAGCAGTCGAGCTAAGCTCCATTGAGATGCCAGTGTACCGCAAACGCATAAGCGTTACGTATACGACACCGGCTCCTGCCGGCATGCCTGACCTGTTGAGCCTCGGCCGCAGCCAGAGCGGAATATGCAAAGTAAACGCTTGCACAGAGCTAATGCCATAATAATTAGCTTAGCTTTCATAGACTGGCTATAAGCTGTGCGAAATGGCTTAGCTCAAGAGTAGATTACAGAGAATGACTATGACTACTTTTAGCCAAGCAGCAGGAGTGTATTTTTATATATAATAATACATATATATTCATGTAGTGTGCGACTGCAAAGAAACGTTTGCGGAATGTGCGAAAATATTCCTATTGGCAGCGTGCATGCTGCACATGAAGCATGACAACTTGTCATATGCACACCTGCATGCAGCAGTGCTTATATCGACAGGTAAGAACGGGCACTACCGACTGCATGATACGCATTCAAGTGTGACTGGAAGCTACCCAGAAACTGTAACTGCAAATGTGTTATTCTTCACCAATATATATTGAGTCTCCTTGAAAATAATCCCCTTTCTAAGCGATCAAAAATATGCCACGGCCTTTTCTAGTCATTGAAAGTCTTCTTATGAACATTAGACAACTCGACGACTCAAAATGCATGCAATTTTGGTTTTGGAAACTAGAAACTAGCTCTCTAACGACGATTTTCTAGCACCATTTCTATACCTTTTCTTATGCACGCTTCAATAGTAAAGCTCAAAGGTTGCCCGACGCTCTTTAAATGCTTTGCATCAATTGTAGGCTGGGTTTCCGATGGAGCAGAGTCCCTATAGGCATTTTGGAGGGCCTACTATCGATATATACATTTAGTGCTATCGATAGTTGGGTATGGTATTGCGGAAGAAAAAGCGAAAATGCCTTCACTAGAAGAAGAAGCAGCTAAGATGAGAGTGAACAGCAGATTTGTGTACATAACATAAATAAGATTAGCATTTCTGATATGTCGGATGTAGATGTCTTAGAGGAAGCATGGTACCCACGAGTATTCCAAATCTCTAGCCTCAATAGAGACGAAATGGTTCGAGTTCATGGCGTAAAAGCACACATACGTATGCATATGTATAGGAGTATTTATTTAATTAAATCTTTCTTTTTAGCACTACCTTGGCCCCTCTACAAGATGGGAATACAAAGTGATGTAGGACAGGAATCCAGCTGAAATCGAATACAGCTGAAATCGTATAACGGGCATTTACTAGTCGAGCACTTCTGATTGCGCTATACTCACATGGAGCAGCAGATTCGTTGAGGTTATTTAAATAAGATGAGCATCTCTGAGATATCGGTTTTAGAGCTTCTACACGCCCCTCGGGGTACGACGTCCACGAGTAAGTATATATTTCAAGTCTCTAGCATCAATAGCGAGTTCAGGTCGTATATAAATACACACGTGCATCTTTATATGTATCCATTTATTTAATAATCTTTTCTCTTTATAGCACTACCTGGCTGCCGTCCGTCTGGGCAGGAATCCAGCTGAAATCGTGTGCCAGGTATCTACTAGTCGAGCACTTCCGATTGCGCTATACTCACATGGAGCGCCATATTCTTTGAGGCAATTTAAATCTTTATAGATTAGCATCTCTGAGATACCGGCTGAAGAACTTCTACACGCCCCTAGGGGGTACGGTGTCCACGAGTACGGACATATTCCAAGTCCCCAGCTTTATATGTATCCATTTATTTAATAATCTTTTTTCTTTATAGCACTACTTGGCCGCCTCTACCCGAGAATGCGTAGCCGTAAAGTGACTCCGTCTGGGCAGGAATCCAGCTGAAATCGTGTGCCGGGTATCTATTAGTCGGGCACTTCCGATTGCGCCACTCTCGCATGGTTTTTCTTCAAATATGTATGTATGGGGAAATTATTTGTCAGAAAACTTCCGTTTCAATTTGCTGCTGTCCTTGCGGCTGCCATTTTCCGTTGCAATTGTTGCTGTTGTTGTTGCTGTCGTTGCTGTGGCTGGTGTTGTTGGGGTGTGTCCTTTTGTTGCCATGATTAGGCGCGGCACATTGAAAAATCAGCCGGCAGTCAAGCAGAAAGCAACTAACAACCAGCTACCAGGCGGGACAGCTCCCACACCTTAAAGGTGGCACACGTCCAGGACTCCTGCCACAGCGCTGTTCACTTTGTGTGCGCGTGTGTGTGTGTGTGTGTGTGTGTCTGGGCATGTGTGCGTGCTCAACTTGTCAACGCACATAAATTTTCCAGTACATGCACACGCAGGTTGATGCCGAAGGGCAACACTCAGTGGCACACACTCACATGGCCATTCACACACACACACGCACGCACACACACACGCACACACCCTCATATAGATCAGCTGGAAAAACATAAGTCAAAAGATGACCGAGAACATCAATTTCTTCAGTTGTTCTCCCTCTTCTACTCGACGCTCTGCAGCAAGGCCTTATCAACTAGCAGTTGGCTAATCAGTGTGTGTGTGTGTCTGTGTGCTGCACAGTTGGCTGACAGCACTCTTCCTTATCAGTTAAAACCTAAAATAACTAAAACTTGCTCAAAAGTCCGACTATAAGCTGAAATTGTATATCAAAACGAATTTATTGTTGTCTGCTGCTTGAAAGTGTTTTTTTTTTACCATTGTGCCTGACCACGTGGCATGCCCCATATATACATAATGTCCTTCTCTCTCTCTCTTTGTGTGCATGTTTTTTCTCTTTTCATTTTCAATTCGACAATTACGTCGCGATGGCGACGACTTTCAGATTCATGTGGCTATGGCAGGAGCCAAGGCATAATCCAGCTGTCAGACCAGACTTCACTCAGTCATAGTACATAGTACATATAATATATAACATATATATATTTGTGAGTGTGCGTGTGTACTGTACAAATACAATTTAGTAATGAAAAACTGCCCCATTTCACACTTGCCACGCCGCACCGCGCTATTGTCGTCCTTAAAGTCCTTTGTTTTTTGTGGGCGGCAACATGGCTGCCGTTTATAAATCAATTGGATTTGTGCCTTTAAGGATTCTCCCATTTTTCGCTTTATACACACCCAATCCACCCACACACACCCACCCACCCACACACACACACACACACACATACTCACACATATTTATTTTGTATATTACACATTGCGTTTCTATTTGGGACTGGACACATGGCCGGGCTTTGGCTGTGGCGATTTCGTTGTTATCAATGCCAGCGCTATCGTGGCCCGTGTCACGGGCTTATATGGGGCACGAGGGGCGCATGAATACAACGACCCATTTGTGCCATCAATAAAAATAACAAACTGAGCATTCGCAGGCCTCTCGAAGAGCTCTCATAGCCGACGCGATGTTTTGTTTTATCTTTTCTATATGCTTTTCCTTTCGTTTCCCTTTTTATTGCCACTTATATTTATATTTTGGGAAAGTCATAACGAATAGTTAGAGAAAGTTGTTCGACTCTGCCACACACTGCACTGTGTGTGAATACTGAATACATTCTTAACTAACATTTAGTTCACTTCAGCTCGGAAAACAGCGAAGGCTTTGAGTGTTGGGATGGAAGAAGCAGATGCAGCGAGTAAAATATATAAATCAAGTGAATTCTGCGTTGGATGGGAGGAATTTGATTGAGTGCAGCATCAACCGATGGCCACAGCACGATTCACTTTCAAAAATCAACTAAAACTTGAAGCTCAGGCTAGACGTGCCTCCTGCCCGAAGTCGCGAAGCCTAGCTGGCTACATTCCCGCTGATTAAAGCTTGCGCAGCTCGCAACACCTACTGGTCCTGTTTGAATTATCGATCGGCTTGACAGCATTCTTCTTGCTGAACAAGTTTATGGATCTACGTCAGGAAAGAAGGCATCAGAAGGACCTCTGGAGTGCTTTGACACACAGAAAAGACAAACGATTGTTTAATAAAGGTAAATTCTTCCAGTGATGTTTCGCGCTCTCGGCAAAATGTTTGGCCAGGTCTATGCTATAGATGGCCACCTCCTGCAGCAATTAGGCATTCACGATCACCCCCAACTCAAAGCGATTGAGCCGAGGGACATACGGAAAACACTTTAGCAAATGGGCACAAATTGTTAGGTGAGAATTCTCAGTAAAATGACTCGATCTAAAGGACTTAGCAAGGTTTCAATATGGTGCGTATACACATCTCACTATGTCAACTATACAAAACTGGGATATATAGATGCTAAAGGTACTAAGACAAGACTCAGAGCAGGATTGGCTTACAGTAGAATCTGGTTATAACGACGCTCAAGGGACCATCGCTATACCCGGTAGATGCTATAACCATATAAGTTTGTCTGGAGACCGTAACAAGAGGGTTCTACTGGTTCTACTACAAGAGCTGCTTTTGCGATCGGCTTAGTACAGTTTTCCTCTAGGTGTGCGATATGGAGTTTTCTTAACGATTCCCCGGGCCCGAAGATCATACCTGGGATATTCAAATTAGAGCTTGGCTCCAATTGAACTATAGCAAATAGACGTATGTAAATAAACCTATTATATAAACCGATCAGCATAATATAAAGTCTCTATATATGTATGTGAATCTAAATGTGAAATGTTATATTTCGCGTTTCGCGTTCAGTCCCATTTACTTTATTAAATTCCATGTTGACTCACAAGCTGCAGTACGAACTTCATTTCCGAATTTTGTTTAGCTTTTCGACAGCGAGCGAAATTTCAATAAATTGCATTTCTTGGGTTTCTGGGGTTTCTCTGAGAACTAGACAATTTCTTCAAAGAGCAAATCAATATCTATACATTTTTTTGCAATTATTTCGACAGCTGCAGGAATGCGATTATTGTAAATAATAAATGAGAAAAAAAGATAAAAGATAGCTCTATCTGAAGGCCAATTGAAAAGAAAGCAAAACCTGCAGCAGGAGAAATTGAATGCCAAATGCGCGACCTTTGGCCGGCGAATAAGAACGCAAATAATTTCCGTTTTGAAAGCGACACAGCGTGGAGTCCAAGTCCAAGTTGAGGTCGGAGTGGGAGTGGGAGTGGGAGTGGGAGTAGGGGTCGGAGTCCTTTGCCGGGACTTATCCAGGACACTGGACTCTCACATTTACAGACAGTTTCCGTTTCCGCTTCCTGTGCAAATATGCGACATGAAAGGCCAAAGAGTTGCAAGGCCCTCGAAATGCCAAAGCCTAGGCTAGGCTGTGCCCCAGTTGACATGACTTGAGCCGGGTCATGACCTAGTCCCATGCCACTCGCCCCAGGCACCCACTGTGTCTGTCCTCGTTTCGCTATTTGTGTCCGGGTCCCCGGTGTGCGCCTAGGCGGCTTATTGGTCAGCCATTTGTTCGCTGATAAATAGAGTTGAGCCCGCTGTGTGCATATGCCTCTATTAGGAGAGCAGCTCCTCCTGCCCGCCCATTGCCGACTAAGTCCCCGCACGTGCCACTCTCTCTCTGTGTTCGACAACAGGCGTTGCTTTTTCCCACCGAAAGCGTCAAAATCTCTTTCGAATCGTGTGTCTCCTGCATCCGCTGACAGCTTACTCGATGCTGCGACACGAGGATATATAAATATATATATATTATATAATTTTATCTTTTTTTTACATTTGTTCACTCATTAAATTAAATATAAATATTATATTATTATTAATTAAAATATATAAATATTATATTATTATTATTTTTAAAATTTTTTTTTACTCATTAATATTTAAATACTTTGATTTTGTAACTTTTTTATATTTTTCATTTAATTAAAATATATAAATATAATATATTTTAATAAAAATTTTTACTCATTAATATTTAAATACTTTTATTAACTTTTTAATATTTTTTTTTTAATTAAAATATATTAATATTTTCGAATTTTAATATTTAAATGTTCTCATATACTAATATTTGAAAGTGCTCGTCGATATAATGATAATAATGTAGATAAAAGCAACTCCAAAAACAAAAAAAAATAAATAAATAAAATAAATAAGAATAATAAATAAATAAAGGAAAAGAAAGAAGAGAAAAGAATACTTTTTGATAAACAATAAAATGATATGATAGAGTATTTACTCTTCCAAGCCATTACTGAAACTAAGTCATTTATATACAAATATTTTTTTATGAATAGCTTGTCATGTTTCTGTTTGTTTTGATTTTGTATTGCAGCTAGTTGAGATACCCTGTAGCTCCAAAGTGGGCGACGAGCTGCGCCTGACAGTGAGGCAAAGTGAGGTCTGAAGCGAGTATAGAGAGAGTATAGAGCGCTCATTAGACTTGCAAAACTACTTAATATTACAATTGCATATGAATACAATTTGGCTTTTGCTTTTCGTAGATTTCCATTTAGTTTCCACTCTGTCCATAAAATATTACAGAATATCTGTTGGCTGAGCCGTCTGCGAGTCGTGTCTCGTTTTTATGCCTTTGTTGTTTGTTTCGTGTTGAAGCTTTCCTTTTTTTATGGCATCGTAAACAGCAAATAATACTAAAGAGCCTTGTTTTCGTGGCGGGAGGCGGGCACGAGCAGCGCGGGGCGGGGCCTAAGGCTGAGCGCAGCTGGCTAAAAATTTGTTGCTTACTTGCAGGAACCTCAAATTTGTGCACACAACAAGGACTCGAGGCCCAGGACCCTAGTCGCACACATTAAGGCTATGTCTGCCTGTGTGCGTGCGTGTGTGTGTGTGTGTGTGGGTGTGTGTATCTATGTTGCTTTTTGCCCGTGTGAATAATAAAATAGTTTCGAGTATCCATTTGCATATTTAAAATGCGAATGGGTAAGGGGCGTGACAAGATGGCACTAAATATTTGCTCAAGCACTAAGCGCTGTCGCCTTCACGATCCGGTGTCCTGCCCTGCATATGTGTGCGTGTGTGTGTGTGCTCACAACTCTTTTTGCATGTGTGTCCGTGTCCGCAGCTGCTAATGGCTTTTCATTTTGCATCTCCGCCCGCAACACAGAGCCGCCCAGCCCCAACAGTTTCACGCCCTCCGCGCCCTTCGCCCCCATCACGTGCGGAGCATTTTGATTTAATTTTTTATTCACTCTCATTAAATAATGGCACGTCAGACAAGCACGTCGGACTGGACTCAGAACCCACGACTATGAGACTAATACATACACACACACACACGCATACATACACATATTATGTTGCAACAGCTGCTCCGACGCTTCCATCTCTCTCTCTCTCCCCCTCTCTTTATCCTTCACTCACCCTCGCTCTTTCCCTGTGTATGTTCACTTGGGCCATCTCCCTGCGGAACTTAGATGACCATGTTGATTTAGGTTAGCATCCTCTGAACTAAAATTCTTTCATCAGAAGTCTAGGGAGAGTGAGCCAGTGCTTTAACATACACCCACGCTCTGGGCCACTCCCACTTCCGTCCACCCACAGCCACTGACAGTCCTCCCCCACACACACAGACATACAAATTGTGTGTTTTAATTAACCTCAGTTGGAATTCAAAAGAATGCGCACAATTTTCGCTATCAGTTCACTAAGCAAATATCAAGGGCATAAATTTCTGTCGAAGAGAGAATGAGACTTTCGTATATTTTGTATAATTTCTATTCATTTAATTAGCTATAAATGGGTTGGGCACATTGTCATGGAGATACTAAGAAAAGCTGTTATTCAAGTTGAAATGAAACTGGTTTACTTCTTATAACTTATAGCTTGACTAGAGCAACAAGAAATTCGAAATAATCGAAATAATTTACAAAGTAATATCTAAAAGCTCTAGAATTTAATTTTAATGCATATTTTTAAATTTAAGAATTAATATTATATTTTTATTGCTGAATACATTTATTACAAGCTCGTTATTCAAATAAATGGGAATATAATAATAATTTTATAAAATGAAATATAGTTGGAAATTCTGATTAGGCGCTCTAAGTCTCTACTTCGAGATGTTAGTGGGCTCAGTTAGTTTATACTTGGCTTTTGGCAATGCCATTGCAACTGATCGAGTGCTTAAGAAAGTCGGGAATCTTTCAGATATATGTGTAATAGATAAATATAAATATATAAGTGAAAGTTTATTTTAAATTGAATCCGTGTCGAATCTTCACCCTTAGGAATAGATACTTAAATGTTCTCAAGTCTATTCATCAGTATCAAGCTCCAAGCTATGGGTCATGCAGTTATATTAGATGCAACCACAATTGGTTCAACGGGAATGTAATTGCCACATAAATATATTTATTCCAATGACGTATCTCCACTAATAAACTAACACCAGAGCCTGTGATCTCATTGGATATTCTTTCTTGAATTTACACTTGCTCAAAGGTCTTACTCATTCTGATCCCTTCAATATATAGTATATATTATTTTAATATTAATTTTGGAAACATTTGATAGCTGCTTAAGTAATACTTTATGAATATGTCCAGTTTAAGGAAGTGAATCGAACTGAACGAATGAATATATCACTGAGCCAGATGGAAGTAACTGTGAATTAAATGTTTGAGTGTATGTGAATGTTGTTTGGGGGCTAATTAGTAATTTGTAATTGGAGCTCAGCTTGTAAATTAGTTGGGTAATTCTTAAGCGCGCTCGTGGGCATATTGAGAATGTTGTACGAAACTCATAACGAACTATTTAGAACCAAGAGAGAAACTTTCAATTATTAATTTGTGAATGTAAGTGCTTTGCTTTATTTGTTTTGTTTGCGATGGCTGTTGCTGGCTGTGCCGATTGCCTGCAGGCACTGGCACTGGCACTGGCACTGGTAGAAAGTTAGACATTCTCTGCAGCGAGTATAATTAAAAATCGCCAGCTTAGAGAGCGACACAGAGACAGAGAGGAGAGAGAGGGAGAGAGAGCGAGATACAAGTGTAAAATGAGGATTGTTTACTATAATAAAAGGCAAGAAACACAAATTTCAAGAGTATTAAAAATAAATTACAAACTTCTTCGCACACACACACACACACACACACACTTACATTGAAACGACACAAACACATACACCATGAGAAAGCTCAGCCTTTAAGTCGACAAGAACAAACAGTTGAAAAGTAAGCAGTGAGAACTTTCACCTTGCAAACATGAGCTGATTCGCATCCAGTCCACAGGCCACAGAACGACGACAATGCGGGATTATGGCAGAGAAATAAACGACCGAATCATTGGACAGCACACAAGTAACAACTATACGCGCATGTTCATTCGCATGACACATAATAGCATAAAGGGTTTACGCAGCTTAAGCGGTGTTTCCTGTGACGAGGCCGTCAAAGAGCAACTCACTCTTCAGCTACTCCTCTAAGCGGCATGAGGGAAATCTCTTTAAGGAAATGAAAACAAATAGTAATATTTCACTAATATTAAAGCACGCTGTATAAGGGACAGTGAACAAAACAGTGAAGTTTTTACTAAATTGAAGGAAAGTAGCATGTCTTACTATGCATTTTCCTCATTTTACCATAATCTTTCATGAATCGTGTAGCTCTTATCAATCAAGAACTTATATGAAGCTAGACACTTATGTTGAGCACAAAGTAATGAAAACATTCATAGACGAGCTACAGTCATCTCGAGCTACAGTCATCTCTGCTGCACTACGATGAGTGAGCTACTGCGATCTCTGCTGGACTCAGATATTCGAATTATAATACCTTTAGCTGAGCTGCCCTCATTTTTATAAAAAGTGTTCATGTGTGAGCTACAGTGATCTATCACTTCGATCACCACAGTGATCCAATCTGATCTCTGCTGAATTGATCGTCGCTCCGTAGAGCAATGCCTTTTAGTTCAAATCCATATTCGATTTGATAAGTCATTTGAGTTTTATATAGCAATACGAAATCTTTTTTGTAATTGCGGCATTTTAAGTTGCTGTTTTAAGAGCAGGAGTATCTCGCATCCTGTTCTCGTTCTCCTTGCGCTGCACTTACTTGCAAGTAACTCTCTCCTTCTAAGTAGGAAAATTCTTTTTCTTTTGAGTCCTTCAAGAAATAGGCAAAGACTTAGCATAGATCTATTTATTTAGCAAATAACTTTTGTTTTCTAGTCTCCTGCTCACTTGAATAGAAGATTACAAAGTCCTAGACGCACCTTGAGCCAGCTCTTCCGCATTACTTTGCCCCAATAGACATGAGGCTACAGAATCTAATGCAGTCTACCTACTCAAAGGGTAACAATTATAGCTCGTAACTGTAAACGCTCTATGTAATCAAAAAGTATTGTATTTCAGCTCATCAAAGGCGACCCTCGCAACTATGGCGTGGAAATAATAATTTTTAGCATTATCATCTGGAACGTTAAGATCTTAAAGCATAGGAACAGCTGGAAAGTCTATTTAAATGAAGTGCTTGGGGACAGGGCTGAGGGCGGCTCACCTTGACCCCAAGCATGAATTTGAGTTTGATTTTGAAGTTGTTGCGGCATGGGCGGGCGGTTGTTTTGTTTGCGCTGCGTGGGCGTGGGCGTGGGCGTGGACGTGGACGTGGAAAGGTTCGATGCCAGGGATGCATAATTAAATAAAAGTATCCGCTTACGAGAGCGTCCGATGTCATTTATTATGATTACGTGCACATGATGCCGACAGTTGATGCCGTTTCATGCCCTCAGCCTCATGCCCATATCGTGTGCCTCCTGCCCTTCGGTCGCTTGGCCTTTCGGTCGCAGGTGTCGATGGACCCAACCGATTTGGCGTTACTTATGAGCATGGCGCTCACAAACGATTCGATCTTAAAGTTTTTACGATGCCACTGCTGCTAACGGCAGCAACAAAAACTTCTTAATCGCACCATCCCCTTCCCTCCACCGTCCGCTCCCGCCACACCCCAATCCCACGCCCCCTGTCGAGGCTTTAGGTACTGCATTAATTTAATCGGCATGTCATTTCGTGTCGAAAGTTTTGTTTTACTCCTTTTAGCGGGCTATATAAAATGCCTTTGGCTTTGTGTGTGTAGCCAACCCACAGGCTTGCCACATCCCACGCCTTCACCTCCACCTCCAGTTCCTCCTCAGCCTCGTCCTTCTCGTGGTCGCCCGAGTCACCTGTCACTGGGTTGTACTCTTTGTACTCTACGTCCTGTCAATCGAAGCAGCCAATGTCGCCTTTGTTGGCGTTAAATGAGCTGAAGTGGCACCGAAAACTGCTATTGCCGAGGCGGGGGGCGGCGTGCGGCAGGCGAATGAGACGGGCAGCTTCGACTGACAGTCGACTCTCACCCACACTCGCCCTTGGTTAGTACCTGCATACAGTGTGTGCGTGTGTGTGTGTGTGTGTGTGATGCATGTGGTGCAGCGCTCTTTGATTGACGTTTTGAGTTAAAGCCGGCGCATTGACTCTGACCCGACAATCGCTCAATTCGCTTCAGCACACTGAGCACCAGCAGTCAACACACAGCAGTGCTTTAATTAATGACTTTACGTGCTCCACCACCAATGAAATTCTCTTCATCCTTGCAAGTCAAGCCCACAATATGTAGGTCAAGCCAGTCGTATATTCAAGAACTATCAAATTAAATTAAAATATAAATATAAATATAAATATAAATATAATCAAATTAAAAAAGAAATTTAAAATAAATATACATACATATATTAACTAACTATATTATTAACTAACAAAGTATTCATATTAATATATATTCAGGGTAATCTTAGTTGCTTCAACTTGGAACTTGTGGCAGTTGCAATTTTTTATTTTAATATTAAATTTATTGAATTTCATTTTCTTTTATTACATTTCCTGCATGATTTTTTGAATATATTTTTAAATATTTAGTAAATAAAACAACTATGAGATTTTAACGTGTTACTGTACAAACAATACTTTCTTTCTTTCGCAATTCGCGATTGGCCTCTGTTTTTGTAGTAGTATTAGTGGCTGAGTTGAGAGCATTGAGTTGTGTAATAGTATCCGAGTGAACTTGCGTATTAGCTGCACTCTTCTCATTTCTATGCAAATTCACATTGAGGGAGAGAGAGAGAGAAAGAGATAGCAATATCTATTGCTAAGGACAGTGTCGGGTGTAGCTGAGAGAGAGCGAGGTGGCTACTGAAACAATTCGATCAGGCTTCGCTATGAGTGTTAGTAAGCGAATCGAAGTCGACTAGAAAACGGAATGGAATGCCAATCAGAAAAGCGCATATTCTCAAGGCCAGTGCACCGGGAATTAGTAAAGCTGTTAAATTAAAAAAAAGTTAAGCTAAGGTGTTTTTTTATTTAAATGTTATTATTTATCAAATAAAAGTGTATAACACGCATCAAATGAAGTTTATTCTTCCAGCTAAACTTACAATTAATCTCAGCTTCAGCTGCAAATGCATTACAATCAACAACTTTTAATTAGTTAATAGAGTAATTGGGTAACAAAAGTATTTGCTAAACTTACCTTCAATGCCAATTGCACACAGCTTTCAACGAGAACTGCAAAAGTAATAAAAATGCAATGGTTTCCGATTACAAGTTTATTTCAAAATGTTTGTAAAATATTGGGGCAACAATTAAGAGCCAACTGACCTAGTTTCATTATTTCTCATAAACTCTCATCCGATTTATATTAAAACTGTTTTTGGCAACGCAATTGAACTGAATTTGCTTGGCTTACCAGATGGACTAACCATTCAGTATTTTATAGATTTCTAATGCTTATTGATGATAAAGTCCGAATATAGCAAACTTAATGATTAATGCGACGATAGCTGAGCAAATACAATAACTGTAAGCCCCTGTAAATGTGTGTATGTATGTACGTATGTGGTATGCATCGTGTAATATCAATACCAATGCCTTCCCTGGGGCACTGGATAATGTCGATGGCAAGCTAAAAATACGTACGTATAAAGGGCACACAGCAAATATTGCGTATACGCCATGTGGAGTGTCTCGCCCTTTGCTATATGAAATGGGGCATTGCTGCCATAATTAAGCAAAAGCATTTAACCTACTTTAAAATTATTCCAGACTCGCTTGGCTGAAAAGTTGATGGTGACAATTTCCATAGCTTCATTATATATTAGGCTGTTATTTTAAATATTTATTTATATTTCATCCATATGAAGGCCTGTAAAATCAAGATTATTGGGCTCTAAGTTGCGCATTCAAGTGTGTTTTCTATAAACATATATATTCCATGGAATCACTCTGATTGCTTACACTTTCAGCTAATTAGCCGCGCGATAGCTGCTTAACTTCTTCAGAAATAAACAAATGCATGTTCAAGAGGGATTTCGAATTCCTGTTAATAATAATAAATGGTTTCACTCAGAGAATTTCTCAATTAACTGTTGCCCGTAAAATAATCATACTCAATCGCTCTCGCTCGGCGCAAATGACTTCGATTCGTTTCGTTTTAGTTTTCGGTTGAGCGCCTTGAGTTTAGGGGTGAGGACGTTCAGTAGGTGAGGAAATAGCTCAAAAGCGCCATGAGAACGTTTCTCAAATTCACATATATTTTTTATTTTATTTTATTTATTGATTTTGGAATTAAAACTTACTTAAAATGAAGCGGCTACTGAGACCTTCGGCTTGTCACATGCACATACACACACTCAATTCATAATACACAGCTCCAGAATGGAGCTACTTAGCTAAGTAACTGCAGACTCTTTGCTTTTGCATTGTGAAGGAGTATTCTGCAGTCAGTAGCAGCCGTCCGACACTTCAGATAAACAAATTCTAACCGAAATCGATCAAAAAATGTTTGACATTGCCGAGATTTTTGGCCAAGTTCAATAAGTTAACCAAGTCAATTGCCAAAGTCTCTGCAAGTCACTCAAGTCGGTGGTTCTAGGTGAGTCCCCTACAAATATGTGTGCGTGTGTAATTGGGCGTGAGTCTGCCTGTGTGTGTATGTGTGTGCGTGTGCGTGTGCGTGTGATTGCATAGCAATGTTTGCGCACATCATTAAGAAGTTGTAAGTGCAACCGCAATTTGCTATTTGCCAGATGCAAATGAGTTCGCACTCATGGTCTTCATGGGAATGGGGGCGTGGCGGCAGGCAGCTGGCCAGCTGGAGCTGACCAGCCGCGCCTGCTGAGCAAGGCATGTTGTTGCGGCAAGCCAAACTATTTATGTGCCGCATTAAATGGCGGAAACTTGTGTGTGGCCAAATTGCGGGTACGGCCTAATAGAAAATTGTGTGCCGTGTCGCTGGACGGAAGGGCAGCTGCGGGCGCTGTGGGCGCTGCGGACGCTGTGGGCGTGTGGCCGCTGTGGACGGCACTTGGAGTCACGTTATGATGCCTCTTTTGGTGTCTTGTTATGAGAACGAAATGGCGAATCTGTGGCAGCTGTGAAATATGAGCGCACGTATGGCGCAGCACAATAAAAATGCTGGGTCCAGCAGCACCAGTTGAATAAGAACAATTCCAAATAGGGGCATACACACAGCTCTCTCTGTGAGCGAGAGAGATGGAGGGAGACACACACACACACACTCATATATGCGTATTCACAGTTAGCCAGAGGACAACCAAATTTCGCTCGTCGCATGGCGCGCCATGACTTTATTAGAATTGCAGCTTTGTTTGCTCGAATGAAAGTTTCTGCCATTTCTCATGGTTGTCGCGCTATTTACATACATCGCCCATGCCTCTCCACGGCGGCCAGCAGAGGGGAAGAGAAAAAGAGAGCATATTTTCCTAGCTGCATTCAATTTATTTAGCAAAATATTTGAGTTTGTCTGCGAGCCAGGGGAATTGCAACACCACGAAGTTGGCGAGCTGCAACTTGGCGACAGACACGCAAAGTGAGTGGGCGAGTGCGAAAGTGAATGATGGGACTGCAGCCAAGTCGAATATAGCTTTCGAATAGTTAGAGCCACGCAGCACTTGTGACTGCTTCAAGGGAGTAAATGAAAGCAATTGCCAGAGCTATTTTATGGCCATTTTAGAATGGGAATGGACATCAAATAGCTAAATTTATATCTCTGTGAAACAGCGGAACATCACAAATGTATTCTAGCTGAATGAGTATATCCATATATAACAGAGAAGCGTAAAAAACGGTCCGATAAATGAGGAATATCTTTATATACGCAGAAATATCAGAGCAAGGTAGTAGCCTAATTATACGTAGACGAATCAGAGATATATCTGAATACAATCACAGATGAATGAATATCTCTTTAGATATGTGAAATGAATATCTGTGAAATATCGTTAATGAGTACATATGTCTTTACATCATAGAAAAACAAGCGAAGCATCGCAGCTGAATGATTTGATATATATCAGAGTAATATCAGAGAAAGAGCAAAGCTATATGAATATAGCTGAAGAATAACTGAATGAATATATGTACATGGCAGAGAAATATAGGAGAACTATAGCAGTTGATTGAATATCTCTATCTCTTTAGAGAGAATACACCTATGTATCAGAGTAAAGCGCAAAGCTGTATGGATATATCTGAAGAATAATTGAATGATTATCTGTATATGTCAGAGAAATATAGGAGATCTACAGTCGTTGATTGAATATCTCTATCTCTGTAGAGGGAATACCCCTATCTATCAGAGTAATATCGGAGAAAGATCGTACTTAATGAATATATCTATGTATCAGGCTATATGAATATCTCTGCATATCAGAGAATATCAGTTAGCTATAAAGAATGAATGAATATCTCTTTATGTGCATATTGAATATTTGTAGCTCTTATGGCTTACGAGGTATCTGCGTTCAAATAGACGGAGATGGGCAGGGCCAGATCGCCTCAGCTCTTCTTCCTCCTTTCCCTAGATTTTCACAAAACCAATATAGCCACATTTCGAATTTTCAGTGGCTTCAGGGCATGAAAAAAACAGATGTTATACTATATTAAATACCAATCGGCCAGTGAAGAGCGCTGCACATAAGTCTATAGAAATCCGTGGCCTTGCTTCAGTAAATGAACTTGAATATATCTACGTATTTAGATATTCTCTTTTTTTTTTCTCTGATGTGCGATGCAAAGCTAACTCGATTGAAAGGAAGTTTTTCGAGAAAAAACTTGAGTGAAATCGAACTGAGTAAAATGTATCGCTTGCGGCAATGCCTATTTTTACGGCGTTGCCAGATTCGACGTTTGCCCTATAACTGCAAACGCAGCAGGCCTTGGAATATTACAAATCGAGCTTCCTTATGTTTGCTTCTGAAAAAATCATTTCATTTCAAATTACGCATCGAGCGCTTTCGGACTAGTTAAAATTTCTCAACAATTGTAATTTTTTATTTTTTTTTTTCATATTTTTTACTACAATACTTTCTCGTGAAATATCAGCAACTAAAATGGACTTCAAGAAACTTATGGGCTTGTGGACTAAGGAGGTCGTAGTGGATAACATTATGCTTACATCCACTTGCCGCCAGTGGCCCAAATCGTGCTGGATATTTGTGAAGATTATGTCCGTGATGCAGGCACTGGGCATGGATCAGCATCAGTTTCTGTGGTTCTCTTTGACTTCAATGGTATTGAGTGGACTTTTTACACTCTATATGTACAGGCGTAAGATTTTCGTAAGTGCCTCGATGCGTGCTGGCCACGAATCAGTTAAGTAACCGAATGCTCGTTGCAGAAATTGAGGAACCAGATGTTGCAACATTATCATCTATGGCGCTACGAGCAGAGCATGGAGAATTTGCTAACCCGGATGGGTAGGAATTCGAACAACAACTTTTCCGACGTGTCATGTAGCGACACGCAGCTTTCGACCAATAGCTTGCCGCAGTACGGCGCCAATAAGTCGCGTCCCGGAACTTCTCCACAGAATGCCGTGGACATGGACGACACACGCACACGCACACGCACACGCTTGCCGAATAACCGGGCTCAGCGTCGGGCCAATGAGAGACCCAGATTTTCGGAGATGCTAATTGCTTTGATCGCGAACTTTAAGAGGTCTCCGACCTTGCGCCGTTAATTGACCAATAATAGGGCTAAAATGTTAATTTGTTTAGACTTAGATAGTTTCCTCTTCTTTATTTGTTAGGCATTTATATATTGTAGATGACAGGTACTCCAAGGTATAGGCATAGTCACTTTGATTTCCATGTTCGATTTTAAATGATTAAAATTAAGTGCAGCTAAAAGCCGATTGTCGTTTCTTCTGATTTGTGCGGGAATTAAAACAAATCGAGATTATATAAAGTGCGCATGGCAGCGATATAGCTCTATACACCTGGTGCACGACAGATATATCGACTCTGCAGTCCTCTGCCGAGCCAAGAGGCGCTGCACTACCGAGCACACCGACTTGCCACTAGGAGAGGATGCCCGGATGTCTCCCTCTAGAAGGTTGACTTGGAAAGCGCATTTAAGCCAGGCGAGCACAGTGTGCACTATCGTAAACAGCTAAGAGCATTGCAGTCGGGCGCTACCGACTGCAGAATACTCATTCATGGTCAAAGAGTTGCCAGCTCAAAACCATTTGAATACATAGACTTTTCCGATTTGCTACGCCCTCAATGGGTGCCGACATAGCTTTTATATACAGAGCTGTCTATATTCAATTGACCCATCTGGCAATCCTGTATCTTTTCACAGAGACGAGCACAATACGCCGTATAGCCTCTAGGCGGCCATTCGAGATATATCACATTGGAATGTCAGCAAGTCTAAATTATTATTATCGTCCACATCAACAAAATGAAGGGTCCGCAGAACAAGGGCAACCTTGTAGGGTTGCCAGATGCGCCAGTCGAATACGGACAACCCTGTATGTACATATATTCCACATTTCAATTCTTTGCCTATTTAAGCGGAAATGCATCTTTCGATTTTCTATCAGGCGTCACCTATACGAACGATGGACGGACATGGCACAACATCTATAAGCCCAGTTCACTTTGACGAATGTGTAAAAAGATTGGATCGAGTGCTGAGAGCCTCCAGCAACAGCAAAAACATCAACAACAAGGCTGTCGTGCCTCGATGGAGCTCTCTCTCTCTCAAATATTGCCAAATAGCGCATCTGTGATTCCTCACATGGAACTCCTGGGACGCAGTTCTAGAAAGGCAACGCATCCCAGCCACCCAGGCGGCTTGCATCTAATCTGGCGAAGACTTAGATTACATCCTTGAAGTTTGAACTTGAACGACTGTGCAATGGCATAGGCAACGGGCTTGAGAGGAATATTGTGGCTTGCACACCCACGCACTAGTTGAGGCAGAGTCCAAGACAATGGGCTGCAACAAATTGAGCGGAATAAATATGGGAAACGTAATT
Organism: Drosophila mayaguana; assembly: GCA_037075325.1. NCBI lineage: Eukaryota > Metazoa > Arthropoda > Insecta > Diptera > Drosophilidae > Drosophila > Drosophila mayaguana. Next base: position 2,114,404 of record JBAMCG010000123.1, on the reverse strand, counting down.
GGATTATGGCTTAAACACTTTCCGTGGGAAGTAGCTGGATGGTGGGTGGGCAAGCGCTCTGATTAGAATTCCAGTTGCAAGTATGCGCCATATCATGTATTGGAGTGCTCACACACACACGCACACATGCACACATCGATGACTACCTGTTCAGGCAACAAAATTTCATTGCATACTTGCAGGCGCGCGCATTGATCCACCAGAGCTCCCATGGGACAGGCCAACACTTTCATTATCTTTTATGTGCGCACATTCTCATCAGACACAAGAGTGTGTGTGTGGGAGTGGGTGTTTATCGAGTGGGTATATACAAATGGCGCAGCAGCAAATTTATTTGAATAACCAAATAATATGAACAACTCGAACATATCCATTGATGAAGCTGGCACGCAACCAGCAGCAGTCGGTAGAAGCGCCACACATTATAACAGCACCCGATGAAGGGCGAACAGATGTGTCCCAATCGCACAGTGCGACACACAAAGAGAGAGAGAGAGAGAGAGGGAGGCCAAGAGGCGAAATGGCCAAAAGGCTGAGGGGACACTTGAGCAGGCCAGCCCAGCCCGAGTCTGGGCGAGCATAAATGAGAGCTGCTCATCTGATGTCACTGCGAATGCTTTGGCTGCTGTGACACTGCCGATGATGATAGTGCGAAAATCCGTTTGATTTTGCCACAGCAGTAAATGAGTAATCCCAGGACCGGCCCCGGCCCGGCTAAGCCAATCGATGTGTGCCGAAGCCAATGGCTTCTTCAATTGAATATAATTTGACTGCCGGATTAACAGCTGGCCCCCAACTGGCGGCCACCCATTGCCGTCATCGAATGCAAACGGCCTCGACTGAAGCTAATCTCTCTGCGGCACTTCACATGTAGCTCAAAGACCATCAAATACCAGTTGAGAATCAAGCAGCTCAGATAACATTTGACATTTTTGTGCTGAAAATGACAGGAAAGGTGCTTAAATGGGCGAGTTATGCTCAGCCCTTATCAAAACTGTTCAGCACGTCGAATGCATAAGAAACAGCCATAGTAAAGACTCTCTTCAGCATATTTAGAAAGTCGGTCGGCCATTGCACAGTGGTTCCTGAGCTCTGTTTTCGTTGCAAAATTCATTACTTTTGATCCACGCTAGATATTTTCAAAATCTAAAAGGCAATTTGAAGAGAATTCCTCTTGCTTCAGTTTCATATTTTTCGTTATCTCCTCAAATGTTGACAATAGAACATGGAACAAAACAAAGCTTAAAGTGAGAGCGAATATTGTCTATAAATATTCGAAATAGATCTCTGAATAATACAATTTAGTTCTTCCGAGCTAGAGTCTACTATAGTAGAAAATACTCTCAAATAAAAGCTAAATTTATTTAGGAAAAATACTTTCGATTTCCGTTTGATTCGTGTGGCCCTTTGAATGAACTCCCCATCGAATCCATTTGACCAATTGCTTCCTTCAGCGTCTTGATTTTTGCTATTACTCGGGATCGACAGGAGGTCACAATCAAAACGCAATATTATTTTGTTGATTCACCAAGAGTCTCAGCTACTTTCAAAAATATTCCTGTCAACAGAAACTCCAAAGACAGTTTGCCCATAAAGATCTTAAAGCAATTCCTCCATATATGCGACTACAAATATTATAAACTGACAGCAGGGAGGACACACAAAGCTCATTGAAATGAAGTTTGGACGCGCAACAATCGAATGTGCCCCAAATAATTACCGAAGCTGCAGCTGGCAGCACACACAATGCTGCGGACACTGATGCTTATCCGAGATAAGTCCTGCTCCCAGGACTTGGCGGCGCTGCCACTAAGCTATGCCAAATTGCCAACAACAAGAGAAGAAAAGCAAAGGAACAGAAAACAAACAAATGGACGAAGCTAGTGGCACTGCTGAAACCGTTAGCCGATGCCATTCAGCGACAAATTTAATGGCCAGCTTTGCCGAGGATTGCCTCTGACGTGCGACACGTGGAGCAACTAAAGCTGCTGAGAACTCGGGGCGAGATAAACGATCAAAAACTAATAGAGAATTGAACTTTAGTTGTCTCGTATGGTATATGTATGTTATATGAGTTACGGAGTGAATTCTCAAAGCAAAGGCCGTATTACAGCCGGCCATGTCCCTGTGGAATGCAAGATGCGGATGCGGATGCAAAAGATGCGCAACTGCCAATTCCATTCCCGATCTACACTGAGAAGGGCGGGCAGCAGAATGAACCGGAGCTGTCAGTGAAGCCAAAGTAAAGTCAGACTATGACCTGGCAAATGTGGAGTAGCTTTGATGCTTGGCTCAAAGTCTGTGACTGCGCTGGAAGACATAGGACGGAGGACATGTTCAACTGCTCGATGAGAGCATAGCTCCTGGTTGCAAGCTGGTTTCAAGGCAGAGCTTTGTATTCGTCACATACATCTACACAGTAAATCTGAGATCCTTCTCTCGATTATTTTAGATAAAAGAAATTGAGATGAGTTATCAATCAATATATACAGTGTATAACATTAATATTAGTTTTTCTTTTCTATTTTTCAACTTCAAGCGCAAAATGGTGAGAAATATATTGCAAAATTACCTTTTCGATGCGGTATAGTTATGAGGTATATATTGTATATTTAACATAACTAACACAAGGCAAAAAAATACTGAATTTGGCATTATTTCAATATTAATATGTACTTAAAATATACATAAACTCGTGCCTCGTATGGATGTCAAATTTCAAGTCTCCAGCTCTTATATCTTCTGCGATCTCTAGAGCCCAGATGGACAGACGGATGAAGTCAGCTCTTCGCCTTCATCAAGAATATATATGTTTTACAGGGTCTGCCACGGCTCCTTCTACCTGATACATACATTTAACAAAACCATTTACCTTCCTGACTTGCCAATTTCAATGGATTCAGGGTATCAAAATGTAGCCTTTATTAAATCTTTCAGACTCAGTAGGCAGTGCAAAAGAATTGAAAGTTAAGAACTGAATTTGAAGTAAATGCCTAATCCTTGGTGCAATTACTTAGCGTAGCAGTAAATTGAAGCTGTTCTTCGGAAGGCGGCAGGAGTGGCTCCAGCTGATGTCCTTTGGAGGCTGCAGCAGCAGTTGCATTGATATATTGTGTCACAGGTGTTTGACTGAATGGCTGAATGTAATTCGAGCTGAAAGCTCAAACGATTGACGAGATTGTGGCATTCAAGGCGCTCGACTGAGGGCTAAGGAAACATGCGAGTGCCCTTCAGTGGCTGCATATATCAGAGAAAGTGGGGAAGGGAGCGGGAGGGAGAGCGAGTTGAAATAATTGCTTGAGCGCGGCACGTGTTTGGCGGAAAGGTGCCATCAATCAAATGCGAGTGGGAAACTAATCAATTGGCGTTGCTAAAAGCTAAAAACAAAGCCAACAGGCGAGCAGGAGAACAGGCCCAAGCGACAGGCTGGCTGAGCTGATCCTGTGAGGTATGTGCGGGGCGTGGCAACTGCGGCACGTAGCCAATTTGCCGGGTCTGAAGCCACGGAGCTATTCAATCACTTGTGAGACGCTGCTGCCACTGCCACTGCCACTGCCCCTGCTAGTGCCACTGGCAAGTGGCAAGTGGCAAGCGGCCTGTCAAGAGCAAGAATAACTGACTTGAAATTGAGTCCACATCCATTACAATAACTATATGATTTAGCCAGAACGTAAACAATATAAGCAGCGCCAAATGTTCCAGCTGACCCCTGGCCCCGGATAATGGGCCCAGCGCTCCTTCCAGCCATCATAATATTTGTGGCCAAAACATTCAATGATAAAGCAAACAATAACAGTGCGAGGCATGGCCAGCAGTTGGCCCAAATCGAACTGAATCTAATTCCTTTTCCTCTTCCTCTTCCTCTTCCTCTTCTTTCTGCCTTCATTTTTTGTTCTCTTTTCTTGGGGGAGGCGACAACTTTCCAAGTCTCTGGCGGAACAGCGATTAAATTAAATATGCTGACGCTGACGCTTATATGTGTGACCTCGTACTCCCTCAGCCCCGACACCCCTGCTCAGCCTCTATCCCTGCAGATCTGGATACAAATTGAGACTGGCCGACCGCAGGTCCATTGTATCTGTTGGTTGCCTGCTGCACAGACTCGTAAATCTTGTGCCGACACCAAAAACCGAAACCATGTGGGCCTCGGCCGCTGGCCAGGAGTCGGCGGCAGTCTGCATGCACTGAAGTACATGGAAATTCAAAGAAATCCATTAAATCAAATGCATAAATAACAAAATCAATGCCCATTCAGTCCGCCACACATAGGTGAATCGCAGGCGAGGCAACTCCCTGTGAATGGGCAGGCAGACACCACGATGCTGTGAATACATCGGATTTGCTTGTCTTTGCACTCTGATGCGGCACAAGTGTTGCTGCTGCTTGACCTGATATTTCCGCTTTAGATTTCCCATCGAAGATGCCAAAAACAAAATTTGAAAAAATGTATATATATATACATATATATCTACATATATGAAAACAAATATGCTGCATTTCTATGTAAAATGCTTGAATTGAGAGTTTCATGTAATTTATGGAAAATATAGTTTTAGTTATTTATTTGATTTATTGGGTAGAGGATATATTTGAGAAGAGCTTTTAGCTATTGGCTGAATACGAATGCAGGGCGAACCCTCTGACATCAAAGGATTATTTGTACACTCTCGCTAATTGAACATTAATAAATCAAAAATTATGAAATTTAACTAAAATGTTTAGTAAATCAATTCGATGGCAAATACTATTTGAAATACATTTTATTTGGCATAAGCTGGCAGGGGCTACATGAGAGGTATTGCCATTTCCAGCTTCAACTTACAGAGACTATCAAGCCAGTAGACTGATGATGAGCTGGCTATATCTGCTCAGCTCATCCCGCAGATTTAGAGCATATACAAGTCAAGTCTGCTTCACATTGTGATCCAAGTTCTCCCTTTGAATGTCAATCAGGCTATCATAACTGATTAACCACCAAAGAACTGTCTGGCTTGTGGCTCGTGGCTCTTGGCTCTTGGCTAAGTAATCCAGTAGCCAAAAAAATGATATCTGAGCCAAGCTGAGTTATGTGAGCGGCATGGTTGTTGAAATCAACTCGAAGGGACAACGAGCTGCGTTATAAATGAAAACAAATTAAAATTTGTAAGGTTGTAAAAATCTCACGAGCTGAAGAAACGGCAGTCAGTGCTGGGCGAGGGGAGCAGGCGGGAGGGGCTACTGACTTGCTGTGCTGCTGTGAGTGGCACTGGGCTGCCACTTGAAGGTCGCCTCTGCTTAGCCAGCCGATGGCTAACTAAGATTAACGACAGCAGCGCAGTCTACAAACTCGGGTTAATGCCAATAAATGCTCGCCTGCCACCCTTCTCATCTTAATCCAATGATTTATAAACTTTATTTCGTCTATATGCATCATTGCTTGTAGCCAGCAAGAGGAGCTCAGCAGACACCCCAGAAGAGGCAAAAACCAGTGAAACAATGTTGCGCGAAAGGCTATGCCAGCGACGAGATACTACAAGTTGGGAGACTGGAGGTTAGAGAAGGAGACTAGATTTGGTATATGTTCCCAACTGGCATATATTGGATATATGTCTTTATTCTATGCACCAGGATATGCTCAGCACGTCTACTACATATACAATACAATAAGTAAGAACGCTCTAGTCGAGGGAGTCCGTTTAGGAGTTAAACCGAACCACGAGCGATACGTTTTTGAATAAACTCCATAGCTTTTGCTTTACTTAACGGATTGAAATGAGACTTTCAGCTTATCTGCATATTATATTGAATATTTAATTTAGTAAACATGAAAACTCATGCACGTATTTTCACTGCCTGCAGCTGATTTTCAATCAAACGAATTTAGTAAAATTCGAAGCTTATTTCAAAATTGTATGAAATATATATAAATCTATATAATGAGCGATTCTAATTGATAGCTTAAGACTGTAAAAGGTGTTGATTATTTGAAACAAACTTGACATGCGTGTACTATATGGATCTACATCAAGTTGTCATGTTTGTCCATTCAAGCAGACCTGTGGGAAGAGAGGGGGCCTTAGTTATGGGTCTGATACATATAGTTGTAGAAGATTATTCTACCCAGATTTATGTGTTCACTAGCATCAGCATATCTGATAGACATCGTCGAGGCCAGTAGAATAATTATGAAGTATTTTTCGTTCTCAGATTTCCCAATTTTATACATAAAATGTAAAGCAATTTGTTAAGCTTAACTGTTTAAACGAATTTCTGTTTTCCTTTCGTATTGGAAGTTTGGTACTTTGATGGTGAATGTGGGCAATTCGATGGCATGCAACAGGACACGCAATATCAACATTGTCACTGCCATTGCACAAAGTAACAGCAGCAGGAGGAGGAGGAGTAGAGGCAGAGGAGGTGCAGAGAGATGTCATTTGCATGGCGCGCCTTGCGCCACGCTCACTCAGGCCATTTGGGCTTTATCATTGTTTAAACTCTTTGTTGCCACATATCGTGTTTATCTTTGCTCTTCTGTTTTAATACCCTGTAGCCATGGCATGGGACAGCGCAGCAGCAGTGCATTCTCTCTATCGGTTGCAGAGATAAAGGGAATTCCGGGTTAATCGAGTGAGCCATAAAGCTCTGCAGTCACTGGAGGCAGACGGTTGGCTTTAATAGATTGACAAGCTGGTCAGCAAGGTTGCCTCCAGCTAGGATATGTAACTGCACTCTAATGATAAATGCCATGTTAGCACTGGAGGCGACAGAGGTGACATCGATAAATATCGATTCGAAGTACGAAATGTGCCATTTATACAAGTTTAGCTAGCCCAGCTCAGTGCCTTCTTATAGGGTATATGCTGTTCGAGTACTAGTTCATATTAATTATCATATATATATAGATTTTTTTGCATTTTCGTGTCTGTTTGTTAAATGGCTACATTGATTGCAGTTATGCCTGATGTCCGCTGCAGTTGCATTCGTTTTTTTTTTCTTTTTTTTTTTGGGTTGCTTCGCTTTTTTGGCATTTTTCCATTTCGGATCTCGCAGTAATTCCCGCATCAACATTTTGCTCTCTTACATAAGCATTCATACACAAACACACACACACACACACACACCTACATACCCGCGCATATGCCTGTGTGTGGAGTGGAGTGACTCGCACATGGAATCCACATGCAGTTCCGACAGGAAGCTGCTGCTTCAGCAGCTGCATGAATTCCATTTAACCGTAATGGCGGCCATCAGCAGTGCATTGCTGTTCGTGTGTGCGTGTGTGTGTGTGCGTGTGTGTGTGCGGGCATTTTATACTCGTCATCGTAACTTGTCGTTTCCTTATCCAAAGCCGTGTTTGTGCATATCCTCTACTCAGGGCAGATGCAGTGCATATTGTATGGCATATTACGACTGCTCTAAATATTTGAGTGTAAGATATATATAACTCAAATTTAAGTCAAGTTCGCTATATATAGAGTTGTATAGAGAGAGAGAGAGAGAGAGAGAGTGGGAGGGAGAGCAACTGCTCAGCTCTAAAAATATCTCAGCTCGCATAGAAAAGCTTTCTCAGTGGCGCAAAATTCCATTTCTTAAAATATATTTGCATGAATCATCTTCTGCGAGGTTTGATGACTTCTTTGCATAATTGTTTTTTTTTTTTTACTTAAATATTAACAGAAATTCAGATGTCTTAATCTATAATATCTAGCAGAATCAGCTTTCTTAATTCGAATATTTCTTAAGACTTGACAAAATCATTTATTTGTATATTTTTTTATGAAGGTCAAATCAGTCAAGAATACTTAAATATTTAACAAAATAAAGTAAATTTCACTTTTATCCTCTTCGTCTAGTATAAACTCACACAACCCTTAATCATTCTTAGCAAATAAATGAATTAAAGAATATTACGTGGCAAGATATATAAAAAAGTATATATATATATATATATATATATATATATATATATATATATATACACATATATATATTTTATTAATATTTTCTCATCCGAATTTGATTAGCAATAATATATATTATAATATACATAAATTGCATTTATTATTTTTTATGTTTACTAACTATTTTCTTGTTATTATCATTATAATTCTATACTTTATTTTTTAATAATGATATTAAGGAAATTGATTAATATCACTAATTCATAGGGTATCTGCTAGCCGTTCAATTTGCATTTGAAAGCACTTTCACTCTGCTGCCCTTTGGCAGTGTCGAAAGCTTCAGCCGAGATTGTTTTCAAAGTGGTCGACAACTATATAAGAATAAAAGTATTTTTTTATTTCCTTTTTTTTTTTTTTTTTGTTTCGAGCATTTGCGAGAAAATCAAACAGAAAAATGGGAAAAGTCCACGGCTGAGTGCTTGGCCCATTCGACAGGAGATGCAACATTTGTATTCATGCACTCGTGCGTGCAATCATATCTGATTCGTTTAAATATTCGTTTTAGTTTTGAGCACTCACAGCTCTCGATTCGAGGCAACTCGATTGCGATTCATAGCAGCTAAGCATAAAGCCATAAATTGCCAACTGAAACTAAGATAGGCTGATGAGAGACTCTGGCTCCGAGTCCAGGTAAGACGCAGCAGCAAATAGAAGCGAAGGTCACGAGCAGAGCGACAAAACTGAGTAGGGTAATCATCAGGAGTAATGAAAAGCACTTTAGTTTGGCATTAAGTGGCCAGGGGACAGACGGCTCACAAAAAGAGCATTGTCATACTTAAAGACTCGGACAGGGCTTTTAATATAAGAGTGGGTGGAAAGTCGTACGAAAGAAACGTGCGCATATACTTTGCTATCGTAATACTATAATATGGAGGCGATTAACTGACTGAACTAATAATGTTGCCTGAAACCAGTTGAATTAACTTCAATGTGGAGTGGAGGCTGAAGGAGACTTCTCCTTTCACCTAGTATTTTCGTATATTTGCGGGCTATTCGAGTTATATTCGAGTCAATAATTGAAAATAATTTCTTCCGCTTTGAAGAATTCAATTTAAATTCGTGCATATACGAAACTTATTGCCCAGCAGGAGTAACAATATAAGCCTGATATTTTTCCCTGTTCTAATTGTTTTATAGCTATTGCCGTATATTAAAGCTAAAGTGTCGCCTGAGTTTCATCACAGTTGCTGCAGTGTCGAAGAAGATAAAGTTGCTGAAAGTTAATATTGCTAAAACTCTGACTTTTGCAAATATTTGCACAACTTGACTACGACTTTAGCCCAATTTCAAACGAGTAGAGCAAAATCAGACAGCGAAAAATAAAAGACCAACTTTAGCACGCGCTCTTTTTACAATTTACTGGCATAGTTGCGCTCTCCTTGCAGCAGCAGCAGCAGCAGCAGCAGCAGCAGCAGCAGCAGCAGCAGAAGGAGCAGCACCAGAAAAAGAACTGTAAAAACAACTAGAAAATAGAAAGAAAAATAAGCATAAATTTTAATTTGAGCTCCAACTATTTCTGTGCTCTGCTCCATATCAATTCCAATTAAGTCTGTGCACGAATAAACTAATACTCTTGGCACGCCTGCCCATTTGCTGACCCACGATATATTCACATGCGCCAGTCGATCAAACAAATTAGCAAAACATTTCAGTTTTTGAAACTTTCATTGCAGTCAATGAAATGTGAAATCAAACATCGCATACGCGTAAATGAATTTTGGGAGTGCATGACTGTGACATACCCTCTCTCTCTACCCTCTCTGCTCCGCTCTGGTCGCTTTTCTCTCATCACGCATCAGTTAATAATTTTGCTATTCGCTGTACATGAGGCACAGTTATCTTTTTAAATGAATTTCGCTGGCATAACCTAAAAAGAAAAACATCTGAAAACTGAACAAATAGAGTAGAGCTGGAAACTCATTTATATTTATTATCATTTATATTTATTATTATATTTGTTATGAAATTTATAAAGCTTAAAACAAAATCGATAGCTATTTTTCTCTTAGCTTTATCGAGTATCAAAATGCAGTTATAAAATCTCGTAATTATATTGTACATCTTCAGTGCTACAATCTCAAATTTTTGCATATTTTATGCACTTTTGATTTTCCTGACATTTTGGATACCGGCTTCAATGGGAATGGGAATATAAATTCGATATATACTGTCATGTCAAGGTGTACATATGTTTTCTGTTGACTCCATTGAAGCCAACAATTGTAATAAAATGGCAGTTAAACTTTTTGCTCCATTTTGGGCCTGGATACTTTTACATGTGGAAAGGCATTCGCAGATCTGTGGGAAAAATGACTTGCTGTGCCCTTGTTTTTCTGCATACGATTTATTTTCCTCTCGTTTTCCACGCCAACTTTGCTGGTAATTGAACAAAAAGAGCTTTACAACTATTTTAAAACAACAACAACAACAATAGTTTTTGCATGAAATTTTGTTGAAATAATTGTGAAACTGAAATGCGAATCAGCTCAACTTGTTGGCTTCGAGGGAAGCGCCCGAAACCCGGTCTGTTAATTGAGCATATAAATCACAGAACGACAGGGCGTATACGCAATCTGAATGGCGGATGAAGTATGAACTGCCTATTGTGTGTGTGTGTGAGGGTGTACTGCTAAGTGTGTGTGTGTGTGTGTGTGTGTGTGCGTGTGTGGGGGAAAAGTTATTTAAAGCTAATCCATAACAAATTGACGGCCAAGGCGAAAGCGAAATGCGCACAAATATTAATAATATGCCGCATTTGGCTTTTGTTTTTAGCTGATGCCAGCTAATGAGTCCAAGTGCGTGGACTGCGTGCGTGGCCCGCTGTGCGCCGCCTGTTGCCTGCTGTTCCGGCTGTTCCGGCTGTCAAAAGGTTCAGCTTCGTGCCCAGCCTCCATTTGGGAGCGGCGTGCGGGCCATAATTTATTTCCACATAATTTGACTTGCACACGCGCCATGCCCAAGCACGACAAGGACGTGCACCAGGCGCAGTCGGCGCACCTGACTCACAGAAGGTGTTTGCCAGAGACTCCGGCTGGGCTGGCTGAAGCCAGAGCCACCTGACTAGCTGCCTGCCCAGGTCCCGGGCACTTGGCACAGCTGGGACAGTTGCCGCAGACAGATGTCACTCCAACTCCCACGGCCCACTATTGTCGAGTGGCCAGAGGCAGGAGGCAGGAGGTATGAGGCAGAAGCGATGCCACTGACAGGCGCTAAGTGTGGGCGTGGGCGACGTTTTAAAAGCCTTTTTCGCATTCAATGAATGTCAATTGGCGATGTTGATAAAAAGCATAGGTGCTTTTATTATTATTTATTGAACGCATCAAATTTAACACAAACTCAATTTTAAAGCGTAGACAGAGCAAAGATTACGCTACACACACACACACACACACACACACATACACACACTTTTATATATATTCAATCAGAGCTAATAAACTTTGGCTCCAGTAACTATTCGATTTTCAAAATTGTCGTGACACGCGAATCTGAAAGGAAAAGTTCAATTTCAAAGAAGCAGACATAGCAAAGGCCATGGTATAGACTGTCGAATACCCTGCATATCAGATAAATGTTGAATAAATATGAATATGAATATGAATATGAATATGAATATGAATATGAATATGAATATGAATATGAATATGAATATGAATATGAATATGAATATGAATATGAATATGAATATGAATATGAATATGAATATGAATATGAATATGAATATGAATATGAATATGAATATGAATATGAATATGAATATGAATATGAATATGAATATGAATATGAATATGAATATGAATATGAATATGAATATGAATATGAATATGAATATGAATATGAATATGAATATGAATATGAATATGAATATGAATATGAATATGAATATGAATATGAATATGAATATGAATATGAATATGAATATGAATATGAATATGAATATGAATATGAATATGAATATGAATATGAATATGAATATGAATATGAATATGAATATGAATATGAATATGAATATGAATATGAATATGAATATGAATATGAATATGAATATTAATATGAATAAATATGTGGGTATGCATATAAATGTGAGTATGAATATAAATATGAATATGACTATGAATAGACATATGACATCATCAAGCTAAACCTGGAGACCTGTAATTTACATACATACATACACCACCCGCCACACCTCCTTCCGTCTGTTACATACATTTCAACAAGCTTTTGAATAGGTTACAATTCGAATGAATAAGCCTATAACAAAAAATAACCAATTCAGTATCCTGCACGAATTCGACTCAGATTTGTAGCGTTGCTATGCAATTTCAAATAAGGTATATACCCCTTTGGGCTAGAAGTGTAGTGCAGGGTATCAAAGGATTGGAATTGCATATCATTTGTGATTGCCTTGGCGCCAAAGCAACCACAGAGAAATCAAAAGGAAAACAGTCGCTTCCTGAGTTCACAGCAACAAAACTACGTGGGCACTGGATGGAGCGACCATAGAGAAAGAGAGAGAGAGAGAGAGAGAGCGGGAGAAAGAAATGTAACGTTGGAAAAATAAAAAAAAGAAAAGTATTTATAAATCGTGTGCGTACCACCCCGAATGCCCACAGACCTCTCCAAGCACAGGATGTTTTGCTTCATGTTGTGGACTCATGAGTGATGTTTGTGGCTGTTACAATCAACAAGGTGCCGCCACATATGTGTGTGTGTGTGGGTGTGGGTGTGGGTGTGGGTGTGTATGTGACAGTTTCAGGCTCTCTTGTTTGTGCTGAATGTAGGTCTCGCATTAAATATGCCATTGGTTCTGTGTTATACGAGAAGTAACTTTCGCCTGGTATCGATGTGGCTTTGCCTTTCACTTTCCTCCTTATCGTCATCAAAAGTTGTTTGAGTGCGTTTGTGTGTGTGTGTATCTCGTTTCATGGCGGACGGAGCATGAAAGCCTCATGCAACAGCCACAAAAAATGCAGCCCAAGTAGAACCGAAAAATTATTTAGTTGTCAACAGTTTCAAGGCACAATTTTTTTTTAAACTCGTGTGTGACGGCTGTGCGTGTGTGTGTGTGTGTGTGTATGTGTGTATGTTTGTGGTAAATTAAAGTGAGTTGCCAAGATGTGTCTCGAAATATTGCGTATTTTATCGTTGAAGCACAACACTTACTGCCATCGAGCGGCAGCCAAACACCTTGCCAGCTCGCCAACTGGCAGCCCATCAACACGTAGCTCAATCAAAGCTTCTGACGTTCAATAATCTACCTGCCAGCCCCGCAACTTCCATTTACACCCAGATTCCGTATCGAGCTTACAGTCCCAAAATTCACCTATCCGAAACTTTCGCGCTTCAGCACGCCTCGCACTTTGCTGATTTTTATTGGATTAAAAAATAAATTGAACTGAAAGTTTAAAGTTGGTTTTTTTATTTTTTTTCTGGCTTTGAGAAATGGAAGAGTCCCGAATAATAAAATGTTCTTTCAACACGTATATTCAGTTATAAAAGACAAAATGTTGTTTTAGGTCAGACTGTCCACAGATTTGTTGCTTCTGGTAGAAATCAAAATGTTTTTGGAGTTAAAGTTGGGTTTTCCTGGTCGAATAAATATAACTTTGTTTTCTTTCCGTTATTCTTTTTAGATACCTGCTTGAATAGCATTGAAATCAAATTTTTTACTGTTTTTATACGTCTTCGATTTGTTAGGAGAAAACGAATGTTTTTTAGAACTAGAAATCAGTTGCCTTGCAGCTCGCACATATCTTAGTTTTTAGCCAAAGGAAATTATCTAATAACAAAATGACTCAACAAGATCACTTGACTTAATCACAGCAAATTTGAATTCATTGTACATATATGCAGTTTGATCATTCTTCAATGTTTGCATTATTTTACAGCCTCGCTCAATGACTGATTCCTGGAATGGAGAAGACGACTGTTCTCTTTGTCCACTAACAATCACACGATCCTGCGTGAATGGCTGGAGTAGCCATTTCGCTCTCACTCACAACATCCGCAACTATGTTCAGCAACAGCTGCCTACTGTTGTCTCACTCACTCACACACACGCAGAGTAACATATATTTGAACTCTCAGCCTTGCACTAATAGTATTGCAAGGCAATAGGCGCCAATCGTGACTGAGCAAATTGAGCCAATCGTCTCTGCTGTTAAGTTCGAAGTATAATTCTCATATCTGTTAAGATGATGCTTGAAAAACGGAGAGATAATTACTAAGAATACTTGTTGAAATGATATCACAGGCAAAAGTCGTTAGAATTTTTTAGTTCTCTTGGTTTCAGTGCCACCTCATTTTTTCAACTTTGTTCATTTTATTCCTATTAATTTAATTTATTTTGTGAAAAGCATACGGCAGCTGGCTAGGCTGTGTGGCACTGGGATTGCTAAAATTTCGTAAGCCTGTGGCTGCCTGAACCAGTTGACTAGGTCAAAGGCACCTGCGGCGCTGGTGGTGCTTGTGGTGGTGGCGGCGTTCGGTCAGTGGGCAGAATGGGCGGTCAGCGGATACGCAATGATATGGCAGCTTAAGAGCCAGCAGCAATTTTTATATAACAAGCAGAGCAATTCCCACTGCTGGTGTGCGAGTGTGTGCTAAAAGCTTTATGTGGATTATGTTTTTATGGCCCCTGCCGCAGCAATAGAGTCGTTTGGCCTCCGCAAATAGCGAGCTCTGGATATGTAGTCACATATAAGTAGTTGCCCGGCATTTGCTGACCAGAGATTTAATTCTCTTCTCCTTCCGCCTGCCGCCGTGACTCCCCACCTTGCTGGGGCACGAGTACATTTTGTTATTCATTTCCCGCACTTGTTTTTAAAGCGAATCCGACATGTTGGCTGTGAGCAGCTCAAGCAGCTTAAACAAATGTCATTGCAATTATCATAATCAGATTATGGCAGTGGAAATATGCATATATGCAGTACATCATACGGAGCCACCTGAAGCATTTTTATTATATTCTGATTCTATTGTAAGTACATGAAACCTAATAAAAAGAGTTAATATTTTCATTACATGTAAATTTTTCATCACTTTTTATGATGTGCAGAAGAATCACAGTCCTTATGTTACCACGGACTCCTGCCTGACTCCTGCATGACTGATTGGATTTAAATATTCTGCATTTAACTGACTAGAGTGACCTAAGCGCAGAACAGGTGTAATCCGGCTAGTCGTTCTTATAACTGTAAGCCAAGTTGTGAATGTTGTATACTGATAGCAATGGCTAAGCTGCACTTTATATTATTATGTATTCTCTCCCTCTCTCTCTCTCTCTCTCTCTCTCTCTCTCTCTATCTCCTCTCAGTCTCTATTAATGTATTTGCATATATATAAATATATATTTTTATATTTAAATCAATTTCTCGAGTCTCGTTTGCTATATTTAAATTTTTATTCAGTTTTCCCATTATCTATACTTATTATTGGATGGGGGGCTATGAAGCAAGCGAGCACCGTCATCTGGGTAACTGGCTTGAAATTCATATTGCCGTTTCTCGGCTATATTTCATATTTGACTAGCCGCACATGGCTGTCTTTTTCTAGTTTTCGCTGCTGCTGTTTTATTTTTGGCTTGGGCCTTAGCATCTTTTACTTGGACCCGAGCATCCAACCGTCCGTCTTGTCCGTGTGTCTTCGCACCCCCAATCCGTCCTTCACCCCTGCCCCCTCGCAAGCCAGGTCGCTGCAAATGGCCGTGAGCGCCTTTGTTGTGCCACTTTTGCTATTTGGGTTCTTGGGGGCAATAACTTTTACTGGAAACCGGCAAAACCTCAATTATCAACTTACAGCAGACAAAAAGGCGCTTAATTAAGTGAAGCGTCGAACGTGAGCCGCCATTTTGTTTTTTGCTCTACACCCTCGCACTAAAACCTAACCAGGCGCGACCCCTGCTCGAGCCCAAGATTGAAAGGATGTTGGCATTCTGATCGAAACAGCAGCAGCAGCTCCTAGATGCGTATGTGTGTGTGTGGGTGTGTGGGAGTGGGTGTATGTGCGTGCGAGGGTGTGCATGTAATCTTAGACGTGTGTCTCCTGCAAGAAGTTTTTTGCTTAGTCAGCATCTGGCTGGATAGCTGACTGGCTCCTTGTCTGCCTAATCTACGCAAAGTATGATGGGGCAGGGCATTTTGGGGGTATTATGGGGGCCCGTAGCTGTAATGTAGAGGATGCTAACTCATTGTTGTTATTATTGTTGTTATAGTTTACGTACACACGCATTTACGAGTACAATATACATATGTATATGTGTATATATATATGTATGTATTCAAGAGTTGTTCCCTGGGCCATGCAGTCCGGCCGAGCCGCAATGAAGGCGTGAATGATTCCCATCAAGTGCGAACATTAACAAAGTTTCGGAAGTTCGTAGCTGATGGGTTAAGGAGCACACACGCTTTATAACTTTACGTAATTCAATCTAATGAACAAAAGTTAGCGTAATTGTAAAATATGTCAAAAGCTTTTCATAAACCAAAACCTAACAATGAATATCAACTTGCTTTAAGGCTAAACTTTCTCTTGTTTTGGCTACTAAATATATGCATTTGTATAGATACATATATATAAAAGCTGTCCCTTGTAATATATCAACAAGAGTCATACACCTGAATGGTCATTATTCTCTTTGGTCCATTTCATCAATTATTTAAATACAGCTCTTTGAACTGTCATTATGCATGCATGTATACAAATGACCAATTTAGAGCTCTCTCGTAAATACATAGTAGCAGCAGTATATTGAGCATACATATGTACATATTTATGCCCAATTTATGTCCAATTCTCATTTTATACTTTGACAACTGAGCTCAATTACCATTTGTCGATTTGCTCTCATTCACAATGTGCTTTTTCAGAATGGCAATTTCTAGTCGCTTTCTATTTGTCCTGCTTGCAATTTTAACGACTCTGATCGAATGGCTTGTATAGCCATCTCGCTCTAACTCAGCAACAGCTGCGGCTAAGTTAAGCAACAAATATCTTTATCCGTTTCCCTCTCATAGGGAGCGTGCAGCTAAGACGCAAACTCACTCGAATAACGGTTTACAACATGGGCTTAGGCTTACACTAATACTACTGCAACAGTGGGAGCCAATCACGAATGGGGAAATTTAGAGAACACACTGAACTAATAATATCATTACAATACGAGATTTACATATGCATATTTGTATATAAATGATAAAATACAGTGCTGTTCACCTGAATAGGTTTGAATTTAAAAAAAAAAACTAAAAAAGTTGCATCTCATCAACAGATACTCCAATTTGAATGAACAACATTTTGTTTTGTAAACAAATTAACGAGTTGTGACGAGAGAAAGGCTTGCAACTTTTAATTGAATATAGTTTTTATTTATTTTTTTGCCAAAACATGTCAAAAACATGTGTTAAGATACAACTTGTTTAATTATCAAACAAGTTGAACCTATTCAGGGGAGCTGCACTGTATGTGTATGCGCATATTTAGAGTAATAAATAATAATTTTTTTTAATATACATTTATTAAGCTCTTACATAGAAAGCATTGAAGTAAATTTGTAGTCCACAAAGTACCTGAATCATAATGTGGTTAAAATACATATGGAGCACAGCAAATATGTGTAATCTGGCCCCATTTGTACATATATTTCTAAAATATAAATTAATATTATTTCTGTAGATATAATTTTCTTCAGTTCAAGTCTCAGTACTGCTCAGTAAGTATATTCCATTTAAGAGCCTTAGCACTTACATATAGACACTAAGAACTTGAATCGAGTTGAATGCTGTTGCCACACCAGCACGCTAAGCTCTCAGCAAAGCTAACATAAGTGCCTTG
The DNA here is from genome assembly GCA_037075325.1 of Drosophila mayaguana. Classification (NCBI taxonomy): domain Eukaryota; kingdom Metazoa; phylum Arthropoda; class Insecta; order Diptera; family Drosophilidae; genus Drosophila; species Drosophila mayaguana. The sequence goes on along the minus strand of JBAMCG010000123.1, from coordinate 2,096,630 downwards.
AAATGGATTAAAAACATGGCACACGCACACACACACACACTCATTCGGTTACCTCTTAGTCTGTGCAGGTGGGAATATATGTGTGTAATTTTAATCTTTTGCTGGATTCTGTTGCCGTCACACGCTCAAAACTCAATACGAATTCAGGCAGGCAAAAACCTTTCAAGAAAATCTCGTTTGATTTTTAATTAATAAATTTATTTAATATTTATTATTTTAAAATAAAATTATGTTTTATATTATTATTAATTAAACAAAAAAATTAATTTATTTAGACAGTCTAAAATTCAATTTTTACCCAACCCACCTTAGTAGTTTGCCCTAAAGTATACTCTGCAATCCGCAGGAGAGAAAAACATAGGAGTTATATTATATATATATATATATATATATATATATATATATTTTGCTTTTCTAGTGCAGAGTGCACAGAATAAGCAGTATAATCAATCATGTTGATATATCTTTATGCACATTCGAGCTAGATGAATGTAGATAAATTTATCTCTTCGACATTCGCTTCGATATGCTGCGGAAATGAACTCAGCATTAAATGGAAGAACTTGATGCAAAATTCGGCCCAAACTATTTTGACATCTGCTCCCACATCAACAGACAACAACAACAACAACATCATCAAATGAGAGCTAGTTAGCGCCTGAGCTCCTCTCAACACCTTTTTCCTCCAGTCACATTTTACGGCCTGCATCCTAAATACGAAATAACTGAGGTGCCAGTTAGTCAGTCAGTCAGTCAGTCAGAGAGTCAGTCAAGTTGTCTTCAACTTTCAAGGCTGGAAAGCCTTTTGTGTAATGGCTGGTAATTATCCCTAATTAGTTGTAAAATATTGTGGGCAAAGTGCTTTGCTTTGCCGAGCCCAACTCAAAGAGCCAAACGCAAGAATAAGTTTACACCGAAGCCATTAGCCAAAAGTTTTTGCCAGCCAAAACAAGACGGCCATGCTTAATTATCAAAATCTTGATCTTAATCTTAATCGTAGGCATAGTCGTCAGCATTATAGTCATAATCATAGTCATAATCATAATCATTGTAATAATAGTAATGACAATTAGTTGCTAAAGTAGATTACGATGTTGGCTGCGTGCCGTGATGAATTGCGTTTTCTGCCTGGACACTTGGGCCTGCCACGCTACCTCTCCCCGCCTACCTCCCTCCCTCCCCCTCACACACACATGCGCCGCAATTTAATCACCCTTAAACGCATTACACATACGCCACCGGCAACACAGAAAGAACTCCGAGCCACAAAACAAACATCAAATGCCAGTCATGGCCGGCTTATGAGCCGCCCTTATGAGCACCTCAGCTTCATTTTTATGATCTATACATACTAGATATTTTCATATGCTATATATTTTCGGGTATTCACTGAAACTGAAAAACAAACTGACTTTTAAGTGGCTTTCTCAGCTGCACAATTTTGTCCCCTGAAGTCCTCTCTTCATTTGCTGTTGCTCCATGTAATCATGTAATGAAGCTGTTCTTTGGCAGAATAAAAAATAGCTGAATGGTGTTCAGCCCAGCATTATTACATATGAATTTAGGCCATAAATCTAGTGTGCATATAGGCGAGTTTTTAGGGCTCATTTCTTATTCTTAATCTATCGCTGGGTGCGTCTATTACATGTTCCTATTATATTACTGGGCTTGTAAGGCTCGGAGTTCTTCTACCTCTTTTTAGAGTAAACACATGTGGCATTTATCTATTTCATGTTTGCTCCTGCAACAATAACTTGTTCATGTCAGTTTGCTTCTGTAGGAATTTTTAATCGATTATCGAAGCATGCGTCAATCTTTGATTTATCGTTTACTTATCAAATATAATATATTTTTAACAGCAATTTGTTCCTTGAATTATATCAAGTGTTTAATATACAAGAACATTTTTTTAAAATTAATTTTACTTATTTTTTATTTATTGCGGCTGCTGTGAGCTAATGAACAATTTCTAACATGTTTTTTTTTCATTTGATAATATTTCCTGAAATGATACATAATCTAATTTTAATATATTTTGAGAAGATTAAACCGTTAGAAAATAAAACCGTGGGACTTTAGCTCAAATGAAGTAGTCAATATTCAAAGGAAAAGAAAACTTGCAGGCTGAGCTCTGCTTTTGATGGACAGTGTAGCTAGCGAGGCATCACAATCATGCGAGTATATCGAATAAATTGACCAAAGATCCGGTGATAAGTGTTGATTAAATAATGTTAGGATTGTTGGGAATTGAAGCTGGTTACCCATAAGGATATATATAAGAAGGATCTTAGAAATCTCTTTAGGAATATCTTTTATCGAAGCTCAAGTCTCGATATGCTTAGAAGTAGCTTTGAGATGAACTCTCATCCAAATTAATAAGCCTTGATCGACATTTATTAACTGGTAACTTGGTCTACTGCATATGGAATTACATATGAATGCGGCTGTGAAGCGAACACGTCTCTATCTAGACAAAGTCTCTGTCCAGTGTTGAACAACGCGCTGTTTTGCCAGCTTCTCCAATGCAAAGGGCTCAAGTAAAGAGTTTGGCGACAAAGGCAAATATGAGCCGTTTAGTCGGGTTCGTTTGCTGCTGCCAATTGCTCTGATGGCTCTTGGCATGTGTCAATGGCCGCCGTCACGGACTGCCAGAGAGGGAGAGGAAGGGAGAGAGGGTGAGGAGTGAGGAGTGAGAGCGTCACGTTAGCCAGCGTGGAGCAGCGACTGGCCACCCGCTGATTGGGTTTCAGCCAAATCATTTGCAATTTGACTAGACGTCGCGACGTTTTTTGTTTTTTGTTTTTGCTTTTGTTCTTGTGCCTCTTGTTCTTCTGCTGGCATTTTGTTCTCTCCGTTTCTATTTGATTTTGTTTTAAACTTTCAGCTCAGCAGCGGGCGCAGCGGGCGCAGTGGGCGTGACACCTTGACCACTGTCCGGGCAGCTGACAGTTTTCTTATTTATTTCATTTACATTTGGCATTTTGTTGCCGCTTTGTGAAAAATTACAATTGTACAAAGTATTGTCTCCTGCTCCTCCTCCTGCTGCTGCTGCTGCTGCTGCGCCTCAAGTTGCTCCCAGCAGTCCAGATCCAGATAGGGGATTCGCCTATCTCAGCTCTCGACTTGGCCGAGGCGAACTTTATCAACTTAATTTATACTTTTCGCATGCACACCAACTCATATTTTCAAGCGTTTTTTCATGGCTTTTCTTCCACAGCTACAGCTACAGGAGCAGCTACAGCGACAGCTACATCTACATTTTCATTTGGCTTTTCTGCTCGTTGTTGTTGCACATCTTTCATTCGCTTTTTGCGCGGCATCTTCCCAACTCCAGGGCTCCATCTGCTGGCTTGGCTTGGCTTGGCTCGGCTCGGCTCGGCTTACTTTCAGCATTTGGCCTGCAGGAAACTTTCGCTCGCTGTCTGTTGTTCTTCTAGTTAAAATTGTATTTGAAACTTTTGCTAAGTGGCAAATGGTTTTCCAACTCCAGCTCCCACTGCCACCACTCACGCGCCCACGCCCACGTCCACGTCCACGCCCTCGCCCATTTTACCTATTGCACAGGTTGGGGCAGTTGGGCGCACTGCAGAGCGGCATAGGCACGTGCCATAAGCCATTTGTCAACAGCCACCTGATTGGATTTTCTATGACAAAGTGGCGGTGTTGGGCCGCAAGCAGCAGCAGCAGCAGCAGCAGCAGCAGCAGCAGTTGCTGCTAAAACGTTTAAAAGCAAAATCTAATCAGACTCGGTTAACGCTGCCGTGTGGCCAATTTGCCTTGTGGCCAGTCATGGCCCACAAATTGTTTGTGATATTTGGCAACGCCCACTCACTGATAGCCCACAATCTCGACCCCCGAATGGCCATGCGGCCCAACACGGCAGCGGCAGCGGCAGCGGCAGCGACCGAGCAGGCCAACAGTAATTGTCTAGCCTTAAGAGTTGTTTAAAGATCTTGCCAAAAACTTTGCCAATTATTCGGGCCAAGCTGAACTCCTCAGCCAAGGCTCGAGCTCTAACGAAATGCGCTCCTTCGGCTCTTTGGGCTAATGTCACCTCAATCTGCTTGTCATTTATCTGATGCAGAGATCAGGCTGCTAGGGAGCAGAGGACACTGGAGTTCCTTATTCATTCAAGGTGTATAGCATATAGATTGTCTTGATCAGCATCAGCTTGAGGCCTTGGCAGCAACATGTGTCAAGGCTCGAAACTAATGTATTATATACAATATATCTCTTATGTGACTATAATTGGCTACTTTCTCATACTTAACTCGGATCGCACTACAACTGGCAAGACTCCTGCAACAACAGGAAGCATCTACTACTTAGGTAGATCCACTGAGTGGCATACTTTGAGTCTTCTTTTCCTTGGCTTTGCATTTGGATGACCACCAAGACGTTGGAAATATTTCGCTGCAGTCCAGCGAGGAGGAGACGTCTTACACCTCCAAGTTCCAAGAAGGAGCCGGTATTTCTAGTGGGCAGTCCGAGACCTCAGAGAATGAGGAGGATTTGCTAGTGGGCAGTCCGGCACCTTCAACAAGATGGAGGACTTTTTAGTCAGCAGTCCGACACATCAATCAGTCGGAAAGCACTTTTAGCTATTCCAAGCACAATATTTGAATAATCGAGCCTTTGATCAGCCGCTAGAGTTGGACTTGAAGTGATTTCCCTGCGAGCAGCGAGCAATGAAAGGCGAATGATTCGGTTCGTTTCCTTCCTTTAACACCAATTTCTTATGGGCTGGCGAGCAGCTCGGCTATGCCATAAATTAAATTAAGAACCGGATTCAGGCAGCTCCCACTGCACGCGCCGAGCCCCAACGTGCCGCTTCGTCAGTCCATGGGGCGGCACAGGTGAGGGCGTGTGTGCCGTGTGGGCGTGGGTGGGTGTGGTTAGTGCTGCTTAAGTGACATGCAAAAACGGCAAGCCAAATGAGGCGCCAGGTAACGGCAGGAGCACAAACAAAAAGTAATAAATGAAAGCTTCAATGCCATGCAGACCCGACTGTGAGATGCTCTGTCAGCGAGTCATAAGAGCAGCACTGCGGCAAGGCTCGTCTCCCGACTAATATACCCTGCCATTTGCCCAGTCTCTAGGGTATAGAGAGTGCAGAAAAAACACACTGTTTCCTGTTAAGCGCTCATTTCGCGAGTCATGCGCTGAGTGCTTGCGTGTGAACGTTCGCGCGCGCGCGTGTGTGTGTGTGTGTGTGTGTGTGTGTGTGTAAGTGTGTGAGTGGCTAGCGAGCTGAGTGTGAGATATCCTTGTCCAGCGCGAGCTTTTATGCAGCGCTGCAGCTGCTGTTGCTCTCAGCTAACGAGAGGGCAAACGCCCACCAACATCTACCCTCGGGCCAGGCCAGACAGACAGACGACACTTTTTACCAGCTGCTGCTCCTGCTGCTATTGTTGTTGTTGCAGTTATTATAATTGATGTTGTGTTGTTGCTGTCGCCAGTTTCTGCTGCTGCTGGCGTTTGCTTTGAGCGACAGTTGCTAATTAAAATAATATGCAAGCAACATCCCGTAAAGTGCAGTTGGCCAAGTGAAACTGTTTGCGTTTTGGCCTGCGACTGTTGACAGCGGAATTGGCATTGCGGCACGTTTTAACTGGCGGTTAACTAATAGTTTGGTCTAATGTCAGCATTGCTGGCGATACGTCAAGTGACGACAGTCGCAGACTGCATTGGGCAAATTGGGAAATCAGAGCATATTGGTCGAAATGGGGTGTGGAGGAGGAGGTGTGGGGCAGGAGGTGTGGAGTAGGAGACGTGGAGGAGTAGGCGTGAAAGAGGAGGCGGGGAGGAGCAGGCGAGAAGGAGGATTCTTGAAAAAGAGGGCGTAGAGGTGGAGGAGGAATTGGGGAGGAGGAGTTGGGGAGGTGGTGCTGGGAAGGAGGAGTTGGGGAGGAGGAGGTGTGGACGAGGAGGTATGGAGGAGGAGGTGAGGTGTAGGAGGTTTGGCGGAGGAGGAGGTGTCCAGCAGGAGACGTGTTGCAGGAGCTGTGGACGAGGAGGCGAGAAGTATGATTCTTCGAAAAGGTGGTGTGAAGGAAGAGGCTTGGCAGACTTTATGGAGTATATACACATATTCTTGATCAGGACATTATTCTGTCTATTCATTCTTTTTGTCCTTCTGTCTATCGTTCTGTCAATTTTTGTCTTAGAATTTGGCAAAGACAAACAAATCTGATTACGCTAGACGAACTACTGTAAGCAGCATGATTTTCAAATCACCTTATCAGAGGGTGCAGGGTATCTTCTAGTCGGGCACTCTCGATTCGAATACACAAGGCTTCAACATTCACTGAGAGCTGCCTTAAACAACTCAAGTGAATTTTGGGGGTGCGGAAACTAGTCCTACAAGTGGCAAGCTCTGGCAGGAGTCGCAGTCGGAGTCGCAGACGCAGTGCTAGACGCTCTCGAGCCAAAGTTTTGCGTGCGTTAGCGGGCGGCACGTGGCAGGAGGAGGAGCTGTGGCCAACTTGTTGGCGCACCACGAAATGCATATGAAATGAATGCAAATGGCAGCCACTAACTTGCAGCGTGCAACGCATTAAAATAAATTTACATTTTCGTGTATTTTGCTCTTGTTTGTATTTTTTACATTTTTGATATATTTTGATTGTGCGTTGCGTTCCCATTTGCCGCAAAATCTTCAACTTTCTGTCGTTGCTGCGGTTTGCGGTTGAAAAATTATGCAGCAGCTCGAGCTTAATTAGCTGCCCGTTGTTGTTCCTTTTTTCATTTATATATTTTTTACTTTCTCTCTTCTCTTGTGTTGTGCGTTGTTTTCACCATGTTTCCTAACTCTGCATTTACAATTTCATATGGCTCCTGCGCCGCTGCCCCGCCCGCGCCCCTGCTCCCGCCCTTGCAGTGGTTAGCTAGGCTGCCGCCCTCAGAATTCGGTCCGACACTTTGCGTGTAGATTGAGAAATTAAGTCAACATTAACATTAAACTCTGCAGCGCTGCAGGAGCAAGCCATACGAGAGCATAACTAAATTTATTTGCGGGCTCTTCAAGCTGTTTGCATGCACAAAACTATTATGAGCAAAGTGTTACGGGTCAGCTGAAGTCGTTCTATAAGAACAGTTCTCAGCGTGCAAGACTTGAGTTGAGCAACATGAGTAAAGCGATTGATTGAGTTGAGGAACATGAGCAGGTCACTTGTGCCCTCTCCTCTGAAGAGAGAAAGAGCAATGAGAGCTATAAGGAAAATTATTAGAGGAAAGGGATCTTTATTTGTAAAGAGAATATGCCGAGTTGGGGGAAACTGAAATACAAAGGCGCAGCTCTTGAGAGTGACGAGCATTGGGGCAACTCACACAATTGTGAATGAACCACAGCGATCCCTGAATCACCCTGGTGCACTCGGTTGTTCGCTGAGCTGCTCTCTAACCGCGGGCGCCAGATTCTCAGCGAGAGCCACGTGAGTGTTGCACTTGAATAAGTGAATCAGATGAGACTACTCTAGTTGATTGTGAATTCTTATTTAGTCTATCTCTCTCGATCGCGTGCTCAGAGCTCCTGGTTCTTATCCTATTGCTTTTCGGTTGAGCTCTATGAGTTGAACCATTCGTGTGGCACTCTTTTTGCGCTAAGTCTCTTTAGTAGTATAGCCTTAGCATCATTTACTCAGAGATCTTTACTTGCCAAGCTTAAAATCGAAAGGCCTCTTTAACTACCTAGATCAACTGATCTACAAGCCCTAGAGAGTTGGCAGCACTGATGATAGATTAGCTGGAAAGACATCTAAATATCGATTTATTTATTTGACACCAGAGCTAATTTAAAGTTAAAGCCAACTTGAAGTTAGTAACTTCCTGCTTGCACAATCTTAGCAGGAGGGCAACGCTAATATGAGAAGAGCAGCCGAGAAGAGCATAGAAATAGCGCAGGTATATACGCTGCTGATTAAAAGTCATTGCCGTAGTTAATTCAAGTTGTCTACGGCTCAAGTTGAATGCAATCGTTATATACTAAATATTCTCATTAAAACCCCGTCAATAATAGCTAAATACATACCAGTGTTTTTTATATGGGGCAAGGAGCGAACATGTTTTTCTGTAAGAAGAAGAGAGAAAAGGGATAAATATAGATGAAAGAGGTCTCGGGCAATAGCAGAAATATGTGAAGCAGGAGACCGGCTCACTTACAAAGCACACAAATAGACGACTGTAAGAAATAATATATAAATCACGATATGGATCTTATTACATAATAATTCTCCGTTAGTTGAAGCGCAACATTTTTGCATATTTTGTATGCGGAAAACCCCGGGCCAAGTTCTTTAGTGGGGCAAGCTGAAACATCGTCGAAACAATTAATCAAAGCGCACATTGAGTGGGTGGGGGAGCGCTGTTAAGAAATTTCCTTTATGGCCTATGAGAACTGATTGTTGAGACAACGGGTAAAGCTAAGGCTCAGGCTCAGTAGCCCCAGGCGATATGATGAATTGCCAGAAAGTACGCGATGTTCTCTTGTCAAATAAGCATTAAAAACGAATGGAAACTTTTTATTGCCCTCAGTCATAAAGCACAACCAAAAAAAAAAAAAAAAAAACCAAGAAAAATTCATTGAGACAATTTCAAAATGCAAACACAAAGTTCGGTAAAGATGCGAGATAACTAGCCAGCCAGACATCCAGCGAGTCAGTCAGTCAGCCAGTCAGTCAGTCAGCCAATCCGGCCAAAGATGTCTGATAAGTTGGCCATAAAGCAAAACCTCAAGCCGCTTAGGTGTTGGCCGGGTCCGCTCCTGGACACGATACCTTTTTTCCTCGACATTTACGACGCGTTGAGCTTTCGCATTCATAACAAATCTTGTTTATGGCTGAGTAGACAGTTTCAGCTTCAGCCGAGTGGGGGGGAGGAAGTTATCTTCAGCAAGTTATCAATAAATGAAAATTAAGCTCTTGCTTTTAAGTTCCTCCATTTTGCTGCGAGCCTTAATGTGGCACACTTTCCTCAAATCTACTCATCAAAATTTCATAAAAATGAATACAATTTCATTTGGGCATACGTGACGTATGCGCAATGCTCCTATATGTATACATTTGGGTTTATCAAAAAGGTAGAGCTGGATATTCCTGCAGAGCAGGAAGCTCGGCTCAGCGAATCGTGTTGCCAGGCCAACGCTTGGCAGCCAAATTCAATTAAGACTTTACCTGCCGCACGCGAGAAATTGCTACGCCACAGCCCATCCGGCGTATGAGCGATGAGTCCATGAAAATCAACACAAAGATACGCCACCTTAGACACAGACGCACCTTTACATTAAAAAAACTGAACAAAAAAAAAACAAAATTAAACAAGTAAGAGTGCTCTCGCGCTTGAGCCTACTCGACTGCGAGATTCCCTGAACCCTTCGAAGAACTGATATTCCGGCATTCACATACACGCATACACTCTACTGGGCCGGAATATGGGCCGTATTATGAAAACTTATTTGTTAGATCAATCCTTTGTAGATGGACTATCTATATATATCTATATCAAAGTTTCGGAATGTGAATTCGAATTCGAATTCGAATTTGCGTAAAAACCCAAACCTCTAACATTAAAAATACGTGTTTTACGAACTCGGAAGGAAGATGCTGGATATGGGGAATATATCTATCAACAAAATGGAGACTCTAAGTATATTCTAAATATACCTTTTCTAACTGATATACATACCTTTTCTAGCTGTCTATCGATAGTACTAATACGGATTAGTTATCGATCTCAGCATGCTGCACAGGTCCCACGCAAAAATTTCAATTCTCCAAGTGTCTGAAAGGTTCTAAGTCCGACGCGTTCTCACATACTGACAGACAGACGGACGGACGTATGGAGGCGGGCGGAGAGACAGACAGAGAGGCGGTCAGGTATAATTTAACTTTGCCTATTGCCCTGATCAAGATGGACTCATCCACGCCTCCTTCTGCCTGTTACATACGCTTTAAGAAAACCGTTATACCCAACTTTTCCATTTAAAATGGGTGTGTCTGTGAGTGTGTGTGCGTGTGTGTGTGTGTGTGTGTGTGTGTGCATTGGTGTGTGTGAAAGCATAGAAAATTAAAAATCACATTACGTCACGAGGCGAAAAGTGAACTTCTTGTAACTGAAAATGTTGCCAGAATGCGAAATCGATATGAGAATGAATAAATTTACAAACACTCATAAATAAATATTGGATTGACAGATTGATTGACTGACTGGCTGACTGGTTGGCTGCTGATCAATATTCAATAGTTAATATACACATTGATTGACTGATTGATGATCAGATCACGCCCCACTACATAAGGCATTCGTAAGAAAAACTTTGCCTGCAATGTATCACAAATGTTCTATATATATGTACATATGTATGTAGAGTAGAAGTAGTAGATGTATGTATGTATAGTTGTAGTATATTCCAGTGTATTCGATTATCGCAATTTCTGTTGCTTTCTCCTGCTGCTCGTTTCCCTCAGCTTAACCAGATTCAGTTCAATTTGTAGAGCTGTTTGCTTCAATGTATTTTTCTTGTCTTTGATTTCTGCTCATTCCAAAAAATTAAGCGAAAAAAGCATGGGAGTAGCATTAGGTAAAAGTGTTTAGTATCTGATAGGGATTGCCTCGATAAGCACTTTGGTAGCTCTCAAAGTAAATCCTATCAGATATTAAACAACTTTTCCTGAGCATCTATGTCCATTACTTGGAAGAGGACACAATTAAAGCCTGGAAAGGAAGCCTATTTTCACCTGTCTACGATATTAGCGAATACTTAAAGCCAAGAATTGAAAGTTTCTTGAGAAGCCTTCAAAGACCGTGCAAGGTTTCTACCCCATTACACCCCGAATTATTTCAGAATTCTCAAAGAGCTACTTAACTAGGGCAAAGGAAGCATCTACATCTCTTATGTCAGATAATAAACTCAATGGTGTCAAAGAGATTCGCGGCTTACGCTGCTGGTAATAAGCGAATTGTGGATATAAATTTTATATGAAGTAAAAATGTATTCGATAGCAAACAACTTCATTAGAATGCCTAAACTTCTGTTGATATTTAAAATATATGATTATGCTAATGCAAAGAGCAGGAGGCTGGCAGCTGGAGGCAGGAGTCAGGGGCCAGGAAGCAGGGGGCAGGAGGCAGGAGGCTGGAACCTGGAGGCTCGAATGTTTTTAATTCTGTGATTTCAGTTTGATAGACGCCAACGGTGGCTGCGGTTTGGAAGCAAGACGTTCCCTCTCTCGCTTTGGGTCCAAGGCGGCGAGGCAGGCTCGTGGCGAGTGTCATTTGCCGATTTGGCTTCTGTTCGTCACGCCGTGGTCGTCGGAGTTGGAGTCGTCATCGTCATCGTCGTCGTCGGCGGCGGAGTCGGAGTCGAATTCATTCCCGTGGTCGCTCCCTCTGCACTTAATTTAATGACCAAAGTTCGCCGCGCTGGGCGTTGACATAGCAGCCGAGAGACATGCCATCGTTGGCTGCGGCTTCGTCTTCGCCTTCAGCTCCCGTACTCCAGCAGTCGCAGCCCCCTTCGCCGCCTGCAGCCCCCTTCGCTCACTCGCTTTCCCTCGCTGTGGCAATCGCTCACTGCGCTGTGGAGCCCTCGCTTTGCATAAGCAGCGTCGTGTTTATTTACATTTGTGCAAATTGTTATTTAATTAAATTTTAATACGCTTCATTAAAACTTCTGTTTGGGGGCGGTTGCCCGGGCTTTCACTCAGTACTGACTGTCCCCGCTCTGCCGCTGGCCCGAGCGAGCTGATTTAGACATTTTATTATGCAATGATAATCAGAAATCAATTTATTGTGTATACAGGAGCCAGGCCAAGATGCTCGATTAGAGCCTTAGAGGCCACTCAAATGGTCAGAAATGTCAGGCAAATAAATAAATAACAGCAGCAGGAGTAGCAACAACAATAGCAGCGGCAAAGCGAAATGAAATGCGGCTGACGGGGCGCGAATCAACTCAATAAAATTCAATTTGCTGCTCATCAGTGGTTGAGCAAAAGTAAAGTGGGCGCTAATGTCCTGCAAGGAGCCAGGTCACAAGCGGGGCCATGGCCGGGGCCAAGATCAGGGCCAAGAGGGCGTGTGACCCATGGCCAGGACAATGCCGTCCGTTGGCTACCAAGCGGCGTTTTGTGCGTTTAAGTAAATACAAGCACATTAGGCTCAGAACAGCAACAGCAGGAGCAGCAGGAGCAGCAGAAACAACAACAACTCACTGTAGCTAAAGCTTTGGCATGCCAAGCGAAGTTCGAGCCCCCAAGTCAAAGCAGCTTGGGGCAAACACGAAAAATTCAAAGACCATCCTTAAATGAACTAACACACAGCATACACAGAGGCAGACAGACAGACACACACACACACATATGCACACACACACACACAGCACAGAACACACGAAAAGAGATAGTAAGACAAGCCGGGAGTCGATTCGCTTGAGACGCTTAGACGAAGTCGTTGGGCTTAATTCGTCGAATGCCTTCACAAATTCTCAACACTTTTCGAAATCTGTTTTCTTCACTTTCATCTCTCTCTCTCTCTCTCTCTCTCACTCTCAGTCTCTCTATCTCGCTCGATTGCTCTGCTTCGCTACATTTTAGCCGCTGATTGAACTAAGCAGCTTAAAGCAGTCTTGGCCCTGTTAACATCAGCAAATTAGTTAAACGTGCTCGCAAATTGAGCTTTAATTTGTAATTGTTTAGCGTTAATAAGCTGAAAATCTATAAATTAATAGAGGAAAATCTATAGAGCCAATGCGAATGAGATTTAAACTACCTCAATCTGCATTAAAGCTTCCAGCAGGGCATCAAAACCAACAGTAGTAGCGCCACTTGATGATTTTAGCCATCGATACTATCGTTGGCTGTAGCGATCGGCTTCATAACTCGATTATTTATAAACAATAAGTCGCTGATTTTTCATAATACGTAACAGAAACTTGATTTCCAATAAAAAAAATAAAAAATAAATGTAAACAACTTTTTATATAATAGAAATTCTGTTTTTTATATAAACATAAATGATTTAAGTTAGATGTTTATTTTGTATTATTTGCATTATTTCAACCTAATTGGCCACCAATATTTATTTTGCGCAATGAGCGAGATAATTTCATTCAATTTCATCGATAATACATGTATTTCAAATTACCTTTCAGTACATTTGCCGATGATTTAACGTTGTTCTCGCTATTCGTGAGCCGATATATGCATATTGCATAAAATGATCGATCTATCGCAAAAATGCGTGCTCATCGATACTTCGTGGGACGCCATATGAATATCAAGCAAAATGAACAAAATCGATCTATCGCTAAAACTATCGTGCGTGCTATCGCTAATTTGACCCACTCTAGCTGCAGCCTTGACTCAATCGGCGCCGCTTGTCAAAGGCTGAGATCGCTTGGCAGCTGCAATATGAGACAAATTGCGCCAAATGCTAAACAAATATTGGCTCAGGCTGAAGCTTAGACAAATGGCAGAGCCTCTGCAATACTTGACTGAAGGCCTCAAATGGCCGCCAGCCGAAGGGCAGCTCGTTGGCATTGGGTTTCAGTGGTGGCGCTTGAATTTAAATCAAATTCGAGCTATGCATGATTTAATACAAATTTACTTTTCGTGCGTATGCCAATAAAACATAATCCAATTAGCAACACATGAAAAAGGCAGTTAAATCATGTTTATTTTCTTTTGGTTTCCCAAAGCACTATCTGCCCCAATATGCCCTATCGATGGCAGGGCATCGGGGCTCATGCCCCACTCGTCTGGCAGGGCAATTAGGATTCAGGCACTGACCTGATATCAAATAATTCAGATTATTGTAAGCAGCAGCAAAAATAAATCAAGCAAATATATCACATCACGGCACAGCAGTGCAGAGCCCATCACACATACGCCACGTTGTCCAATGAAATGTGTAATAAAATATGCTTAGAGCGACCCTGCCGCTGTCTGTCTGGCTGTGCGAGCTGGCTGATTAAAGGTTAATAAATATTTCATTGAATTTGCCATTTCACAATTCGCTTTTACTGCTTTTATAAACATACATATAAATATATACATACTATATATATATATACATATTTTGTGTTTGGCAATAAGATCGAACGGATGCGTTCGGCATTCTGATATGCTTTAATGCCCTTTTAATGCCCAAGCCTCGCCCATGTGTGCGTGTGCGTGTGTGTGTGTGTGTGTGTGTGTGTGTGTCTCTCTGTGTGTGATTTTGTGTGAATCGGTCCAAGTTTCCGTTAAACAGTTGATGATGTGCTTTGGGCCATCATTAAAGCCATTACTCAAACGCTCAACGCTCGCTGCAGTATTTGATCCTGTGCGCATTTGCCGGAATCCCTTTGATTTGGCTTCATAGAGCAGCTCGGATAGAGCAGCTGGCAGAGCTAGTTCCTCGCTCCTGCTCCTCTCGCCTCTGGCACTCACCAGTCCATTTGCCAAATGGCTTTTTAGCTTGAGCTCCTGTTGGCGTTCTGTCGACAGCTCTCCGACTTGATCGAACAAAGTGCGTCCGGCCCCCTATATCATAGGCATTTGGTGTTCGCCCTCTGCTAGGAATTAACAGATACAGTTGGCCTATGATAGATGCGACGCGGACAGGGGCTGTAATACTCTGACAACTGGATGCGAGGTATTTTACTGTGGACAGGGTCTGCTGTGAGTGCATAGATGTCTGGGATATAATAGAGCTTTTGCTTCTACGTCCCTAGTGCTCCTGATGGATGCACTCAGCATATTGCATATAGCATATATAGATTTATATGGATAAGGTATTTTCCCCTTTACATTGCCCATCCCTAGGCCAAAATAAATATTCTGAAATTTGTAAATTGCTTTTCTTGAATATATATTTTAGTTTATCTAACATTCGAATTTTCTATTGAAGTGAAGGAAACAGTTCTGTAGCTCAGCTCAGCTCAATCCAATGCAATTAGCACGGCGCAGACATGAGATATGAGCAAACGCTGGCAATTAATTGAAAAATGGTTAATTTACTCGGACTCGAATGCATGCGAATCTCATCTAGACGTTTTTTTTGTCCGCCAACCTGTGCCAGGGCAACGAATCCTAATGACCGAATGTTGTTTAAATACCCTGCACCCATTTCGGGGTATATTTGTTACGCCAAAATGTATGTAGCAGTCAAGGCAAGACGTGGCCAATATCATAAAGTATATACATTCGTAATCCGCACGACGAACTGAGTCGATATATATGTATATCTATATATGTATGTCTGTCCGTCATATTCTTATCGATTGCCATATTCAGGGTATCTGCAAGTCAGGCCGTTCCGTCTTGTTTTTTCTGTTGTTGTTGCTCTTTTTGCAATCTGCTTCTGAGGGCAATTAAAACGCAAGCGTTTCGTGTTGAAATGTTGGCATGGAGCCTGACGTTCCATCAACCGCCAGCTGTCACCTCGCCTCCAGCTGGCCAGCCAAGTATGCCAGGTAAGATGAATCTGCTATGCCCAAGCCCATGCCCATGCCCATGCACATGCTCATGTCCTTCCTGGCCAACATATTCCATTTAAACATAATCCAGACATCATGACATGGGCCTCCTCCTCTCAAAGGCATCTGGATGATATGAATGGTAATTATGAGAAAATGGCTGAGCAAAGTTGAGCAACGCGCTGGCATTTTTTAGACTTTGGGCTTTGTGCATATTTAATTCATTCAAAGATTTGAAACTTTTCCAGCCCTCGCTGCCTGCCGTCGTTCTGCCGCTCATTTCGTAGCCCAATGCAAATAACAAAAGGTGCCGCCCGCCGACGGCTCCCCGCGCTAAGTAAATGTTTGTAAATGAGTAATAACTGCGGCTGGCAAGCGCCCAGCCCCAGCGGGAGGGAGGGGCGTGGCACAGCTGCCCCATTCCTGGGAAGCGCATGCCATGAATTTTGTTTAGATTCATTCCCTTTTTTCTGTTTTGCTGCTGCTTCCCTTCAAGGAAATCAAAGCAAGACAACAGCGAATTTGCCTTGGAAGAATTGCCTAGATGTTTTTAGACTAGATACCGCTCAAGTCCACTGAAAACGCTGCTCTATAAATGCCAAGACACTGGCATCTGCACTGATTTGATTAGGAATCAGAAGCAAGCACAGCGAGGCTTTCAAGCCAAATCCAAGACAGTTCCGATGATATGGCTGGCATTCCCGCTTGGCGCTGCTGCGGAATATCTTTGAAACATTCTCAACCAAATGAGCTGGCCTCAAGCTGCTTACCTTACCATAATATCTTCAAGACAGATCTGAAGTGGATTATAAATCACTTTGCGGAAGGAATGCTGGTTAATTGTAAGAGAATTATATGTGGCTATTCATGGATAGCAATACTTGCATTTATCTCACTAAAGTTAAGACAATTTCATTACAGACAGCTATAAAAGAGGCTAAACAGACTCTTTACAGACTGATATTTGTCGCCTATGCTAATTTAAAATAATGTTGAAATCTGGCGTTAAAGTTAATATAATGGGTGATTCTCATCCAATCCAAAAAATATATTTCTTATCAAAAAATCCTGGTCAAAAAATCCTGATTCGAAATAAAAAATATTTACTTAAAAATTATAATATATAAAAAAATTATAAAATATGTATATATAATATATAATGTATAATAATAATAATAATATAATATCAATTTAAAAAATGATAATATTAAATTAAAATGAATCGTCTACTTATTCATACACAGATGTTAATAAAGTCGCCTCGTCGCTCTCTTTGATCTGTTATAAATGGAATTGATCTTAAAAGATATGTATTTCGACTGTGCTGAAGTGAATACTTTGAAGTTTCGTTATATAATATAATATAATAAAACACTCTCTATAACAGCAGAACCATGCATTAAATAATACCAAAGAAAGCCCATTGTTCGCTTACATTTTCTCCAAAATTATTTTTTTAAATTGTGATAATTGTTTAACAATTATCCCAATTATTAGGGTCCGACTCGTAGCCCTTGCTTACAGTATTGCGTTTTGTTTAAGAGAATATAGAATACAGCCTGAATATATCAATATATTGTATATATAAATGATATGTATATGTATAAAGCGAAGCTAAAAAGGAATGAAAATCATTTGAAGCAATTCATAATTTGTGTTTGCTTTTAGTTGAAAAGAATATGGAATGAAGTTTGAGGAGGCAACTCAGTATGCATCAAAAACACTTCATACCCCAATATATATACATATAACAGACAGAAAGAAGAAGAAATCGCATATGAGCAGAAAACCCCTACATATATACTTATAATATTGAATAGAAATTCGTAATATGCGAGTTGTTTTCATCGAAGAGCACATAGAATGGAGCCTGAGATGTCTGCTCGGTGGACATCTGCACCGAAATCAATTAATTTCCTGGATATACATTTAACAACGAGAAGAAGAAGAAGAAGATGTATCTGACCAGAACAAGGCGGTAATTCATAATTTGTGTTTGCTTTTAATTGGAGAGCATTTTGAACGAGGTTTCAGATATCTGATGAGAATGCATGATTCGATCAATTTTTCATATTATATATAATATATAGATGTAAAAACATATTCAAGATTATATTAGATGCATATATTAAAAAGAAGATAACAAGAAGAGATACCTCATCAATCAATCAATCGAATATCATTCAATAAATCATAAGAGCATATTGCATGCAGTCTCATTATTCATTGCCAGGGATGCCTGCTCGGGATCGTTTTATATATGAAGAGGAGGCGTATCTCATCGCATGAATATCATTTATCAGCAATTCATAATTTGTGCGTTGCTCTTAATTGAAAAGCAACCTTAATGGCTAACACAATTTGCGAAATGCAAACGATATCAATGTTTACCTGCACACATGTTAATCGACCCACGCACACCTGTGAGTGACTACTTACATGTGTCGACAGACGTACACACACACACACACACACACACACACACACACAGCTGCTACATCTGAGACAATGCGCTGATTTATGCACAACGGCAAACATCGATATTTGAGCAATTGCCAGGGGCCTCCTGCTCAGGGCTCGCTG
The DNA here is from genome assembly GCA_037075325.1 of Drosophila mayaguana. Taxonomy (NCBI): domain Eukaryota; kingdom Metazoa; phylum Arthropoda; class Insecta; order Diptera; family Drosophilidae; genus Drosophila; species Drosophila mayaguana. The sequence continues at coordinate 2,078,596 of JBAMCG010000123.1, read as the reverse complement.
CTCGGTCGGTGCGAGGCTTTTGCTGTTGATGTCAGGCTTTGTCGATGTTTGCTTTGCTTTTCTTTCGCTTCAGTTTTTTTGTTTGTTGCTTCTTGTTTTTGTTTTTGTTTTTTTTTTTTTTTTGTTGGTTTTGGTTTTGTTCTTTCGTTCGACTGCTTTACGCTTCGATTGTCTTCACGCCGCGTCGCCTCGCAACCTCGCAGCTTGGGCCGTGCGTCGAGCACATGCAAACTTTCTCAGCGCCTGGCACCCGGCTCCTGCAACCCGCAACCCGCCGAATAAAAAAAAAAAACACAGAAGAAAACACTTTGAAAGCAATAAAATGAGCAATTTTTACGATTAATGGTAAAATAAAGTATCGCTTTTTCTCAATTTTTGGGCCCGTTTGACGCTTTGACGCACAAGTTTTGCGAGGATTCGGCGTTTGGGCTCGTTGTATAGGTTTCTGGTTCTAGTTCTGTGGCAGTTGCCATTGCCGTTGCCGTTGCCGATTCTGTTGCTGCTTCTGGTTTTCGATTCGGTTCAGTTGTCGCTCTCGTTATGGAGCCATGTGAGCGCCTTGGCCTTGGGAATGGTTATTTGATAGCCACGTGTCACAGTTATTTTTGGGCGAGTTTGGGCGCAGCTCGATGTCAAAGCAAACAAAATCGCTGCGAAATTTACCGCCAGAGTCGAGCCCGAGCACAGCTACGCGGTCTCACGGTTCCTGGATCCCGGCCCACGGTTCACGGCTGCAGTTGCTCATAAAAATGCCAAATAAAATCGGTGAATTAATCAACGGTGCGACGCCTGAAGACTGAAGTTGGCAGCCTGAAGCCGGCAAGCCTGAAGGATTTACGTGTCAGCCATAGCTCGTCCTGCCACCAACGCTCGACCCCCGATCCCTGACCCCTGAACCCAGGCCGTGACCCCCATTGTCATCAGTCCTGCGACCTCGTCGCCTGCTTTCTAATTTTATGGCATCTGCGGCTGCGATTGAATTGCCTTTTCCCGAATCCAGCAAGCGCAGTCCCAACTCCTCCCCAATCGCCTGTTGTAAGCTCGATAATCCTTCAGCAACCGATATCTGCAAATGCTTCAACATATATGCTATATATACATACATATATATGTATATGTATATATGTATGTGCACATTGAGTCACTCTGGCAACTAAAACAATTTAAATGAATCAAATTTTATTGCCCACGAATTCGGCTCATTTAGGCGTTGCTATTCAAATTCTATATATATATATATATATATATATATATATATATATATATATATATATATATATATATATATATATATATATATATATCAAGATGTATCCATATATACATGATATGATATGATACGACTTTATATATCTATATCTATATCTATATCTATATCTATATCTATATCTATATCTATATCTATATCTATATCTATATCTATATCTATATCTATATCTATATCTATATCTATATCTATATCTATATCTATATCTATATCTATATCTATATCTATATCTATATCTATATCTATATCTATATCTATATCTATATCTATATCTATATCTATATCTATATCTATATCTATATCTATATCTATATCTATATCTATATCTATATCTATATCTATATCTATATCTATATCTATATCTATATCTATATCTATATCTATATCTATATCTATATCTATATCTATATCTATATCTATATCTATATCTATATCTATATCTATATCTATATCTATATCTATATCTATATCTATATCTATATCTATATCTATATCTATATCTATATCTATATCTATATCTATATCTATATCTATATCTATATCTATATCTATATCTATATCTATATCTATATCTATATCTATATCTATATCTATATCTATATCTATATCTATATCTATATCTATATCTATATCTATATCTATATCTATATCTATATCTATATCTATATCTATATCTATATCTATATCTATATCTATATCTATATCTATATCTATATCTATATCTATATCTATATCTATATCTATATCTATATCTATATCTATATCTATATCTATATCTATATCTATATCTATATCTATATCTATATCTATATCTATATCTATATCTATATCTATATCTATATCTATATCTATATCTATATCTATATCTATATCTATATCTATATCTATATCTATATCTATATCTATATCTATATCTATATCTATATCTATATCTATATCTATATCTATATCTATATCTATATCTATATCTATATCTATATCTATATCTATCTGTATCTATATCTGTATTTGTATTTGTATTTGTATATATTAGGCTAGCAAACTTAGTCCACACTCAAGTTGCCCTGTTGACATGCCACGCCCACTCAATGACACACAAGCCGTGAAGTGAATGTATATTGAAATGCCTCCATTCGGACGGGAGAATATGTAAAGCAACAAAGTGTAAGGCCAAGGGAAATGCCTTCCGGTGGCCGGCACGGGATATCTCAGCATGGACCTGCTGGCAGGAGACAGGAGGCGGGAGACGGGAGAGGGGGCGCTAGCTCGTGGGCTGCCATTTGAAATTCCACATACAATATAATGTAAACAAATCTCAATAAATAACAAATATTGTCGACTGCCGACCGCCCCATTGTTTGGAGGACCTGTGCTTGGCAGCTCTGTGGGCGTGGCTAGAGAAATTCTATTTTATTGACAGCGGTAAAACATTTTTTGCATACATTTCAAATCTCAGCTAAGTTTACCCAGCGAGTGTGTGTGTGTGTGTGAGTGTGAGTGTGAGTGTAAGTGTGTGGGCGTGGCATGAGTCATCTCTGTAGGCATGCCAGCGCCTGCAACGCCTAATTCAATACGCATAAACAATAATTTATGAATTTTTATTGAAGCTTTCGCGCCGGCCCTGCCTTGTGGACAGACTTTGCACACACACACACACATACACGTACGTATGTGTGGCTATGTGCGCGTGCGTGGCAATATGAGGTACTCACACAGCCTGTAACCATAAATTACAAGACTCGAGTTCCCCAGTGCAGCCGACGCACAGTCTGAGCTGGCGTGGGTATCCCGGCTGCCCTGGCCTCTGGTCGACGTCGACGTCGACGTCGCCTCAGCCTTGTTCAATGCGACACCTCAGACTGGCTGCGCTGCCCGTGGGCTATTCATAGAGCGCCACTCTTGACCTTTGCACCCTGCAATGCAATATTTTCAATTGCGCAAATTTCCAAGTACGGAACCCCAGCTGCATGAGCAGCTGCCAAAGGACTCTGCTAGCATTTTAGTCTGGAATACAAGCTGTGCTCTCTCTGTCTTTCTATCTCTTTCTCTCTTTCTATCCGCAACTCTTTTCTAAAATAATATATATATTTATATAACTTTCTTTTCACTTGTATGATTGGTTACATAGTTGTATGTCATATAGTATTTAAAGAGCAAACAAATGAGTAGAGCGTAATTTTTTTGTTGTTTAGGCATAATAAAAGCCTTTGATATTGAATAAAAATTAGAATCAGTTCTTGGATGATTTGTTATTCCATATTAGCATGTTTCATTTCGATTAGATGCTAGACAACTCATAACGGGGCGTATGAGTTATGTGGATGTGCTTCATCGTTGTTTGTTGTTTATTTGTTGTTATGCAGACATGCCAAACACAACACACACAAGCAACAAGCGACAAGCACGCACTGCATTTATGTATATATTTATTTGTATATATATATCTATAGACAAATATAGACATATATATAGATATTACGCGTCATCAGCAGCGCGCACTCTTCCCATTCTCCGTTAATTTTGAATATTTTGTATATTATACGAGCTAAAACCCTGCAGCTTTTTCAGCAAGTCACAAAATTAAATTCTTTAAGAAACAAGTAAGGAAGCTCTAGTCGAGACTGCTCGACTAGGAGATACCCTGATCCCTACAAAGAGCTGATATTCACGCACGCATAAGCACGCGCTCTGCTAACTGCGCAGTAAGCAGCGACTGCGCTTGGGCTGCGCTGCAGTGTGGGCAATACTATGAGAATTTTGTTGCTGAATAATTTCTCCTGTAATAGGACTATCTTAATGAAACTTTCAGAACGTGATCACAATATGAAAATGTGTGTACATTCCAAAGCACAAGTCTCTAGTACTTAAAATACGTTTTTTGCAAATTGTGGGCGAAGGGGGCGTGGTATCCAAAATCTGTAAATGACAAAATCTGCGTATTGATCAGATGTATATACACACCAAATCTGAAGTCTCCAGGTCTAAAAGTATTGAAATTACGGTGAATAAACAAAATAAATTTATCGATTATTCGCGATAAAAAAGTAATCGGACGAGTTATCGAAAAAAAAGATAAACTTGTACTGCGTATGGTATACATGAGTATGCATACAAAATTTGAAGTCTCTAGCTCTTATATCTTCTGAGATCTAGGCGTTCATACGGACGGACGGACGGACGGACGGACGGACGGACGGACGGACGGACAGACGGACAGGGCTATATCGACTCAGCTCGTCGCCCTGATCAAGAATATATATACTTTATGGGGTCTGCCACGCCTCCTTCTGCCTGTTACATACTTTTCACAAAACCATTATACCCTGATTTCCCATTTTTAATGGGATCAGGGTATAAAAATTACTGTATTTGGGCAGATATGTAGCATTATCTTTGACGGAACCATCTCAGATTAAAGCTGGCCTTGTTTCCCGACCGGCTGAATCGCTGTAGAAGCTGACATGGTAGACCTTCATTTTTATACCCTGATCCCATTAAAAATGGGAAATCAGGGTATAATGGTTTTGTGAAAAGTATGTAACAGGCAGAAGGAGGCGTGGCAGACCCCATAAAGTATATATATTCTTGATCAGGGCGACGAGCTGAGTCGATATAGCCCTGTCCGTCTGTCCGTCCGTCCGTCCGTCCGTCCATCCGTCCGTCCGTCCGTCCGTCCGTCCGTCCGTCCGTCCGTCCGTATGAACGCCTAGATCTCAGAAGATATAAGAGCTAGAGACTTCAAATTTTGTATGCATACTCATGTATACCATACGCAGTACAAGTTTATCTTTTTTTTTCGATAACTCGTCCGATTACTTTTTTATCGCGAATAATCGATAAATTGATTTTGTTTATTCACCGTAATTTCAATACTTTAAGACCTGGAGACTTCAGATTTGGTGTGTATATACATCTGATCAATACACAGATTTTGTCATTTACAGATTTTGGATACCACGCCCCCTTCGCCCACAATTTGCAAACAACGTATTTTAAGTACTAGAGACTTGTGCTTTGGAATGTACACACATTTGCACATTGTGATCACATTCTGAAAGTTTCATGAAGATAGTCCTTTTACAGGAGAAATTATTCAGCAACAAAATTCTCATAGTATTGCCCCCACTGCAGCGCAGCCCAAGCGCAGTCGCTGCTTACTGCGCAGTTAGCAGAGCGTGTGCTTATGCGTGCGTGAATATCAGCTCTTTGTAGGGATCAGGGTATCTCCTAGTCGAGCAGTCTCGACTAGAGCTTCCTTACTTGTTATTGGTCATTTTCAGCTCTGCTGAAGATACTTTTATTGATAAGAATAGGTAGGAATAGGTAAGAGTAGGCAAGACAGCCTACTGCTGCTATTATAGCTCAGCATCACTACTACCTTTATGCACATAGGTGGGATTATATGGCGGTGTATAGCTACATAGCTGTGTTTATCAAAATAGTAGTGGCAGCAGTAGTATCCGTGAGTAGTACTACTATTTTGAATAACACTTAAGTACTACTACTATTTTCATTAACACAGTTATAGTGCTGCTATTTTCCTGATCAGCTGCATTAATACTACTACTATTTGCTGAACACTTTAGTAGTAGTACTACTACTACTAATACTACTACTACTACTACTACTAGTACTAGTGCTACTATTACTACTATTATTACTACTAGTACTATTATTACTACTATTATTACTACTAGTACTATTATTACTACTATTATTACTACTAATACTATTATTACTACTACTAGTACTAGTACTACTACTACTATTATTACTACTACTACTATTATTACTACTATTACTATTATTACTACTACTACTATTATTACTACTACTAGTACTAGTACTACTACTACTATTGTTATTACTACTACTACTAGTGAACTTTGTAGTAGTACTACTATTTTCAATAACACTCTAGCTCTACTACTATTTTCATAAAGACAGTTGTAGTGCTGCTATTATCCTGAACACATATACACATCCATATGTGTGTTTGTGTGTGTGTGTGTGTGTGTGTGTGTGTGTGTGTGTGTGTGTGGGCATGTGTGTGAGCGTATACATCTCTACCTTCATATTGTTTACTTGTTGCAGGCAGAGGGGATGGCAACGCCCTCCACTCGGTGCTGTCGGTAGAGTTGGCTCGAAAATATTTAAAGTTCATAAGCCGCAAAAATCCTTGGAGAAATTAATTAAAAATGCGACAAAACAAAAACCTGCCAAAGCAACATTTCAAATTATGCGACAGGCGTCGTCGTTGTTGTTGTTGTTGTAGTCGTTGTTGTTGTGATTGACTTGATGAAGGACAACAAGGACGAGAATGTCAGCTAATGCCTAAGCGGCAGCTTAGGCGTCGCATTAATTAACCTAATTCACGGCAAAAAAGCGAAATAAAAATAAAAATAAACCAACAACAGAAATTACAAATTTTAGAGTCAAAAACAGACTTCTCGAACTGAGCGCCAAAAATGTATAAAAATATTTAAATTAAATAAATATATGCGAATTAAATACAGTTCACAGTGGGCGTGCGCTGCTGCATGTGGCACGATGACAGATAGGATAGCCTGCCAAAATATATGAAATACAAATACAACAATCATAAACTTTTTCGCCTGTTAAGTCCGCCCCTTTGCCTCCCTCGGCCAGTCCCTGGAGGCTTTCATGTTGTTTCAATATGGCCCAGCCTAACGGCAGAGCCCTTTTAGATATATACTAAATGAAGGTACGCATATATTAACATTACTAAATATATTTAGCAATTGCTCTGGCTGCATGTGTGTGTGTGTGTGCTCGGTCAAGGTCCTGTGGAAATGTGCCGACAGAGTTCTGCTTGACATTTCACAGCCGATTTTTTATCGTTGGCCCAGTTAATCTCAGCCCGATTGGATAAGTTCGCTGCCATCGAGCCCAACTGGAGGGAAGTGCCCGCAGCGGCTTACTTTACTTTATCAGAGAACTTAAAGCGACATTAAAATTCCCATGAATTGCTTTACAAGTTAAATGAACCCGATTCTGATTAGAGCAAAGGATACTTTGCAGACTGCACACTTTGACTTTAAGTCAACTGGGTCGACGAGATCATTTGGTCTCTCTATAGGGATGTTATTGCACTTAAAATAAGTATTTTTCTTTCCGCTCAAAAGGGTCTTTGACTGCTAGGAACTATATGAAACCCAACTAAGTTGCTTAAGCTGAGAGAGATATACACAATTAAATTGTTTAAAAAATATTTGACAAATTTATTATAATGATAAGAATTGCTAAAATGAAGCAGAGCGAAATTTGATTTTGTTTTAAGAATAAAATGATATCCAATCAAAAATAGTTGTTTGATTATAGTTCGAATGATATAAAAAATATTCAACATTTACGAGCAGGGCGTGAAGGATCTTTATTTGTATGGCGCGCAGTGTATATACATATATATGTATATATATTCTATGGATGCCTTAGAAGAGCATCACAGTTATCGAAATATATAGCTATATGCACATGCTCACATATACATACATACATACATATACGAGCACACTGCCTCTTCGAATCCAATGAAAAATACGTTATTGGATAACTTTGGTATTTATTGGGCGATTAGCGCGAAACGAGCGAATGCAAATATTCCAAAAATATGTGCTTACACACGGCCAAACTTTCTATATTTAAATGCGCGGCTCTTCCCTTTTCGAAAAGGGAAACTTCAGGCAACCGATATTTATATCCATCTAAACATTGTAAACAAAAATCGATACTCTACATAATTCCTTATCTATGTCAAGAAAAGAACAAAAAGCTCTCTATTATGGGAAAGAGTAAAGGACAGAACAGACAAACATAGGCCAACTAAGCCATATCAAGAATCTGCATACTTGATGAAGTCGACCACGCCTACCTCCCACAGCATTTCAAGAGAGACGCCGCCTTGGTCTGCACTAAAACATTCAAGGGCAATTCTTGGAGAGGAAAATCAATAAAACTGAAGATGCAACAGGTTGGCGGGCTTGCCTCAATAATTTGTTGTGACTCAGTGAATTGGCAAGAAATCTTTGTAAATCAAAATAAAGTAATCATGAATTTAAGATGGCATTTTGGCCTTGTCCCTGTCTCTCTCCCTGTCCCTGTCATGTGCCGCTGCGACCCAAAAGATCCAACGACCGGAACACGAAGCTGTTTTTGGGTGAATTTTCCTGCTCATAATAGTCGCTAAACTGCTGCCAACACACACTGAGAGCGAGAGAGAGAGAGAGAGAGAGAGAGAGAGAGGAGGAAAACCCAAAGATTAGGCAAATCTGCATACATAATGGGATATTTAAACACACCCACACACACACACAGATATATACACACAGAGAGCATGTTTCTTATGTAGAAGTCGTGTGTATACGAATTTTCGGCCTTCACTTTGCTGCTGGCTGACTGGCGCCCATTGGCCGTCGCATAATTTATTGCTTCGTTTAATTTTTGTCGAGCCCGGCCCGGGCCCGGGCCCGGGCCAGCGAGCAGCGAGCGAGTGAAGGGTTAGTCGTCGCCGCAGCAGCAGTCAACACCCATCATCAGAGCCATGCAACAGTGCGTATGCTTGATATGAGGCGCTGCCAAGCGTTAAACTTCCGCCTCTGGTCTGTAGCTGGGAGACGACTCCTGGCCCAGCCGTCGCCCAATGTACTTCAATTTGTGAATGGCAACGCGACGGGCGCTGCGTAGCGGGCGTAGCGTATCAATGGCAACCCAGACGCCGCTTGGGGCAGCTGTAAGCCATAAACTGTTTAAACTTTTGCATTTTATCCCAGTTCAGGCAGTCGTATAAAAGAAATGAGCAGACAAGTTAAATTATTGTCGCACGACTTTGGCCCAACCAACCTCATAAAAGTTGTGCAGCAACAGCAACAGCAACAGCCACGAAAACGAGTCGAACAAAAATGTCACTTAAGTTGGCTAAACGCTGCGAGCCCACAAGGGGTTCTTTCGTTACCTCGCCGTGTCGTGCGTCCGCAAGCCTTTTCGAGCGGCGCCGGAACTTGATTCAATTTAACTGTTCACAGTTTACTCGAATGGCTTGCTTGGCGAGAGAGCACTCCGAGGGACTAAGAGCAACATGTTTCTACTTAACATATATGCATAGACTCGCCCATAATCATACATATATGTATGTATATTCGCCTGGGTAGGCGGTGAATGTTGCCAGCTCACGTAGCTGCAAATGTATCTGATACTCTATCTTTAGCTCACTCTCTCTTGCTCTCTCTCTTCTCTCTCTCTCTCTCTCTCTCTCTCCGTGTGGGCACAAGTGTTTAGCTCTTATTTCAACTCGATGATAATTCATCCGATGTAGAAAACACATCAAAACTCGCACGCCCACAACCCACAAAACGTAGAAAATTAAGCACGACGACTGGATACTCTAAATTAACTGCCAATATACTTTTAAATCTACTCAGACTGTATGAAGAAGACTTAAAATTGACAAAAGATAACAGACTTTACCTCTTAAGATATCAACTGATCTCCGGTACTGCTGACTAACAAATCGATATTTATCGATTGAATTCTCAGAAGAAAAGCAATTTGTTAGCAATGATATAAATATTAACTTTAGCTCTTAATACATCAAATGATATCTGGTAAAACTTCAGATTAACAAATCGATATTTATCGAATTTCAATCTCAGAATAAAAATCTGTATAGATGTGGGAAGAGTTCAAGAGTTAAAATATTTCCATCCATATCGAGAAACTAAATTGACTTTATATAATCGTTCAGCTCACGAACTATCGACAGGCCTAAATTATATATTATATAGGTTCAAGAATCTAATCAATGCCAGATATATACCGCAGTTCAAATCGAACCTCGATGATCGATTATTTTTGATGCAGCTGGCAGTATAAATGCCACTCTGGCCAAACCGATATATATCGATATTTATCAGCAGCGCAGTTCATTTGTCCATTCGTTTGGCCGTATATCATCCCAAAATTGCTGTACTGCCAATTAACCTTTACACCTGTCTATCGTCGGATGATCGATAACCCTTTTATATTGCATCAACTATCGGATGACAGCGCAAATTCTACTTCTGTCTACTTGTGTGTTGGGTATTTGTCACAAATTGACAGAGACATTTTTATCAAGGGAGCTCGGCTACCCATTGACTAGGCTAGAGGTGCAGCCGCACTGGCTAAACAAGTGGGCGTGGGCATGGGCGTGGGCGTGGGCATGGCTTGGGCAGGCAATGTATGTATTATGACGACGCCGACGCCAAGCAACCACCCACCCACTCACCCACACACACACACTCATAGAAATGGAGGCGCTCAGTGATGTGGGTACACATATCAGTCAAACGGGATTCAAAATTGACACGTATAATACATTAGCATCGGTTATTGTCTTACCGGAAGGAGGCGTGGCCGGGCGCACAGCAGACCCGATAAGAGGACGAATCCACGTTTATCGCTGCCGCTGCCGCCGACAGAGTTTCCCGGTCGCGTTGGAGTCTTTATCTAGCCAAGTCAAGCATTTAGTCAGCACGTTTAGCACCTCAGTGCGCACGCAACGTATCCTTGCCGCACATCCTTGCCACATTTGATTTGTTTAGTGTGCTTAGCTGCGCTCCAATGGGGCACGTCTACATCGCTGTGTGTGCTTACCTAGGGCGCGTGTCTATATGCGCATATATATCTCTGCATGAGGGTGTGTACACACAGTCTGAGCCGGAGAGGGAGACGGAGACGGAGGCGGAGCCGGGGCCAAAGCCAGCGCCAGAAGCTAACGTCACAGACGAATCTATTTACATTAACATGCTCTATAATCCATTTTTCGTTAAGCATATTCAACAATAGCGCGATAGGCAATGCCAGACTGCGAGATACCCTGGCCAATGAACAATCCCTAGCTATTCGGTTCGCTCCACCACGGACGGGCATTGAGCATACGCAGACACCCCAGCGTGGCCTGTCAAGCGGATAAGCTTTGGCCACGACTAGAGCTAGCAATGGCATTGCGAGCCATGCCATGCCATGCCATGCGAGCTGTCCACACAATGACAATTGCTGGGCCGAGAGACACGAGCCTGGATACATTAGCATCTCAATGGCCAATGGTTGATTGTTGCCGTGCGTGGGGGCTGATTATTAAAGCTGTCCAAAACTGACAATGGGCGAGCTTCCCGGCTGAATATAAAAATAGCAGCGCTGAACCGCTCCCTGATCTCTGCCGGCACTTCAAGGGAAACGGATCCATTTGAATGGATCCAGGTAGCATGCAGGCGGCATATTAATGGGCCTACCATGCCAAGGCAAACAAAGTTCTCCAAACAGGCTCAAAGCATCACAACAATGGCCGTGAGCCAACATCGACACATTTTATTAAATACAATTTGGGGGGCTGCGACGATAAGCTCCAAATATAATTTGCCTAAAGCCCCTGCCACATATGTATATGAAAATTATATTTGGAAATTTACTTTGTAAAACGACTTTGCTTCTCTTTATTTGATTGCATGTTTAAGTAGTTTCCATCATTTTAACTCATTTTTGAGTTTTCTATATAATATCTCGCGGATTACAATTATATTGATTATTCAAGTATGGGTTTACTATGGAAACATAATTGCTTAATAGCTTTTCTTGTTGATGGACTTTCTTCTTGACACTTTCAGATTGTGATATATATATATATAACATTTGCGTGCATTTGCCAAAGCATACGTCCCTAGTATTAGATATACGTGCTTTAAAAATGTGGGTGGAAAAGGGTGGATATAGGGGCGGAGAGTGAATTATAATCAAAGCCGAAATTCTATAAAACAAATACTAATCTACATTTAAAATTTGAAGACTCTAGCTCTAAAGATGGAGGAGATGTAGCTAATTTTTGATAAGGGTTTTAATCGATAGCAACATGAGGGAAGTAGTTATCGATGAACAATTGAAACAAATTCGATATGCGCGAGATATCCACAGACTTAGGGCAACAAATTTCGAGCCTCTAGCTTTAATATCTTCTGAGATGGACGCGTTCATAAATAAGGACAGGGTTAAATCGACTCAGCTCGTCGCCCTGATCAAGAATATATATACTTTGTGCCTGTTATATACGTTTAACAAAACCTTTATACCCTGATTTCGTATTTTTAATGGGTTCAGGGTATAAAAATGTCCTGATATTTCCACATTTGATAACCACTCCTTCTAAGGATTGGCCAAAAAGAACATATCCATGACCCCGTAGGCTAATCTAGTGTTAGACACTGTAAGCTCTCTCTTATATACGCAATTATTCAGATTCCGCAATTTCATGAACTACAAAGGCAAGCCTTAACAGATTATAGTGTACAGTAGGTGTATATGTATATGTATAACATAATAGACACACACACACACACACACACATAAATAAATCTAGGTGGAAAATAGTTATTTCAAGCGCTTCAATCAATTGACGAGCTTCAAGTGCTATCGAAATGACAATAAATCCAGTCGCTGGCACTTTTAAAGCTGCTTGTTCAACAGCGAAGCCTTTCAGCGATTAAGAGCGGAGAGAACAAAATGAAAATAGAACAATGAGCTCAAATGAAATGCGCAAATTGGTATTTTGTGTTTACAGCTGTATTGGTAGGTTGTCGTTTCCAGGCTTTTTGCCAGCCACGAAATTTCGCCTCAATTAATTTAACATGGCGCTGGGAAATGCATAAAATTTCCCGCATCGGAGCATGACCATTCATTCGCTTACAATAGCAAACAGCAAATATTTAATTTGTGTGAATGAGCACATCCGTAACCGTAATATCGTACAACATGTTTACCGTACAGCTTGCAACGGAACAGGCACCAGGCACCAGGGGACAGGGATGGGGCCAGAGCTTGTCCACAAGGCGAACGCATGAAATGAGCCACTGGCATGACAAAGAGTCCGTGCCATGTGTCCCCGGTACGTCCAGCCCAGTAGCCAGTGCCCAGTGCCCAGTGCCCAGTACCTGCGACACCCCCATGACAATGGAAACGCAAAACGCAACAAGCAAAAGGCAACAAAAGTGAGAGAGAAGTGAAAGTTATGTGAGGAGTTTCGAAGTTTATATACCCTCGCAGATGAACTCGCCTGTGTGTGGGGCTCTGCTTGGCCCCAATGAAATTCGTTGTAATAGCGAGTGTGAGAAATGTTCTCAAATGACATATAAAATGAATAGATACCCTAAACAGAACAGCTCTACGGCTAGTATTTTATGGTTCTAGAGTCCCTTTAGGCTGCTCTTACTTAATTGCAGTATATATAAGTATATATACATATACATTATATAGATTTGTTCCTTTGGATTATATGCAGATTTAATGAAAAAATAATATGTATTATATATATCGTTAACATAATATGAAGCTAACAGCGGAGTCTCTCTTTTAAGTTTCCTAATTTGTGATTGGCTCCCGCTGTTGCAGTAGTATTAATGAGAGTCCGAGAGCTTGTAAATTTATCATCCTATTGAGTTTGCGCCTTAGCTGCAAGTTTCAATTGAAACTCTGTGAGAGTGAGGGAGAACGGGAGAATGAAAGCAATAACTGTTGCTGAGCATAGCCTCGGCAGTTGCTGAGTGTGAGCGAGAGAGCTATTGAATCGCACAGAGTCGCCATGTTTGTCAGTGCATGCAGAAAAGACAATAAGGAGTTGGTATTCAATACTGGCAAATTAACACAAGCTAAATAAATATATAATATAAATATATAATATATAAATATATAATTATTTTTGTTTGTTTTATATTTTAGAAAATATATACATTTTATATTTCATAATTAGAAATGTAATTTATAAGATAATTATGAAGCAAAAGCTATATGACGATTATTGAAATACAAGTTTTGATAATTTAGTTAACAAAATAAACATATTTAATCTTAGTTCCAAGATCGTGACTACTGTCCAAGCCGACTTTATGTCTATTCTTATATAATATATGCATATCTTATACAAATGTCACATATATGTCCCCACGTCTCCAACTCCCCAGCAAGTTGATTTCATGTATACAGGGTATAAAAGGGAATAGCTGTAACGACCACTCACATGCTACATTAAATTCATTCATTCCGTCTGGCCGTCTGCTGTGCATTTGAGTCCTGCCCTACCTGCCGCTACCTGCCGGGCTACGTTTTGTCATTTCTACTAATGATTTCATTAATAAAATCAAATTAGCTTTTGGCCGCTTCCCCTACGGCGTACTGTGTGTATGTATACGTATTTGTGTGTGTGTGTGTGTGTGTGTGTGTGTGGAACTACTTAACCTTTAAGCACAAGTTATGTTTCGACTAGCCGACATGCAACAGCATACGAGTACGAACAAACCCAAAAAACAAAAAGGCTAAAAACTCGAATTTACTCAAGAATTTTTCCAACTTGGTTCGTTGTGCATGGATTATCTGGAACTCAAGCTCAGGTGTTCCCACAGCCATCCCAGCACTTGCACACATATCAGGTTTACTAGAAACGTTTGCCAAGTGGAGTTTAACTCGAGTTTACCATATTCAAAGTGATTAAATTCTGTGGCGAAAGCCGGGCGAAATCGTGTTGGAGATTTGAAGAGTTTCAGTCTGATTGCGCTGTGCTCTCTGTGTGCTGTGTGTGACTGCTCCGGCCACGCCCCTAACAGGCAGTGACCCACGCGTATCCTAGGAAACGCAGCTTGCAAGCTTGAGTTCATAATTTAATGCCACGCCCACGTACCACGACGTATCCCACATCTGCATGCCACATGCCACATGCCGCATGCCGCATGCCGCATGCTTTCGACAGACGTCACAGAGTATGAAGGGGTATATTGGTTGTGTGCAGTGGACATGTACATGAGACTATATATTTATAGCTATTTCATACTCCGGAAGGAGGACTTATGGCGTCCTATATGGCATAGAGAGTTCTTAAAAAGTAAATTCAAAATTCTTCATCTAATAAGATCAGATCTTTGTAGAATGGGCATGCATCACACAGCTGGTCATGCTCGACTGTTCCAACATTCTCACTTGGATTCAGCTGCTGCTACTGCTTAACCCGCTGACATATTTTCACATTTCTTTTGTTGAATTTTTTATGCTGTTCCCGTTGCTTGAGCAGCACACGCTCCTTTGTGACATTCGACTTGAGGCGCACACGCACACGCTCAGCCACTCACACACACCTACACTCACACACACATGCAGATCATGAATATAATTGACTACTGTAGCATGAACATTGCGTACTCTTTGCAGGCGTAAAAGTTTTAGTACTCGAAGAGCGTACTTTACAATTTGGCAAGAGTTATAAAACTTTTGCACCGCATCATACGAAGCTGACAAAAAAAAAAAAAAAAATTAAAAAAAATACGGAGCTACACACACACACACGCTCATAGTAAAAATCATAAATTTTAATAAGCAAACAGGTCGCACGTTAATGCTTAGCTTGAATTAAGCTTAATCAAGTGAGATGAGATTGGGTCTCTGGCACGAATCCAGATAAGATCTGCGCTACGACTAAGGCGCGCAGTCTCTGCTCTGCTAATTGAAGCTGGCTCTGAAAACTGGGTCTCAATTGCTCAGCTAATCAGTTCAGGTTTGGATTATTCAGGGAGAGTTTAGCTGGATTATAAAGGGATTTGGAATAGATGCTTACGTGCACAACTTTAAGTATTTCAAAGAAAATATGCTTGGAAGGCACATAATATAGAGGTTAGATAAATGTATAAGAAACCCGAATAAAATAACCTTGTAATGAACTCAAGATAATGACTTAGACTAATAATACTTCCTATTTAGCAAGCATACTTGAATATTTAGTAAGTGTGACTACATTTAATATTCACAGCTATTCATAAAGTTAGTATGAAGTTTAGTCCTTGTCGTTGGGGCTCGTTCATTGGCTTTACTATAGAATTTCGCAGTGATGCAATGCGAGAGTAGATCAAACATTGGCTATACAATTGGGGTTGCTCAGAAAACTGAACTAGTAGAACTGATAATTATATTTATGTAATTATAGAATAATATATTGGTAAACATGAAATGAATGCAGGAGATTTCATTAAGCACATTCAGTGTATCAGCTAAGGACTAAGCGCAGATAACTTTATTGTCTAGAACTGAGCCTGCAGATGGCACAATAAATAGGGTCCTATGGCCCCTGATGAGCCAGAAGCAATAGGTAACCTAATATAACTAAACTTCCTTAGAGTCTAGCTCTTATTATTTGCCGTATTTAAGTAGCCAGTGGATTGAAGCATTGCTGAAATTTGCATTTGTGTTAGTTGATCACGTTTCATATAGGGAAGTCACTTCAAATGCTGCCTCAAGTAGTGCAAGTGCTTAAGATAAACTTGGATATATACTAGGAATTAACTCCCTCAGCTCTATAATTCACTTCCTATACACACAGCACAGATGCAGTTACATTTGGAGTCTGATAGTGAAGAGAGAGAGGGAGAGAGAGAGAGAGAGAGAGAGCAAGGGAGTTTGTTTATGATAAGCAGAAATTAGTTGTTCGCGAGGACTTAGAGCATGTCCCAAAAATGCCAACAGTTGATAAATTCACAATTATCCAACTCCCTTAAGACTAGGCGAGCTACTTTCGCTGTCTCAGCGGGTGGTGGCGGCACTGGGCGTGGCAGTGGTAGAGGGGGGGCTGCCAGCGCGGTAGGCGTTGCTCATTTGACTGTCACCAAGTTCCTGGAACGGAAATGAATGTGCGCAATTTGGTGAGCCGAAAACGCAGAGAGCAAACTATTTTGGCGGACTGAGTGTTTTGGCCTTGACGCGCTACAGTCAAATCACACTCCCAGCACCACTCACCCACTCATCCACTCGCTGATCTCAGGAGCGAAGACAAATAGGGAAAATGCCTGCGTTTCAGAACTTTTCACTGTCCGCCAAGACGCCGGCAATACAATTAAGCGACTCTGATGCTCATAACTCTGCGTTTGTCCGTCTGTCTGCTTGTCTGTGGGCGTGTGGGCATGTGGGCATGTGGGCATGTGGGCATGTGGGCGTGTCGGCTTGGCCAGAAACAGTTTTCATTTTAGCATTTAACAAATGGCCAAGAGGCCAGGCGAGTTAGCCTCCAGGCAGCACACGCAAAAGTTTCCAACATTTGCACTTCAATTAGTTATTTTGGCCCCATTTTTACACTCAAACAAAAAGAATTCTCTGTGTGTGTGTGTGTGCTTGTGTGTGTGTGGGGGATTAGAAGCAAAAACAGTTTAATTTCTTCATAAATTATTTACGAATTCCACGACAAAAAGAGCAAGCTCACATCTGGTAATGCAGACGGAAATAGCTCCTGGGGCGCAATTTGACTCGATTAGCATGCAGCAGTGACAGCAGGAGCAGCAGGAGCAGCAGCAGCAGCAGCAGCAGTAGCAGCAGCAGCAGTAGCTATTGACACAGTAAAGCCTCCCTACGCGCACCCCTATCTTATCCTAAAACGTTTGGCAACGTTTTGTGGCTGGCGGTGCGGGCGTGGATAGCTTCAAAGTGACTTTGCACCACATTTATGTCTGACTCACACTTGCTCTCTGCGTCTCCCACACTCCCTCACCTTAGCTCTCTGCCTGCCACCCTCTCTCTATCTCTTTCTCACTCTCTCTGTCCCTCTTTGGCGTGTTTATCTGTATATGTTTCTTCTGAGAAATGAGACTTTACTTTCATCTCGACAAGCAACAGCAGTAGCAGCAACAGGAGCAGCAGCAGCAGCAACAACAAAATTAACAATTTTAAGTCAATTAACTAATTGTGAGCGAAGCAAGCAATGGGGCAAACTGTAAGCTGGCAAAGGACATCTCATATTTAATTTACACACTCAACAGCAGAGAGAATAGAAAAATAATAACAATCGGAAGAGCAATAAGTGTTCAAACAATTGCAATAAGCATAAACTGAAACAGAAACACCAACAGCAGGAGAAACATAATCATAAACATGCCTGCCACATGCCACATGCCCGAGGCCACTTGACGTACTTTATCTTAAACCATAAAAAAGCAATGCATGCAAGCTGAATGAGCAGCAAAGAACTAGTTCTTAAACGGTTCAATTTTATGGTGTTTAGCTTAAATTGGATATATTTTGAAATATTATGCACCATTTGGCAAGTAGTTTCGAAACCTTTTAAGATTCAATGGGAATTATATAGAAAGAAAGAGACCTAGTTCATAGAACAGTAAAGCTTAGAGCATTTGCATGCATGCTAAAGAAAGCGAAGTAGTTCATAGAACAGTAAAGTTTTGAGGATGTGCTGAATACTAAAGAAAGAGAACTAGTTCATAGAACCGTAAAGTTTTGAGGATGTGCTGAATGCTAAAGAAAGAGAACTAGTTCATAGAACCGTAAAGTTTTGAGGATATGCATGCAAGCTAAAAAAGGAGAACTAGTTCATAGAACAGTAAAGTTTTGAGGATGTGCTGAATGCTAAAGAAAGAGAACTAGTTCATAGAACCGTAAAGTTTTGAGGATATGCATGCAAGCTAAAGAAGGAGAACTAGTTCATAGAACAGTAAAGTTTTGAGAATGTGCATGTAAGCTAAAGAAAGAGAACTAGTTCATAGAACAGTAAAGCTTAGAGCATATGCATGCATACTAAAGAAAGCGAACTAGTTCATAGAACAGTAAAATTTTGAGTTCATAGAACAGTAAAATTTTGAGGATGTGCATGCAAGCTAAAGAAAGAGAACTAGTTCATAGAACAGTAAAGTTTTGAGGATGTGCTGAATGCTAAAGAAGGAGAACTAGTTCATATAACAGTAAAGTTTTGAGGATGTGCATGCAAGCTAAAGAAAGAGAACTAGTTCATAGAACCGTAAAGCTTAGAGCATTTGCATGCATGCTAAAGAAAGCGAACTAGTTCATAAAACAGTAAAGTTTTGAGGATGCGCATGCAAGCTAAAGAAAGCGAACTAGTTCATAAAACAGTAAAGTTTTGAGGATGTGCATGCAAGCTAAAGAAAGAGAACTAGTTCATAGAACAGTATAGCTTAGAGCATTTGCATGCATGCTAAAGAAAGCGAACCAGTTCATAGAACATTAAAATTTTGAGGATGTGCATGCATGCTGAATGCTGAAAGCTGACTGCTTGACAGTGCTAATGATTGAACGGTTGATTGGCTGGGTTGGTATATATTGGCTGGGTATACCTGACTGACAGGCGCTGAGAAGCTTGGCTAGCTGATTGATCAACTTAATAGTGATTGATTGACTGATTGGATGATTGACTGCTGATCAATGCCAAGCATACGAATTGCATAGGAATTGAGTGCAGATTAATTGATTCGCTGATGACGAATACATGGAACGTGTGAATGATTGACTAATTGAATATAGATAATTGAATAATTGATAATTGATTTATTGAATTGAATATAGATTGGCTCAATGTTCACTACAAAATACAAACCGTATAAACCTGATTGCCTGTTGGACTGAAAGACTTAGGAGCTGTCAAGAATAATTTGTGGACAAAGATATATATGCATTGATATTTCACAAATTTCACTCTCGACTAACAAAGCTTACTGAAGAATATTTTCTTGTTGATCAGCCGATCAGATTTTGCTTAAGACGAATCCACTTCCAATGTGAAAGTTTTATCTGATTCCCGAACTACAAGTCAACCGAAAATTGTGGGAGGGAAATATGATTGAAATTATGTTCATGTGCAGCTGGAAAATGAATGTCCAAGCAATTTGAAGTCACAACGTGATAAAATTGTTTTAATTGTCAATTATTATAATCGCATTTGAGGGCAAGTCGCGCGTCAAGGCAACAAAACCAATTGGGAGTCATTGTTTTCGGGAACACACGCTGTGTGTGTGGGAAAACAATTTAAATGTCATTTGTTTACTTGCAAATTTTTTGTCTTTACGCTTAAATAATGTCAATCAATTATATTAACATACACGCAAACATACACACATACAAACACCCGCACACACAGCATCAGCACAGCAGGAGGCATGGAAACCGCCCGCTGGCAGAATATTATAAATTTTTCATGATATGTATAAGCTCAGGTCCAGGTGTGAGTGTTGGTGCCTGCGAGAGGGAGAAAGAGAGAGATAGAGAGAAACGCATACAAATTTTTTAACGCATTTACGTTTTATTATTGTTTTTTTTTCACGTTTCGAATGGGAATATCCCTTAGCTAAAGCAAAAGGTTCAACTGCAAGGGGAGTTTCATACGTAATGGGAGTATCCAGTAGTCGGGAATGCCGCTTAAAATATGCTGCAGTTGATTTTTTAGCCGAGCAGCCAGCGACGCGAAGTAAATGAACATTTAATATAAAAGAAACAATAAAATCGCATTTTATACAACATTGTCTGCAGGGTTTATGGACTGGCGTATTGCTAGACCCTCTATATGTAGTACTATATACTACCTGGACTGACGAATTGGTAATAAGCAAATAAACAGGGCAGACAGTAAAAGCTGAAAAGCTAAAATTCTAAAATTCTTAGTGCTGCATTCTTGACAATTTCTAATCGTCTTCTCTTCGTGCACTAACAAACATGGCGACTCTGTGCGATTCAATAGCTCTCTCGCTCACACTCAGCAACTGCCGAGGCTATGCTCAGCAACAGTTATTGCTTTCATTCTCCCGTTCTCCCTCACTCTCACAGAGTTTCAATTGAAACTTGCAGCTAAGGCGCAAACTCAATAGGATGATAAATTTACAAGCTCTCGGACTCTCACTAATACTACTGCAACAGCGGGAGCCAATCACGAATTAAGAAACTTAGAAGAGAGACTCTGCTGTTAGATTCACATATTATTTGAGCGATATGATATATGTAAATACACATATATAAATGAGTATATGAATTGGATATGAATATATATGAATAAGTATATGCGCATAAAAAATCATTTAATTTTAGAGGAATGAGCAAATTGCATCGGAGCCAGCTTAATTGGCATGAAGAATTGAAAATATACGGTTGCAAGTATACGGCGGATATTGCCAAAAGAACTCACGGCCCAGCTTAACAAGTTAGCAAAGGAAAAAATTATTATATTATAACAATATTTACTTTGATATGGATAAACCGAATTTATGGCCTTTTGAATAGGTTACACAGGAGATAATTCATTGTGGCTAACCCATATTACTGCAGATGGTCTCAAAGGACTTTCGATTCTCAAAAAGTGGGTCAAATACCAAAGGCGTTTTTGTAATGCATGACTAAGGTCGAGCTAATTTGGCCAAATAAAACATTTAATTTATTATGCGTAATGTGAAAATATTTTGAAATGAAAAAGCGAAATAGAAAAGGGGGAAGAGCAAGGGAAAGAGATGCTTGACCGAGGCACATGTCAGTGCAAACGCTTGGGTACTTCAGAGCTCGCACATTTGAGATACATAACGTAGATATAAATTTGCCTTAACTGGCGCCACAAAGTATGCAGCAGCAGCAGCAGCAGTGGCAGCTTCTTAGTTGCCTGGCTGAGAGCAGAAATCCCCACAAAGGGCCAAAGCCAAAGGGGTCGCAGTGCGTGGCAGGGAGTGGAGTGGGACTGGGAGTGGGAGTGGCAGTGGAAGTGGGCGTGGGCGTAGGAGGACATGCTTATCTAACTGCAATTGCTGTGGCACCACTTGCCATCAGCCGGCAGAAGGACAATAAGCAAAACATTGTGAATGCCTGGGCGCACGGCCAGGAGGAAGGCCCCGACGGAAAAGCTAGACAAAGAGCTGGAACGGGCTGCCGGGCAGAAGAGGTAAGTGTTTTTTTGTTGTTGTTGTTGTTGTTGTTGTTGCTGCTGCTTTTTTCTACTTTTTGGTCAGGCGCACGCCACGCCCACTTGTGCCCATGCTCCAGCTGTAGCTGTAGCTGTAGCTGTAACTGTGCGTTGTGGTATTTTTACGGTTCCGTTCCCATTTCAAAAGTGATGCAAGACTCAAGAGAAGTCAACGTCATGTGCCATACCCTGTAGAGGGGCAGGTGTATTAGCTGGGGGACTGCCTGTGTCGCAATGGACTGGGCCAGCATATCAATTGCAGAGCATTACCAAGTCGTGACGTGTCGCTCGCACAGCCTCTATCTAACGTGTTCATTTTTAATGCCTTATCTTTGCCTTGGTCTACTAGGTTGGGCATTCATATTCTTTTCTTCTTTTTTCTATTTTTTCGTCTTTTTTTTTTTGGGGTGTAAGGCACTGGGCTGTCTTTGCCTTGCCTGAGGCGTTAAATTCTTGTGAAAACATTATGGAAAAGTTTGTAAGAATTTCACTTCGTTTTCATTCATCTGCATCTGGTTGAACCTTAAGCTCTTGGCGGCCAGCTCAATAGCGTAGCCACTGTGGACCGTGAAGCAGGCCGCCCTGCCTGGGGTGAGGGGGCGGTGTAGGGGAAGGGGAGGGGCCTGAGGATGGGGATGGCAGCTTCCTTTGTTGGCGCGTTTGTAAGACATTATTTAACCCATTCAAATTTGACATTTGGCTCATTAATTCTATGCACAATTCTCATATCTCGCATTTGTTTCGCTTCACTTCACGTCATTTCACTGCCAGAGTCTTGGCGCTTAATCACTTAATGCGCGAAATGTTCACATTACATTTACGGCCATGTCGCACCTAATTAGACCAATTAAATTTAGACGAAAAGTACGCGCATTAAATGCAAATGAAGTGGAACTTCACATTAAATGCATGTCGCATATTTCACACCCACCTGGCCGGCGCCAGGTTGCGTGTGGCGCGAAAGGCAGAAGAAAACTCGGTAAAATATGCTCAAAGTAGTCAAGGTCGATTCACCCCCATTTGCCCCAAAGGCAGGCCTTAGCCAATAACAAATTTAATTGTTTAAATGCAGCAAGACGTTCGCTAAGCTCTAAGCGTGAAAAAGTTAAAGTTATGCAGTGGAGAGTCACAAGACTATAAAATACCCTCGTTTGTGCAAGCCATAATTTATTTTTGTCCACGTGAAGAGAATCTGCCAGGTAAGGAAGTATGCTAATCATAGGTCTTAAATGTGTTTAAGGCATACAAACTTTTGGATGATTTAATTGTTTAATATTAAAGCAATATTAACAATATGAAATAACAAATTCCCCAAAAACATGATGTTTTATATTTAAATTAAAATACAATATTTGTCTGTTTTAACATCCGAGTGAAGGCTCAGTAAATATTTTTTTGACATCTTAATTTCTAATACATTTTAATATTCTTCTCTAGCTCTAAAAATGTAGGAGAGTTTTGGAGGAAAACTCGATCTGCGCGTGATATATACACACCTAAAGAAAAAATCGACTCAGCTCGTCGCCCTGATCAAGAATATATACAGTTCATGGGGTCTGGCACGCCTGCTTCTGTCATTTAATAAAACCATTATATCCTGATTTCCCATTGCAATGGTTGTAGGGTATAATTATAATTAAATAATCAATAAATACATATGAAATGTTCAATGGAAATAAAGCACAAAAAATAGAAAATAAAATAAATTAAAATTATAAAAAAGTTATTATCTTTAAATCAAAGCATTTGCATTCAAATAAACATATTTTAATTTTACCTTTATTTTTTTAAGAGGCATAGAGTTTTCAATTCAAATTTATTTTAAACAGAATTTCTTTAATATAAATGAAATAAGCAATAATATTCTAGTTTTGTTTAGGACTTAAATCTGACAAATCTGAATCTGATTGATGTGATAGCTGGCTATATCCGCCCACACCAATGCGCCGTAAAAAAAAAATTACTACATTACTAGTGTGAATGAAACCCATTTAGTTTCCAGGTTTGGACTTGCATTTCTTTAAATTAATAACCAGACAAAGGCAACAAATCACATATCTGAGATTTTTATAATTTATATGGTATTTAATCTCGAGTCTTTTGCCTAACGCGATGCCTGTGTACCTGTCTGATATTATCATTTATAGAAACGGTGCCTAAACTGGTTTTAACTTATGTTGTTGGCTTTTGTCCATTCGGGGAAAATTACAACTTTCCATTATGGGAAATATGAGGTAAAAGACACAATATTAAATAATAATAACAATTATAGTTGAATAGTATACAGACCAAATACAATACGAAATTACAAATAAAATGTAATAAATTGAATCATAATTTTAAAATTAAATAATAAATAAATAGAAGTAAATAATAGATATAATAAATAATTTAAAAAAAATAAATAAATCAAAGAGAAAGAGAAATAACATATTACATTATCAAATTAAATAATATATATATTATAAAGTCAAATATAAATAAAACAATTAAATAAATAGAAATAAATAATAGCTATTATAAAATAATTTTTTAAAATTAAATAAATCAAAGAGAAAGAATATATTATACAATAATAAATTTAATATGGAAATCAAAATATAATAATAATAGTTAAACTATATATGATATGAGTAATGCATATAATTAAAAGAAATAAGGTTTTTCATTAAATAATAAACAAAAATATATATAATGAATTAAATAAATTATTATTATACTGCGAAGTCTAAATATGAGAATTGAGGACTGGTATTAACGGTAAAGTGTAACATTTATAGAAATCGGAAGCAAATTAATTGTAATTAAGGTATTTAAAACATAAATATTAATTAAAAGATTTATATATCTAATTAAGTTTTAATAAATATCCCCTTGATCAAAAGTTGAGTAATAATTTAAGCACCAAAATAGAACAATTTAACCAAGAATCACGAATTTGAAGTACTATTGCCTAACTTGAATATAGCTCTAAAAATCTAGTTTCAAAACTGTTTATGATAAATATAGATGGCATCATTTAAGCGGCTGCTGATTGCCCCGCGGGGGGTAATGAGTGAACTCATCTATTTGATAAATGCATTTCATTTCGGCTGGCAGGTAAAATTTTGAGATGCGTTGCCGTTTTCTATTTTTGTTTTACTTGACTCTAACTGTAACTGTAACTGGACTCATCAATCAAGTGGAAAAATTAGAGCTGGGAAATGGGAACAGGGAACTGAGGACAGGGACCAGCTGTCCCGTCAACCTGATGACCGTTCTGGCGACAATATGCTAATGAGCTTTATGCCGTCTGTGTATTTAAATAGCGCGTCCCCTCTGCCTTTGATACTGTTTTTGATAGACGCAAATGCACACACACACACACACACACAGAGAGAGCTTTAGAGGCAACCCTATTTCGCCTAATTGAATTAGGTTACACGAAATATAAAAAATGGAGCTCGCTTCAACCTTTTGAGTTGGCTACAAATCGCCATTGATTGGGGTAACCGCATAATTTCATTTGAATTGAACTAAGGCCCGATGAATACAATGCGAACAGAGAATACTCCGCTCTTTCTCTCTCTCTCTCTCTCTCTCTCTCTCTTTCGGTCTCTCTGTCTCACTGTCCAGATCAAAGTGGGGCACAGAGAATTACAAAGCTCTCCAAATTCTATAATGCACAATTAGTTCAAATTTGCTCCTATGAAAAGTGCGAATTCGAATTCGAATTCGATTTCGAATTCATTAATGAAAATTTCAGAACTTTTTGCAATTTGTTCGACTTGTTTTGTGTTGTTCGATTTTGAGGTGAAAGCGCGTAACAAAATAATATAATTACTGTTAGTGAAAGTCGTCGCCGCACCTTATAATTCGATTTCCGGTAATTAAGCCGTGGTGCACTCACCTGTTTAAATGCGAGGAGAGGGGCAAGTGCAGGTGGCACGAAGCACCAGCAAATTCAGTGGTGGATTATTTAGTATTTTAACTTTATTTTTCACTTTATAATCGTTTTGTTTTGTTTTTATTTTTTTTATTTATTTTTTTTAATTTTGTTTTATTTTTCAGCACATAAAAAAATAGTCAAGAAAAAATGCACAGATTTGGAAACGAGTGAAACGAGTATTACCAAATAGAGTTAGCTCTGTTGAAGTACTTATGGCACATTATATTCACACTTTCAAAAACCATTTTCGAAGCGTTTTATTAAATTGTTGCTCGGTTGCTCGGATGCTGCGCCGGCCAAACAACCGTCGGTCAGGACATTCGCATGCGAACTGCAAACGCTTTCAACAATTCAAATCAGAAATCCAAGTGAACGTGGCCGTCGCCGTTGCCAAAGAATCAACGAAGCGACCCGAACCTGAGCACGCACCAAGCGACAGTCGACATGGCGTATGAGCTATTTTTTTACTTCTACTCGGAGCGCTTTGCCAGCGCACGCCCACTCAATGCCCTGAGTGAGTTTGTCTTGCCTTCAAAACAGGATGCGAATAGAAATATGTGCATGCATTAAGACGCCGAACAATTCTGCGAAACGAAAATTAAACACAAATTATTTTCAGAATAGAAAAATTGGAAAATACATTTCCACGAAATACAACAGACGAAGATTAACTAACTGGCTGAGACTTTACATATTTACTTGCTCCTATAAATAAAATGAAATAATACACTCTAATAAAATCACTCATTTATCACGGTATATACTCGTATGGCATAAGATTATAATATACTTATATTTAGTTAGGTCGTTTGTAAGCTCTGAATAATCATATATATGATATAAACAATTTACAGCAATTCTGTAATTAATTTCGTCAGTTAAATTAAATGGTATCGTTTAGTCGAGCTACATACATATATATAATTCATATATCAAGCGTATTTCACATAATGTGAGAGACCATACGGCTATTTAAATGTTGGGCAATTGTTCTTAATTAATCTGATTTGTTGGCCCAGATTGCTTAGTTAATTGTTTTGCTGTGATTTTTATTGGGGCTTTTCTTGGTAAGTCTTTGTTATATTATTTTGTAATGGGCCGTCGGCGAGGCATGGGAAAGCAAGGAAGGGACTGACTGTGCAGTTGATTAAGGCGAAATTAAATGGCAATGGCATAGCTGATAATCAGCTCGGGAAGACCGCTTAATTTGATTATCACAAATAGAAACAGCAGCCGGGCCAGCCAAATGGACAAGGCAATCGGGGCCGAAGCAGAATCCATTAAGCCAACACATCTAACGGTCGCACGCAACAGGCGCGCATGGAATTCTCTAAGGACTACGGTACGAGCGGACGGCACAACGGAATATTTGTAAACAAAAACGAGCCAGACTGCGCACCAGAGTCTCTGCTTCATGAGGGGGACATACGGCATTGAACAGCGGCTCATCCCTTTGGGGCGCCACTGGCTGCGCAGAAGTTAAGTTGCGCTCAAGTTGAGCGAAAACTAAAGTCACTCGCCCTGACCGAAAAATTCCGCTCAATGAACATGTGGTGCCGCTGGTGCCAACTGGGCCATTGTAAGTTAAGAATAATAGGCAGCAGCTTGGCTTTAAGTCATAAAAAACATAATTAGCTCTTATGTATGTGTCGCAATTGTTCGGCCAGTTACGGTCTACTTAGCTTGCCCGATGTGCTGCAAACCACATTCACAATGGCTACAATCACTAATTGGGTTGCGATTAAAAATGTCCGATATATCCATCAATATTTGAATATACTTAGAAAGTAATACACATTTCAGCAATTTTGAAATAATATTTAAATAAATTTTAAATTGAAAATTGATTTCGCGCCTAAATTTTAACGATACTTTGACTGTCGATGGTTGCATATGAAATATAAAGTATCGATATACTACATACGATGTTGCGTTCATCAGCTGTGCACAGACTGGCCTGTCGAAGCAGCTGATGAGCAACTGTTTTTTCAACACCACAATGAGTTGAATATCGATTATCGAAAACGATAGTTATAAGTCGTGTACGCTAACATAATAAATTCAAACGCAGTAGACACACAAAAGAAATGTATGTTTACCATTCATTAAGAATAAATTCCATTTTTATATAAAGTCGCAAAATTTTTCAAATAATTATCATTTTCGACAAAATCGGGATATACTGAAAGTGAAATTTGAACCTTGAGAGTCCTATGAGCCTTGACTATTTATTGATTGTATATACACTAATGTAATTATAAATATTAAATGAACACCTTTGTGTCAACAATGGGGGAAAACAAAAACAAAAAGAAAACAAATGTGTGCATTTACTATATGTATTTATGTATATCAAGGCAAATGTCAAGGGATATATTTCTGCTCTTCTAAGAGCTATTTCTACAATATTCAGTAACATGTAAATAAATGGTTTACGGGGTCACGTAAACATAAACATAACATAATTATCGCATTGTACGTTTTATAGATACGTGCTTAAAGCCCAGTAATATTTTAATTTATATATGTATATATATATATATATGATATATATATATATGATATATATATATATATATATATATATATATATATATATATATATATATGTGTATATATATATATATATATATATATATATATGATTATATATATATATATATATGCAATCGATAGTCAGCAACGGTCAATCTTAAAGCTTTGCCGATAGTTTATCAAATTCGGTATTTCATCCCAATGAACTATTCATTTGTTACTAATAAATGGCTCCATATAAGTTAACTCATCCAAATATAATCAATTTCATGTACCATACTACAAACATACGTATAATATAAATACTGTCTCGCTAATCGTTTCCTTAACTACAGTAAGATCATTTATTTATAAGCCCAATCGATACATGTATTGCTGTATCGAAATTTGACACGAGCAGTGTGCGATACATCAACAACCCTAGCTTTCAATACACAACGAATTGGCATGCAATAAACATCTACGACGTAACAAATTGAACAAAAGACGCGCGATAGTTAAGGGCACAAAGTCGAGACAAAGTGCAAGTGGGCGAATGCCGCCGCCTACATATCGATATGTATGTATGATTTCGTGTCTTGTCTGTATGAATGCGTACATATGTGTGCGAGTGTGTGTGTTGTGTGTGGTGTGCGAGTGTGTGTTTGTGCAACACTGTGTAGAAATTAACGTAGTGTGAAGAAGTTGCAAAAACGACGACGAAAATTGAAAATTGAACTGAATCAAAGACGCAGCGGTGCTTCTTTCAAGCAGCTGCCACAACGATAAATGCGACATCAGCGGATTTGTAAGTTTTGCATTTGAAACTAGAGCGACCGCAACGGCAGCGGATTCCGATTCCTGTAAACAAAAACCAAATCACCAGCAACAAAACAAATGGCCTATCATTGAACGCCAACAACAGCAACAGCAGTAGCAGTAGCAGCAGCAGCAGCAGCAGTAGCAGCAGCAGCAGCAGCAGCAGCGGAAACGTTGTTGAATCATCATGCGGAACTTGTTTTTGTTGTAAGCTGTGGTCGCAGCATAATATGAAACAGCAACGATAACAACAACAACAGGAACAACAGCGAGATTCACGACATCAGCGTTGACGGCAGCGACTTTGCCGTTCGTATATCGAGATCCAAGCAAAGTTGCTTATTTATATTATTGCTTTGATTTTCATTCGAGCTGTGCGCATTTGTAATCAGCTTTCGGCGATAGCACGACGACGTCGGCAATGTAAACAAAGATTTGCGCCAGCCGTCGCCACCGTATCGACTTTGGTACGGTGGCCTGGGCATGTGTCTTTGCCCGTCCGTTTTATCTTATCGCAACGAATAAAAGCTCCCCCTTTTTGGCATTTCTTTGCAGTTGAGACGAACACACGACCGATTCCAGCATAAGATATGGAGGAGAAACGCATAGCGGATTACTTTGTGATTGCCGGAATGCCCGAGCAGCCACAGCTGCTCCAGGAGAACATATTCAATGACTCGGGCCGTCTGCGTGCGGCCAATACAATTGAGCCCATCACAGACATTGGCGTCTTCTTTCCGCTCCTGGGTGAACAGGTTCCCGATGGCTATGAGCTGTTGGAGCACACGCCCACTGGACTGCCAGCAAATCTCAATCATGGCTCCGTCCGCACCACTGAATGCTATATATACTTTCGACGCGGCAAGGATCGACCGCCGCTAGTGGATATCGGTAAGTGAATCGAAGCCCCACATCTGAGCTGTAATCGAGTGGTTTTGTTTTCTGCTCTTGCAGGTGTGCTCTATGATGGTCACGAGCGCATCATGTCGGATGCGGAAATAGTTGCCGAAACGCCCGGCGGTCGTGTGGCCAATGTGAACAACTCGTCGGCGAAAACATTTCTCACATATCGTCGAGCCCGTCCAGACATGCCCTGCAACGAACTGGTGGTCACCGAACTCTGCGTGATCGTCCAGAGCAAAGGAGAACGACCGCCGCACGCCTTCTGTCTCATTTACAAGACGCTGAACAAGGGCTATGTGGGCAGCGATGTATATCTGTGCTACAAGAAGTCCATGTACCGTCCCAAGCACATTAGCTACAAGCCGGAAATATTGCTGCGCTATCCCACCGTAGATCACACGGACTTTCCGCTCAATCTCTGTCCGAGCGTGCCCCTCTTCTGCCTGCCCATGGGTGCCAGCCTGGAGGCCTGGCCCCACGTCAATGGCACCGAAAAACGGAAACCCATCAGCCCTGTGTTCAGCACATTTGTACTAACTGTGAGCGATGGCACCTACAAGGTGTACGGCTCAGCGCTCACATTCTACGAGGATTACGAGTAAGAAATGCACTCCAAACAAAAAAAAAAAAAAAACCAAAAACTTATTCCTGATTCAATTGATTGCAGTGAATCGCTGCTGTCCGCGGAGCAGCGCGAGCTGCTCGGATGGGATGAGGAGTTTGCTGCCCAGCACTCGCTCCACATGATCAAGGCCATATGCCTGCTCTCGCACCATCCGTTTGGCGACACATTCGACAAGTGGCTGAAATATTTACACGTAAGCGCCTGCAGCAATTAACAGACGCCCGCTAACCGATCTCAGCT
Organism: Drosophila mayaguana; assembly: GCA_037075325.1. Taxonomy (NCBI): domain Eukaryota; kingdom Metazoa; phylum Arthropoda; class Insecta; order Diptera; family Drosophilidae; genus Drosophila; species Drosophila mayaguana. The sequence goes on along the minus strand of JBAMCG010000123.1, from coordinate 2,047,548 downwards.
TTTCCCTCTGTCGCTCTCTCTCTCCCCTAGCGCATGGTCGTGTATGGTGTCAATATACCGATACCTGTGGAACGTTACATTATCCAGCTGCTGGACGAGGTGCCCTTCCCAGCGCCCAGCATACATCTGCAGTTGTCGAGTGAGTCGAACGATCGGATTCTGCTCACGCAGCCAGAGGACTCGCCACTGCCGCGCAGCGGCGCCGGCTTCCACATGCTGCTCCAGAATCTGGGCACCGACAACTGCCTGCACGTGCTCCTCTTGGCGCTCACCGAACAAAAGATACTCATACACTCGCTCAGGTAAGTGCGGACTCGAGTCCAACTCCAACTCCTACTCCAACTGCATCTTTGGCTCTGTCTAACTCTGCTCTCATTTGCAGGCCTGCTACTCTGACAGCCGTCGCTGAGGCGATTGTCTCGCTACTCTTTCCGTTCAAGTGGCAATGCCCCTATATACCGCTGTGCCCGCTGGGCTTGGCCGAAGTGCTGCATGCGCCTCTGCCTTATTTGATTGGCGTCGACTCGCGTTTCTTCGATCTCTACGAGCCGCCCACGGATGTGACCTGCATTGATCTGGACACCAACAACATCAGCGTATGCATCCTTCTCTCTCTCTCTCTCTCTGTGTTCATTCGTTTATTCTTGAATCTCTCGCCCACAGCTGTGTGACTCTCAGCGCCATTTGACGCCTAAGCTGCTGCCCAAACGCGCGGCTCGACTGCTGCGGCAGACGCTCACTGAGCTGGAGAACGCCAAGCCCATCAGCTACGACTCCACCAACAGCTTGGATCGGGACATACGCAAGCGCAAGCGTGAGGCATGTTTGGCCCACGAATAGCCCTCCCCCTCCCCCCTTTTCAATTTACTTTATTCAGCTCAATTTATGTTAATGGGTTCTTTTTTTGCAGCTGGTGCTGGAGCAGCGCATCCAAGAGGCATTTCTGCTCTTCATGGCGTGCATATTGCGCGGCTATCGTGACTATCTGGTGCCAATTTCGAAGGCACCCTCTGTGGGCGCCACGGATCCGAGTGCCTTATTTCAGCTGAAAGCTTTTCTGCGCTCGCGGGACAAGGTAAGCACGGCGGAGCGCCTGTGGCCAGACAATGGGGCCAAGCAATTGCGTGCGAACTGTTTCAGTAGAATCAGTCGCTGTGGCCTTGAAGTTTTGCTTTTCCCTCGCAGCAATCTAGAAAGTAGTATTCAATCTATTTTTATCTCCAAATAATATTCACATTCCCAAGATGACGTCAGCGGCAGCAAGAAGTAACCCGTTGGGAGAATCGGCCGGCGGATTGAACCACTGCCCGCTTAGCGGGGTCGCCAATGATATCTCTTAATGCGTACGATAATCTGTGACGATATTTAAATGCCCCATGTCGGCCAATTACGTTGCGCCAGTCCGTAGTAATTATCGTAATTAAATTAATTATAATTACTGCTCGGTTCAATCAACCGCAACTCGGCACTAATCGAGACGCTATATAGTATAGCTGACACTGAATAATCGCACCCCACTGTCTACATATTGTGCATATATGTATGTGTAGAGGGCATTCGCACTTCCTCGTGCCGCCTCTCGGGAATGTGGAGCACTCAATCGAAGCCAGAAGCCAGAAGCTTGGCGCTTTTGCTGTGGGCTGTTTAAATTAGTTTTTCCAGTGGCGAGAATTGTTTCATATGAGTTCATTCAATCAAAAGCCAATGATGCTGCCTGCAATGAGTCACGTCTTGTGATCTCATCTTCATTCCGGCCAATATCGAATATAGTAAATTTATTGAATGCCATTAGCATTGATGAATACCCAATTCAATGAATATTTCATTTTAATTTAGCTAATATTTTTCGAATGTGATTTATAATAAATCTATCTCTCTCTAACTCCCACCCTCACTACATCTCTCTCTCTCTTGCTCTCTCTCTCTCTCTCTCTCAATCATCTCTATAGTCGCACCAGAAGTTCTTTGAGCTGCTGATGAAAACTCAGATGTTCATCCGGTTCATCGAGGAGCGCAGCTTTGTCTCCGACGGAGATCACGGCCTGAGCTTCTTCGACGAGTGCGCCGAGAAGGTGACGGGCTTCGACGAGATGCCCGGCCAGCTGCGTCTGGTTGACTGGGATACGGGCCAGAGCAGCGAGCGCACCAAGTACATCTTTCCGCCGGACAATGTGTCCGTGGCGTCCGGCGGTGCCTCCAGCTACGTGTACAAGAATTTCACACTAAGACCGGAACTGCTGCAAAGCACCAAGAAGACGGCGCTGTCGCAGTTCCTGCAGCTGCAGCTGAACGCGTCGCTGTCGCCCGGCTCGCCGATCGCACGTCGCACCAAGCACGAGGTGAAGCTGTCGCAGAAGATGGCCAGCCGCTGTCAGCAGCATCCGGAGGCGTGGTCCAAGTATCTGCTGGCCACCTGCTACTCGCTGTACTTTCTGATTTTGCCGTCCATGGTGATGGATACGCGGCACGCGGGCAAGGAGCACGACATCCTGCGCGCCGCCTACGATGTCCTGGTGCGCGCCAGCAAGCTGAAGATCACCTGCGACGAGTTCTGCTACCGCATCATGATGCAGCTCTGCGGCATCCACAATCTGCCGGTGCTGGCGGTGCGCCTGCATTACCTAATGAAGCGCTCGGGCGTCCAGCCGAACGCGCTCACCTACGGCTTTTACAATCGCTGCGTGCTCGAGTCGCAGTGGCCCAGCGACAGCACCACGCTCAGCCAGATCCGCTGGAACCGCATCAAGAACGTCGTGATGGGCGCCGCGCACTTTCGCCGTGCCGGCAAGCGCCGTGCCGCCGCCAAGGTGTGCAAGTCTCTGAGCTCCTCGCACGACCACAATCTGAGCACCCTGGAAATGGTGGACGGCCAGTCGCGCAGCAGTCTGGCCAGCTCCGGCGAGGGCGCCGGCGGCGGCGGGGGGCTGCTCGACTTTGCCGCCTTCGACAGGCTGCGCAACAAACTGGGCAGCATTGTGCGCCAAACGGTGGCGGGCGGCACTGCGGACGCGCTGCCCACCGAGGATGTGGTCAATAGCGCTGGGCTGCTCATCAGCGGCGAGTCGGCCGCCAACAGCGCCAACGGCAGCTCGCCCCTTACGCCCACCTACGGCGGCGATGCGCAGCTGCTGAGCAAGCCACGCAAGCAGATCATGAGCATTGGCGATGGCGAGGACGAGGACGACGAGGACCAACAGGCTGAGCACGCGGAGCTGTCGACGCCGCAGACACCGCAGAAAGGCAAGCAGGACATGGAGTTTGCTGGAGGAGACTACGACCTGGATGTGGACGTGGACGTGGACGTGGACGTGGATGTGGATGTCGATGGGGACGAGGAGCAGGAGCAGGATGAGCTCGACGAGCATGGGGGCGCACATCAGGCCAGGCAGCGTGTGCAGAGCCCCACCAAGTATGAGTCCTCCTTGACGTTCGCTTATCCATTATTGCATGTTTAATTGCAAACTCTGTTTTATTTCAAGAATTTCGCCACGTACGCCCGTCACCCAGAACGATCCGCTGGGCGCCCTGAACGAGGAGGACGCCACGCCCACACAGCAGCCAGAGGCGCAGCCAGAGATGGCCACAACAACGGCCGCCAACAGCAACATGTACAGCGACAAGCCCATCCTGTTCAGGGGCCAGCGCAGCGCCACCTTCGACGAGTCCACGCAGATCGGGAAGAGCATGCACCGGTCCGAGACGATGCCCGTGGCCAGCAGCGGCGTCACGCACAGCCTGGCCAACATTGGCTCCTCGCTCAAATTCACATTCGGGTAACTAAGTCGCAGCCAAACACGAAACAGACCAGAGCGAAGCAGCAGACTTGATGAATCCCTCTATGAACTGCACTACATGCATATATGTCGTGTGCCATTCATCCATCTATCGTGTCACCTGCATATACCCCCACACACACACACACTCACACACTCACACACACAAACACACCCCGCTCTCACACAGATTCACATATACAAACTGTTATATTTCTTTTCCCACCTTGAGACTCTTATTTATTTGACTTAATTAATTTGTTTCGATTTTGTTTTTGCCTTTTTGGATTTTTATATATGAAAACTCTCTAAATCGCTCCAATTCGTTTCTGTGCAACGTTTTGTATTTGTTTTTTTTTTTTTTTTTTACTGTAGACGTTATTCACCCGCACGATTGTCCCTTAAGAAAGACTTGAAATTGCCCGCCAATATAATAGAAAATATATCAAGCATAAGGTAAGTCAGTCAGCAAAGCTCTTAAAACTTGCACACTAGACACCCACCCACACACACACACACACACACACACACATGTTGCAATTGCTGCTGCGGCATTCGTTTTGGTTCTGTTTCCCACTAATTCTATTTTATCATGGCCTCAGAATTGATTGGATTCGCCCAATTCAAGCTTAGCTGAATCAAAGCTGTTAAATATGTTATGTGTGAATTTTCCACTAGGAATTTCCTTGAAGAGCTTCATTATGCAACTGTAAAAAGATAACTCTGGTCCCATATAGCCCATTGATAATTGCATATATTATCTGATCCATTTGAGCTTGTTTCATATATCTCAGCAAAGTAATCTCTCACTATTGAACGATTTATAATTTATAAATGGGAATTCTAATTTACAAATATGCTAATTTCTATGAATCTACTTTATACATCTAAGAGTAAACTCCAACAGCAAATTATAGCATAAATCCGAAATATGTTATATTTGATATAGACACAGTTCAGGCAGTTCAGTCCAGGAAACTGGACTCTTATAACTGCTGAGCTGTCTAATCGGAGCTCTTTGGCCAAGTCAATTCCAATTTCAACGGCAAATCATTTCGCCTTACGTTTAATTCGTTGTAAATGTGGCTGATATTGATATTTGTCAAGTATGTCACGCAGCATTTGCCTGTACACACACATACACAAACACACGCACACACACAACAATTGAAGACTCTTGTATATTCCACTTAAGTTTCACCTGGGATCGATTACTGCAATACGAAACGTTTCGGGTTTTGGGTTGTCCTTTAACGCAATTCGATCGTGGGTTGTTGATGATGTTGTTGTTGTTATTGTTGTTGTCGTTGTTGGTGGCGGGCAATTGAAGGTTTGACACAAGCCACACACCCACACACACCCACCCACGCCCACACGCACAAGCACAAGCACTCACAGTCACTCGCTCTCTCACTCACTCGCACTGAATGTTTGTTTACAGTTATTCATAATACGTACGTTACCACAACATCCGCCATCCGCGGTGGAGCTCGTTTGTTCATAACCCACAGCAGTACCCGAAACTCGCTCTCTATCTCGCTCGCTCTCACTCACTCTCTCGCTCGCTCTCTCACTTGCGTACTTCATTTCTATCACTATCTCTCTCCAGTGTCTGTACTCACTCTCTCTCTCTCTCCCACACTCACTCAAGTGTCTGTACTCATTCTCTCTTTCACTCCCTCTCTATCTCTCGCTTTCCCTCTCTCTCTCTCGCTCTCACTCTCTCTCTCTCTCTCTCTCACACTTACTCACTCACTCAAGTGTCTGTACTCATTCTCTCTTTCACTCCCTCTCTATCTCTCGCTTTCCCTCTCTCTCTCTCTCACTCTCTCTCTCTCTCTCTCCCACACTCACTCACTCACTCAAGTGTCTGTACTCATTCTCTCTTTCACTCCCTCTCTATCTCTCGCTTTCCCTCTCTCTCTCTCTCTCTCTCACTCTCTCTCTCTCTCTCTCCCACACTCACTCACTCACTCAAGTGTCTGTACTCATTCTCTCTTTCACTCCCTCTCTATCTCTCGCTCTCCCTCTCTCTCTCTCTCTCTCTCTCCCTCTCTCTCTCTCTCTCTCTCTCTTTCAACCTGTTCTTTTCGTAACAGCAGCAGCAAATTATTTCATATTAATATTACAAGCATTTCAAGTAATTTCTATATAATTTAAGTAAAGTGAGAAGCTAGAAAGTGGGCAGGGAAGGGTATATTGGTTTTGTCAGAGTGTTTAACAGTTAGGAGGAGGCATGGCCCACTCCATAAAGTATGTGTAGTCTTGATCGAGCCAACGAGCTGAGTTCATTTTGCTCTGTTCATCCGTCTGTCTGTCTCTGAACCTATGAGAGCTCAAGATCTTCAACTTCTAGGGCTCCACAAATGGAGTTTGTGTCAAATCCGATTTCAATGTCATTTTCAAATGATAGCAGAATTCAGTTATCAAATTATATCTCGCGCATCTTTGGAGCGAGAAACTAAATTTCGGATAAAGTTTTATGTAAATATTTAAAATGTTTTTATCTATAAAGTTTCCAGTCCACAAAGTTGCAAATATGAGTAGGTCCTCTTACTAAATTATCTTTATAATAAATTGCCCTACATTCCATGTGTAGATCACAAGATAAAAAGCTCTTTGAAATCAGTTAAAACGGAAGTTATGAAGGAAAGTACTATATATATTTTGAGAACGCATATCGCTCTCGGTTCAGGGTATCTTTTAGTCGGGCACCACACTCTATAGAGCTTATGTTGGCTTGCTCAAGGTCTCTGTGGAAATACCTGCAGTTAAATTGCTAATAGAAAAGCTCATTCCAATCCAAGTACTTTAACAATATTTTATTACCTAGATTTTAAATTCGAGACTATGTTCAATTAATGTCCTCGAAAGTCCATTACATCATCCAAATCCAGATCTTGAACATAAGACTCTGTTAGATTAATGTATTCAATAGTCTGTTACATTAGCCAAATGTTAGTTGATTTATGAGATAAGAAAGATGAGCAAAGAACCAGTTTCCTTTCAGCTGTAATCCAGTTTTGATTCTGCTGCTGTCCTTTGCTTGTTGTTGTTGTTGTTCTTAGTCCTTTGCGTATATTAACACTGTGTGCTGTGAAAGGCGTTTTCACTTGTAAGTCGTAACTCACCCAACGCTTACTCTCCAACAGCCCCAGCCTGACGAGCAAGAAGTCCAACGAGCTCATCCAGGGCAGCCTGAGCAGCATTAAGTATGCGGCCAATTCGCTGACGCGCAAGTTCGATGAGATCAAGGGCGCCATATCGGCCAATTCGACGCCGGTGAAGACGAACAATGGGCATCAGCATGCCCATCATCATCATCACCATCACCATCATCACCACCATCTGCAGCATCATCACCATCATCATCCCCATCAGCAGGAGGCGTTTGCGGGCGGCGAGGACCATGACGCTGCTGGCGGTGCCGATGAGGGCAAATTGAGGCGTGTCTCGAGCGACCTAGATCCTTGGGGCAGACTCAGCGAGTCGCGCAAGTCGAGCTACAACAATCTGGTGCCCCTGGGCGAGAACAGCTCCAATGCGGCAATGCACCTGCACTCGCTGCCCGTGCTGCCCGACAATCTCTACAGCAGCCCAACGGAGGTAGGGCCAGGGATGGCAATGATGGCAGTGCAGTGAATCTAACGGTGCTTTGATCTATTTCAGAGCAACGGCGATCCCGAGTGCGACGTGCTGATCCAGCTGACGACCTGCTCGCAGTGCCACAACTGCTCGGTGCTGGTCTACGACGAGGAGATCATGAGCGGCTGGTCGGCGGAGGACTCCAACTTGAACACCACGTGCCATGCGTGCAACAAGCTGACCGTGCCCTTCCTCAGCGTTCAGATCACGCGCCTGGCGTCCTCCGCCGAGGCCGAGAGCAACGGCGAGCGCGTGGCTGCCGACAAGAGCAGCCTGACGGTGCCATATCTGAACCCGCTGGTGCTGCGCAAGGAGCTGGAGAATATACTCACCCAAGAGGGCGACCTCTCGCTCATCAAGCCCACTTTCGTGGAGGAGCATCCGATCATCTACTGGAATCTGCTGTGGCTCATGGAGCGCATCGAGGGCAAGACCCACCTGCCCGAGCTGTGTCTGCCGCCAACGGTGAGTCAGAGAGAGAGAGAGAGGGAGAGAGAGAGAGAGTTTCTCAATGTGATGTGTGTCTAATGTGATATTCTCTGCTGCAGAGCGATGAGGAGCAGCTGGATCCACTGACCAAGGTCAAGACCGTACACATACAGTGCCTATGGGATAACTTAAGTTTGCATAGCGAGACCAGCGGATCGCCCATGTACATTCTCTATCGACAGACGCAGCCGACGAGTCCGTTGATAAAGGCGCTGCTGACCGATCAGGCGCAGCTCAGCATGAAGTGAGTGATTGATATAGATCTATATCTATATATATAGATAGATATGTCATTGGCTGACTTACCATCTCGTTGCCCTTGCAGTGTCATTCAGCAAATCCTTTCGGCGATTCGCTGCAACGACTTGGCAACGCCGCTGAAACGCTTGGCCAACGAACGCCACAAGCTGAAGAGCAGCGGCGTGGAGCGTTCGCATTCGTTCTACCGGGACATACTCTTCCTGGCACTGACGGCCATCGGCCGGGCCAACGTCGATATGGCCACATTCCATCGCGAGTATGCGGCCGTGTTCGACAAGCTGACGGAGCGCGAGTGCAATATGTATTATCGCAACCAGGATCTGCCGCCATCGGCGTCCACGATATTCTGTCGGGCGTACTTCAAGCCGCTGCTGCTGCCCTGACGTGCGGCCGACGATGCGGCCGAGGACGAGGAGCGGCTGAGGGCCAACGGATGCGACGACATGAATGCAACACCCTAAAAGACATGACGACCAAAAAGAAAAAAGCAACCAGAAAACGCTTAACATAATCACATCAATGGTCAACAGCAAGGAAATCGAAAGCAAAATTTGACTTGTAAATGACTTGAACGTAAATCATAAGTACTTAATGTTTATTATTTTGTGTATTTTAATTTGAATTGACAATTTTGTTTTTCTTAGCACACACCCACACGCACATACACAGACACACTCCTCCTTCTCGCTCCTTCGCTCTCTTGCTCTCGGTGCAGAGCTTACTCCTTTACATATATACATACACACACACACACACACACACACATACATAAATGACTGGTTTCTAAGACAATACATAAACATTCATACACACATATATGATTGATATATATATATATTATTATATATATATATAGATAGATATAAATCCTTTTTTTTGCATTCTACTTCCTGCAACAACTTGACCCTAGACGTATTTGCCTTATTATATATAATATAACGGTACATCTGCGCATATTTATATATATACACATATTATACACATGTGCGTTCCATCTATAACTAGCTTTTGTATAACGGTACCATACCATGCATAGCTGTACCAGGCATATGCATGTGGTTCATCATTTCAAATTAGCATCGCCTTCAAATTGTGATTTTTATTTCAAAAATATGAATTTCATCGATCGAATGTAGATAGCACATGAAATGGGATGTCTCGAAAAAGCCTATTGGGGGGTATATACATATACATACATATATTGGATTGGGGTTCCGGATAGCTTGGGCAGGGCTGGACTTAGGATAGCTTGATTTAAATTGGGATGCGAAACTGACGACGACGACGACAACGATTAATATTACAATAAAAGGGAATCAGCCTGTTTAACTGGAATTTATATTAAAGATATAATCTATTAAGGCTCACAGGAATACATATAACACACACAAACACACACACCCACACACATACCCATACACACTCACAGCGCAACGACAGCAAAGTTTTGAAAAATAAAATCGAAAAACAAAGACAAACTCAAGTATCTGTATTTCAGCAATCTTTTTTGTCGGTCATCTTAAGAGAATGTATATTTAATAATGTTTAAATTAATTTAAAAATAAATGCAAAAATAAAAAACGATTTAAGACATGCATTTACATACATAATAGAGCTTTAATCGGCAGTGCTCGAACAGTGCTTGAGAAATACACTGCATAGTGTTTTCTCCAATAACTTTTGTTTCAATTAGCGGATTTGAATGCAGTTTTCAGCATATGATCTGCATCATCTGTTAGATATATATCAATTTAGTAAATATGTAAGCTCTGCAACATATTGACTATATTAAGAAGTGAACTTCAATGATGTGTGGAACAGGTCTCCGAAAAATGACAAAAGAAAAAGTTGTATATCAGTACGAGATATTTAATAATTGAAAATCGATCCATTTTTAAACAAATTACTCCTCGTCGGTGGTTTTAAGCAAGCTTGATCTGCGCCTGTTATGGAGGGACTAGTTGCTAGGGAATAGTTGCAAGTCTCTCATAAGTTCCGAGATCGTTCATACGAGTCAGATTGTCGCACTAATCACGTCTCCTTCTGTTTGTTGCCTTCCTTTAAATAAAATATTTCTGGTTTTCTCTATTAGATATGGATATCGATCTATTATATTGAATGCCTTCCACCCGCTCTAACCATGCCAGAGTTAAGTCACGTTCTCTAGATAAGACACCAAGTGCAATGCAAATGAAATCACTAACTACATATATGCTTTAAAAATATATATATACTCGTATATATATATAGAGCTGTACAAAAATAATTTGCTCTTTTTCAAGTTATGAAATTTGCATCCAGACTTTAGATTCTCTATGCAATATATACAAATTCGGAATCACTAAGTTCTTATTTATCTTAGGATTTATTTCGTATTTCTAATAAATGTTTTATCATAAAATAATTTCGAATTTCTTAATTTATTGCATGTAAATATGAATATTTATTTGCAGTAAAAATTTTATATCTATTAAAATTGAGAAAAAAAATAATATGTTTATTCATAAATATTCCGTGTACCGTTCGGAGTAGCGTGATTTTGGATCACGATAGAGCAGAGACAAGTGGATGGATATTGCGTTACTTGGATTGCGACACACTCGGCTGGTACAGTGAACACTATGGCTAGAGAAGCTTAGATGCTAGGCGCAAGAGGCGCAACAAGGTCGTATATCATTCTCCGGCTAGACCGGATCAGCGGACTAGTCGGAGAGCAGAACAACATCGTCGCTGCAGCCGACTGGCGGCGGAGCTGGCGATGGCTTCTGCTTGGTGGGCGGGTCGTCGCTCTTGCGCAGATACTGGCTGATGAGCGCGTTCTTGGTGGCCGCATGGAACTGCTGATCCCGCGGCACGGACATGAGCAGATTGACGCGTTTCTTGACGCTCGAGGCTCTTGTGGCTGCCGTCGTCGGTGGGCCTGTGGATGCGGTGGGCGTGTTGACCGCTGAGTCCTTAGCCTTACCCACTTTGTCGATGTCTGCCTTGGGTGTGCCGGCCGCATCAGCCGCCTCAACGGCGAGCGACGCCTCCGCCAACGAGGTATCCGCCTTGCTGACTTTCGGAGTGAGCGTGTAGTTCCATGCATTTTGCAGCGTCAGCTCGTCCAGGTGGAATCTGTGAAGCGTTTCCGCCGTGACCACCCAGCAGAGGCGCCTCTTGGGCTTCTTCGACTTCTTTGCGTCGGCGCCAACGGACTTCTCGACGGACTTCCAGGTGGCCAGCTCATCGAACTTCTCGCGCAACATCGTCTTTGAGGGCAGCATCGTTTGGGACTCCGGCGTAATCTGGGTCTTCAGATACTCCAGGTACTCGGCGATGAGGAACATTTTGGCGTTGCTGTTGCCGTGTATAAGCCGGACCAGCTGCTGCAGCAGCTGTTCGTCCAGTTGCAGTGTCGCTGGCTTGCCCTTGGCCTCGTCCAAGGGCTCCTCCTCCTCGCCGGACTCCTGCGGCGGCTCCAGTGTTAGCGGCTGCAGCTGCCAGCAACCGTACATGTCGATGGTCTGGATGAACACAGCCGGGCACAGCTGCGACTTGTTGCCGTCCTCGTCCAGCCAGACGGGTCCCAGCAGGCGGGGCTTGATCTTCTTGGTCTGCTTCTTCATTTCCTGGGCGAACTCCTGCTGCAGCACCTGCAGCTTGGCCTTCTGCGCCTCGCGTGTATTGCCATCCTCCAGCTCGCCGTCGTTCTGCAGCTCCTCGTCGCTGAGATGGCCATGGGGCACAAACCATTCGTTGTACTCCTCCTCTGATTCCTCCTCGGACTCGCGCTCCTTCTCATCCTCGCTGGCGCTCAGCGACTCCCCGGGCTCCTCCTCTTCCCACTCGCAGTCCGAGTCCACCTCGTAGTCGAAGTAAGTCTGTCATATGGGAATACAAAGATTTAAGCTATGGGAGCACATTTGGTTATAGAATCTATAGCTTGCCTTATCCTGTGCCAGTGGGCGGCGGGCAGTGATCACTTGGCTGCGCTTGCGCCAGGTGCCGTAGTAGGGCGGGCGACGATTGTCCGCAAAGTGCAAATACTTGGCGCGCATCCATGGCACTTGCTTCGGCCTCTCCACCACAATGGGCGTGCCCACCGCATTGACCAGGTTATCTGGAAGGGATGCAGAGATGATAATAGTGGAGCCGTCTAGGGGCTGTGTGGCGATGCACTTACCGACCACCTGGACATCGTCGTCGTCCTCCTCGTCCTTGGCGCATCGCTGCAGCCGGGCATCCCGTTTGCTGGTCAGTGGCTTGCGCTTGCCCTGGCTCAGCTCGTTCAGATAAAGCTGGGCGCGTGTGGGGCGCTTGATGCGCCCAATGCTATCGTTGAGATCCTCATCCTCGTCGTCGTCGTCCGGCACGTGGAAGAACGTGTCCAACAGCTGGCGCGAGTCGGCGGCCAGTGAGGCTCGTGTGACGGGGGCTACGATCATGTCGTCCTTCACTTGGAAGGGCCGGAAGGCGAGCTGCTGGTTGCCCACGTGGCTGGGATCGCTGTCGCTGCTGTTCTGCTCGTGCTCCAGCGAGCCGCTGATGGAGTGCCTCGGCTGCTTGGGCACAAAGAATTTGCTGAATGTGGCGGCGGCGCGTTTCTTCTTTAGCTCCGCCTCCTCCTTCTCCTGCTCTTTGCGGCGTCGCTCCTCGTCCTTCTTGCGCTGTATCTCCTCCTTGGCCTCGTTACGTTTGCGCTTCTCCTCGTTTTCGGCCTGTCGTTTGCGCTCCTTCTCCTCATTCTCGACCTGACGCTTACGCTCCTTCTCCTCGCGCTCCTTGCGTCGCTGCTCCTCCTTGTCCTCGCGCTCCTTGCGCCGCTGTTCCTCCTTCATGTCGCGCTCGGCCTTCCGCTGCTGCTCGCGCTGCTCCTTCTCCAGCTGCTTGAGGCGCCGCTCCTCCTGCAGCTTGCGCTCCTTCTCCTCGCGCGCCTTGCGTCGCTGATCCATAAGCCGCTGCTGCTTGGGCGTCAGATTTGGCAGCTTCTCCGCCACGACGGGCGCAGAGCTAGCCGACTTGACCTCCTCTTCCGTCTCTTTCTCTGTCTCCGATGATTCCTCCTGTTTCGCGTTCTTCTCCTTCTCCGGCGATGTAATCAGAGTGTCTGTGTCCACGTCCACGTCCATGTCCATGTCGGCGCTGGGCCGGCTGGGCTGCTCCACAACGGCAGCTTCAGCCGCCGCTTCTACCTCATCAGTCTCAAGCTCATCGCTGCTATCCAGCAGAACCACATCCTCATCCTCTACTGTTTTCGATTCTTCCTGCGCTTCCTCCTTAGACTTTGCCTGTTCCCTGGACTCTGGAGTTTTCTCTTGGACTGCAGTGTTTCTCTTGGCCTTCACATCCGTCTTGGCTCTATCCAGCTTGGGTGTCTGCCCCTTCGGGGATGCCTTCGACTCCACCTCGATTACCTTGGCTCGCTTCTGCGGATTGAGACTCTCGGCTATGGCCTCGATGTCATCGCTGGAGTCACTGCGCTCAGCGCTTGACCCCAGCTTCGGTTGCGGCGATTGCTGCGCCACTTCTGATTTCTTTAAGGATTTGCGCCGCTTGGCCCGCTTGTTGCCCATCGGCAGCTTGATTTGAATGGGCGTATGAGTGGCGCCATCTGTCGGCTTCTCCTTCAACTTCTTTTCTTTAGCGTTGCCTTTTAGCTGCTTATCTTCTTCTGTCTTGGCGTCGTCCTTTTCCTTTCCATTTACCTTGTCGTTGTCGTTGTCCTCCTCTTCGTCGTCATCCAGCTCAATGACGTCGTCGGCTATGGCCTCCGTTGTCTTTGGCTTCTTGCTAGTGGCCGCAGCGAACAGTTGCAAATTCTCTTTGCTGGTGGAGCGACGCAGCTGCTCCGCCTCCGGCAGCGTCTCGCTGCCATAGGACAACTTGCGCTTGCGCGGCTCAGCACGCGGCTCCGACTCCTCCAGGTCCAGGTCCACGTCCAGTTCGACTGCCGACGACGTGGGCGTCGCTGTCTTTGTCGCAGCTGCATCTGCTGCGCTGCCCTTCGCCACCGGCGCTATCAACTTAAAGGGCAAACGTGTCTGCACGAATTTTTTGCCGCCGCTTCCGGTGCTGGAATTGCGATCCGCCGATTTGGTTGCATTTGCATCTTTCGCCCGAGCCGAGTTTGGTGTTTTCACAGTGCCAGCTGGCATTCTGGCACACTTGTTGTCGGTGTTTATGTATTATGTTATTTTAATTGCAAACGCTGTTGCCGCTCCCAACTCACTCGCCGCTTCGTTTACGCGCGCCACACACAGCGCACGCACAACAGTATGAGAAATGCGCGCCAAAAACAAAACACGCACATATGCTTAGAGCAGGGTTGCTCTGACCATCGATCAGATCCATTCGATAGTTGAGCGTGTGCAATAGTTTGAATGGTTGGCAATGCGTTGGCTAAATTAAAGACATTGCTCACATGTAGATGGCGCCTTAGCACTACTGTGAAATTGGATTTTTCTCATTATTGCAGGTGCGAAACTCGACTAAAAAGGTAATTTGCTAGTTTCTAACACAAATTGTATAAAACGATCTGCGACATCCAAATATTTGAGAACTTCAAATGTCTTGCATGTGATTTATTAAAATTTAGTTTAATTAATTTCAATTTTTATTATTTTTTTTAGATAATTTTTGTTTTTAAAAATATTGAAATTTAGTTTGTAAGCTTGAAAATTGTAATTAAGAAATTCTATTTTAGTTTATTATTGCGCAAATGGAATATTCATTAATGAATTACTATTTAAAAATATTTTCTCTCTCCCTCCCTCTCTCTCTCTCTCTATGACGGACACTATCTTTTGCTATTTACAAATATATTATTATTAACTTACATGTTTTGCTTTTTATTGAAGATTTTTAGTTCATGCTGATTTTCCACATCCTATACTTATTTCAAATGCTTAAAAAGGGTATAATGGTTTTCAATGTAACTGCTGAAAGTGTTCTGACAGACTCGCAGTATATCCATACATAAATTTTGGATTTAGACCTGAGCCTGAGCCGATTGTATTCGTCCATCTCTATTTAAGTTCGTCCATCTCTATTTATGTTTGCCTGTGTTGAGGAATTGCTAAAGTTTTTTAGACTTCATATCGATCTAGCGGCAACTCATATCATTTGCTGCCTAGCGATAAAGATTTATATTTGGAGCTGATTTTAAAATATAACTTAATTATACTATTACTATTTTTAATAATTATATTCAAACTAGAGTATTCTAGATTTTATAGTAAAATCAATTGAAGTTTAGAAGAGCAAACAGAAATATCGATTAATATCGATCGCTCGATGCCGATTTTTAATAACTCGACGGATTCCACTTACAAAAATTACTATATATAATAAAGATTTGTGCTTTGGCATAGACAATTTGAGTGGTTTGCATATATCGTCCATCTAGAACTTGAATGAATAATAAATCCGAACTTAGTTTGTGTGCGCGTGTGTGTGCATGTGTATGTAGGTGTATGTACATGTATGTAGGTATCCATGCGTGTCTCCGTTTATGTCGGTATGTGGGTGTGCGTGTGCTTTTGTGGTTGGTATTTGCGGTAGGGTATTCAGCAAGTCGAGCACACCTCGTGCTGATGCGATTTTCAGCCACTCAAATTTAATTGAATGAAATATTTGCACATTTTCCCCGATTCTCCCCGATTTGGGCATTGCATGTTGTTAACTGGGTCAACAAAACGTGCACGAGTTAACGGTTTCTTTGAGCCCTTTTCGCATTAATTAAATTACAATTTTTGCACTGCAGCAGATTTTATTTGCGTGTTTTTTAATAATATTGGTGGGATTAATCAAACTTGGTTTCAATATTAATATTTGTATTTTTTCGATTTATGCAGTTGCTCGCTCTACTGACGGCCACGCCCACCGCCCCTGGGTTGACAAGTCGACTGAGCCGAGCGGCTTTGTTTCATTATTAATAATAATTTGTTTAACTGAAATATGTTGTAAATTGCAACCGATGCACAAGTGTCTTGAATGCCCTGCCCCCTGCCGCCTGCCCACTTTCCCCTTGCCCTTCTCCTGCCCTGCCCGCTCATTATCTTTAGCTACGGCTGCTCATCCTTCATCATCATCATTGTCAGCGCCCCCCATCAGCGGGCTTGGCTTTAACCCATTTAACTTTCGCCCAAAATCTTAAATCTAATATTGACATGTGTAAGAGAAATGCCGCCCGCTGCGTTTGCGGTCGACCGCTCGTCCGCCCAGCAGCCCAGCAGCCCAGCAGCCCAGCGGCCCAGCGGCCTAGCGGCATTAGGTTTGGTTGGGCTGGCTCTGATTTGGCAACCTTTAATAATGATGATGATGATGATGATGATAATAGTAATAATAATAATCAGTTTGCCTTGATGCTGACTCCGCTGGGAGTTGTTAAATGAAAATTCGGTCATGCATGTGAACGAGGGCAGCGAAGGGCAGAGCGGGAGGCAGAGAGTGGGCGACGGGGCCAGAGTGGATGAGTGGGAGCAGCAGCAGTGGGAGGGTTGCTCGATGTAGGTAATAGAAAATCTATTAGCGCGCACAAAGCGCTAAACTCTCTGGAGAATATGCAAGCAAGCCAGCCGAGGAAAGGAGTTTGCCAAACAGACACACTTACATTCAATAATTCCTTCATTTATTCAGTTCAGCCTTTTGATAGCACGCGCAGTCAATGCAGCTGCACAAGTGCGAGCGAGAGGCACACATTGTGTTCGCCTTTGTTGTTGCTTGAAATTAGAGACCTGTTGGCGTGAAGCGTGCATGACTGACAGACAGACAGAGAGACAGAGAGGCAGAGAGACAGAGAGACGACGGCCATGTGACACACAAGCAATCTTGCAAGGAAAGTGCATGTGTGTGTGTGTGCATTTGTGCTTGCAATTGTAGAGCAGCTTGCACGGCGTGCGATTAGTGAAGGGCCTATCGATAGTTAGCCCGCTGCTTCTGCTCATTTGCATTTCTTGAGTATCGATAGTTGCTAAGCAAAAATGCGATCACTTGTAGAATAAATAAAACTCGTAAGCTGCATTTTTATTGATTCGTCTGCTATTTAGGTATAAAGTTATTTCGGTGATTTTGACTGTCGAATATTATAAAAATTAAAAGACTGCCATAGTTATAGAAATCGATTCTGCGCTACAGACACCGAATTGCTATTTATAACTTTTTAAGTTTTATAAATCCATGACTAATCAATTGGAATTATGAAAGCTAATTGCGTCTTAATTATTTTCAAAGATTTAATCAAAATCCAATGCGACACTGTGGCTGGGCGACAAGAGTGCCACAAGTCTCTTGGCCGTCGTTGCCTGTTCGCTTACCGTGCCAAGCCCACGCACCGCCCCGCCCCGCCCCGCCCACGCTGCCCGCCCCTCGATGGACGACAAGCGCAACGAGTATTGTATTTAAGTAATTGGAGGGTAAAATGTGTTTCCAATTTGTTGTGCGTGTGTGGGCTAGTACAATATACATACATATGTATGCATTGTGTGTGTGTGTGTGTGTGTGAGCTAGCAACAATTTTCGCTACGTTTTTGTTGTTCTCTCTGCTATGGGCTTACTTACTGTCAAACAACAACAACAAGAACAGTTTCAGTAACAACAGCAACTGGGAGATTGAAAAAAGTATTGAATTACATTTATACAACATTTGGTTGAATAGCTCTTGAGAGGGAGCCCCTTAATGCTGGCCGTGCGCTGCGGTTTGTGTTTCCTTTTGTTGAGCGCTTGCCGTCGCATTTTGTGGGTGGTTGGGTGGCTGGGTGGTTGGGTGGTTGGGTGGTTGGGTGCGCCGCACTTGCCCGTCTGTCCGTCTGTTCGTCTGTTCGTCTGTTCGTCTGTTCGTCTGCCTGTCTGTCCGTCCGACTGTATATTTGTGGCTTCCATGGTGTGTCTACGGGCCACTACGTCAGCAAGCAGCGAGACAACGTTGAAAGGTATTGGCATTTCCCGCAGGAATCGCTATGAAAATTCATTAGTTGCCTTAACTTTTTGTTGATGGGTGTGCGCTATTAGACACACACATACACACATACACACATACACACATACACATGTACACACACTATATAATATTGCCATACGCACGCACGCATTCAATGTGTTCCATTCAGAGCTCTCTCTGTGTGTGTTTTTTTTCTTTTTGATGGGATATGGACTTGCTTTATTATGCCGTTTGAGACAGAGACAGAGACAGAGACAGAGAGCCAGAGATACGCATTAAAATTGTAGCAGGGAAATGTGTATGATAAAAGGCCATGTCAAAGGCAACACGGCTGCAGGTACAAACGAGACCAAGACTGAGCGAGAGCGGTTGACACACTTGCCGCAAACGCAACGTCCTTAGCACAATGCGACCTTTGTCTGGCTTACCGGATATTTCGTAGAAAACGCATTTCCCACACTTTTCACTCGCCGAGCCTCGGCCGTTGTTGTCCGTCGTCCGTCGTCCGCTGCTGTGCACGTTGCCCACGCTTTGATCTGTCGACCTGTCGATCGACAGTCATAAATAGCTGTCAAATTCAATGCTCTTCGTCTACGCCAGTGGCAGCATCAACATCACCATCAACATCAGCATCAGCATCAGCATCAGGGTCTGCCTCATTCTGTAAGCTCCATTGCAGCAAATTAGCTTGATTCCACTTTTGATGCCATGATCAAGCAGTTTCCACAGCTTCCGATCTTCTGGTGCTGCTGCCCGTTCAACAAGTCATGCTCACAAATTGCTACAAAGTTGTTTGTCACAGCGTCTGTTCCGCCAGCGCCAAGCTCGATCACTGCGCACTGCGTAAGCCCCCCTTTGGGTTGATCGAAATCTGTAGCACAGTTTTGGGGGCAGCCATGGAACAGCTCTCTATGCAGAGAGACTCGCTCGGAGCTTAAGGAATTGTGTATTAATGCTAGTGAGAATGTTGCAGTCGGGAATTGCTGACTGCATAATACTCATACAAGACAATCTCTTTTCTTTTTATTTTTATTTTTAAATTTAAATTTTCAATTTTGCATTTTGCTTTACTTTACTTTATTTCGCCCCATATTATCTTTGGCCAATTCTTCTAGCTAGCTTGCACTGTAATTGGGTAAGGCTCAAAAAGGGTGGAGAATATAGGGCATGGAACATAGGTAATCGATGTGCCACGCCCAGTAAGCAAGCATTAAACTTATTTTATATATATATATATAAATAATATTTTCCCTTTCGCATATTTTTCATATAAAACGATTTCTAAGCAATTCAAAGCCTCTTTTACTTAAGCTCCTAGTCCAAGTTCTCGTATATTATATATAGTATAGTACATCGTATTTATAGTTGATAGCATAATAAAATCCCACATCGATTACTTAAGATCATATGCTCAGATCAAAGATCGCCTATCTACAATGCTCTATCCCCACTTTATCGTCATCGCATTTGGCACGAAGAAACTTGAACTGCATTAGGGCCCAATTAGTTAGGCCTAATATATTCAATTCTCCATTTGGCCGACTTCCTCAGCCTTTGAATGGTTCTGTTCTGGTCGGCAACTATCAAAACAAACTGCATTATGGAATCTGCTCTATATAGAGACAATGCCCGAGAAGCGTAACGAAATGTGTTTTGATTTGGAATTGTGAATTGTTTTACCCAAATAGCAAGGGAATTGAAGGAGAGCAATTGCTGTGCATGAAATTAATATACTACACAGAAGCAGCCGAGCAACAAGAGAGATAGATAGAGACAGACAGAGAGGGAGAGAGAGAGAGAGTCAGAGACTCTATGTGTCTTGCATTGATGCCTGCAAGGGGATGGGAAAGGCCACAGGAAGTCAAAGTGTCAGCCGATGTCGATGTCGATCGGTGCGGGGCGGAAATGCGGCTAATTTGCGCCCCTCCTCCAGCGCCTCCTTCTGCTGCTCCTCCTGCTGCTGCTGCTGTTGCTGGCTCGGTTCCTGTGCCGCGGCTACTGTTCCGTGTTTTTGTGCCTTTTTTGGTTGCTCAGCTTGCTGTCTCTGTTGCCTGTTTCAATAATAGTTGTTTGTTATTGTTGCCGTTGTTGTTGTTGTTTCCATTGCTGTTGTTGTTCGGCTCTGTGCAAAATTATTAATTTACGAGCTGTCAACAGTTATTGTTTGACGGGTCGGTGTTTACATCCAGCGGGCCGAAGGTTTCTATCGTTAATACCTTTGACAAATTTAGTTTCCATTCATTTTGTACCCCCTGCCTAATACCTTTGTACCGTCTGCCTCTGCCTCTGCCTCCGCCTCTGCCCCTGCCCCTGCCTGTGGCTCTGCCTCTGTCCCGACCTCTGACGAGCATCATCAGGCAATTATTCTCGATTAGCCAATATCATGATGTCGACAGTTTCTCTCCATGTCACGATCGCTGACCAGCTCTCTATCGCCGGCTCTATCGCTCGCTTTCGGGTTCTACGCAATTAACGCGATGACTTGGTTAAATATATATATATATATTTTTTTTTTCTATTTTTTCTTTTTCCTTTTTTTTGGCCGAAGCACGACTTAAATTAGCGGCTCGATCGATAACGATGACGATCGCGATCACCTGCGATCGGTTTGATCATTAGCGCGCTAATTAAATCAAGTGTTGAAAGTTTTTGAACGTCGTCATTGTTTGGACAATGGCTGAGCAATTAGCCGGGCCAATGCTCCGGCCAAGAGAACTTGCACTTAGATCGGTTGCAGATCGTCTGCGAATGTATATACATATATGCAAGTATATGTATATATACGTATGTATTAAGGAATTCTATTATTACTTGAAATTGGGGAAATTTTAAGACTGAAACGCATTAGCTTATCAGTCGGACTGAAGGTTTCCACAGATTAAATGAGTAAACACTTATTTAGCAAACATATAATTATAAATCCACAGAAAATCTGCAAATTTTCAATGAATTTCATATTAATATCATATAATTAGGCAAGCAAAGTTGTAAGATCAAAAGAGAACTGCTTAAGCACAAGTTAGAGAGTAGAATGTATGAGAGGGGAAAGTATTGGCAGGAGGCGTGCACACAAGCTTAGATGTTACGAGAAGAGAACTTCTGCACTTAGAGATTGGCAGGAAGGCAATGCCGCCTGAGACTGCGGCCTCAGAAGAGCATTTTCAGAAGCCTTTTCAGAGGAGTACTAGCTGAGTCTGGAGCTGTGCCTAATCTTGTCTAGCCATACAGAGGCAGACAATTGTTAATTTAGTTCAAGTTCTGGATATATGGCCTTAAATTGTGAAACAATTCTCGGCTTCCTCACTTCTGAAGCCCAAGCCAATAATTGTTTCACAATTTAAGGCCATATATAAAGAACTTTGGCGAATCTTTAACTACTCTAATCAATCATGATTGAACATATTAAAAGTGTTTATATTGCTAGTGAAGAAATATGACTTTATGTATTTATTTTTTGGTACATACTACAAAATTTATGTTTTTAGCTACATATATATTCCTAAATAAAAAATAAAAAATATATATTTTTCATTTGCCAACTAACATTTTGAAATGTTGCCTATAGAAAACCATCAGCAGCTTCAATTAATTGACTACAATACGATTATTAAACTGGGTTCACTCCCTCTGACTAGAATTTGTTTGCTTAATATTGAGATTGACAGATGGATATTTGGTTTGTTTTTCATATCGAACTGTTTCCCGATCATTTAAGTGGAGTGTGGGTCAGGAGGCCTATTTGAGAGATCATGCGGCAGCGGCGCTTGCTAATCTAATGGATATAAGCCGTTTGGCGTTAGCGCTAAGGCTGCGATGATCGGTGCTTAGCGCTTATCGCATTAAGCCCCGGACTAATCCCGGCCTGTTTTGGCAGCGATCTCAGCATGTTTCGACCTGCCACCACTGCCTGGCTGCTGATAAAAGAACGCGAATGAGAACGAGAACGAGATTGGGAATGGGAATGAGAATGGAAATGGGAAAGATGTCGACAGGCAGTTGGATGACAACAGGCCGCAGGAGGATACCCATTTGATGAGTATGCGGCTGAAGATGATGGCCCCTTAAGCCGCTGGCCAAACAACTGAACGAGCAAATGCCAAAGACAAATATGCGACGAGATGGCTGTACTCTGGAGCCGCTGCACAGCCGGAGGATGCTGCTAGAGACTGCGACTTAGGCTGAGACTGAGGCGGAGGCGGAGGCGGAGGCGGAGGCGGAGGCGGAGGCTGAGACTGTGGCGGAGGCGGAGGCTGAGACTGTGACTGAGGCGGAGGCTGAGACTGTGACTGAGGCGGAGGCTGTGGCACAGGTGCCACTTGCTCCATTGGCAGCAGGAATCAGGGGACAGATCCACTTCTGGCGCAGTCAACGTTTGTCGTCAATGGTTTGGCATTGTTTTTTAGCGACTCGACTCGAATCGACTCGGCGACTTGTTGGCCACTCGACGCGACGCAATTGTCCTTGTTTTTCGACACACACACACACACACACACACATATATATATATATATACATACATATGTGCATATATATATTTATATATACACTCTGTGCATACACAGAGCGCCACTCCACGGCGCCTCGAGTGGTTCTCTAAATCTAAATGAGCAATTCATGTTGTTGGCAACCCTACTTGAGGGCCTGTTCGCTCTGGCTCTATCCCTCTCTCGCTCCCGCTCTCACTGCCTTGCTCCGTCTCCTGCTCTGTGTGCAGCACTCGGCGTGCTCTCGTTTCTATAACACATCCTTGTGCCCTCTGCTCCCGGCTCTTCG
This sequence comes from Drosophila mayaguana, assembly GCA_037075325.1. NCBI lineage: Eukaryota > Metazoa > Arthropoda > Insecta > Diptera > Drosophilidae > Drosophila > Drosophila mayaguana. The sequence goes on along the minus strand of JBAMCG010000123.1, from coordinate 2,024,688 downwards.
CCTCTGCCGTGAATGGGTGTGTTATTGTCGCAGTCGCTGCCTTCTTTGTGCTCGCAACGCACTGCCAGCCAGCCAGCCAGCCAGCCAGCCAGCTCGTCATTATGATGCTTATTATTATTATGATTATTATATATTTTTATTGTACTTGTATTTTTTAATAATAAACTGACTTGACTTTTTCTTCTTGCACTCGCACTCACACACATGCGTAAAAAGGCAGTCATTATTATTATTTACACTCTAGCAACCGCCCAACCGCCCAACCGCCCAACCGCCCAACCACCCAACCACACACTGAAAACACATAATGCCGCCCACATTTATGACAGGTCATTGCAAAAATTACTGTGGGACAGTTGGCCCACATATTAGCCAAAATTGTTAGCCGATTTATTTGATTCACAGATTGCAAAAAACCAGAGTCGAATAATGAATGCGAAGGAAGAGAGAAGAAAGTGGGAAAATAGAAAATTTAAATGAGCTGGACTCTACTTTGAGAGAGTGTGTACGATAAATAAATATAATATATATTTTTTAATAAATTTAATATATATTTTTAAATAAATTAATATATTTTTTAATAAATATAATATATATTTTTAAATTTTATATATATATATATATATATATATATATATATATATATATATATATATATATATATAAGTTGTGTCGATTTTATTTGCATTTTTATAATTTAGTGCCCAAATCTTAGAATTCAAGAGAATTTTTAAATATATTTATCAAGGTCAAATATTAAATTAAACTAATTATTCATTTTCAACACATTTTTTTGTATTATATTAGCAAAAGGCGAATATGGAATTTAAAATATGATTCTCATTCACGAAGGTCAAATGAGTATATTGGTTCTCTGTCCATCGGTCAGTCTGTGGATGAATGAAGTAGGAGACTTGAAGTTTGGAGCATTTACTCTGATAAAATGTTTAGATTTTCCTGATTCGGCCACTAATGCTGTGGCAAATCGGAAAATGCCTTTTCCACTATCTCATGTATATATAATACATAATATATATGTATATAATAATGTATTTTGTACAGCTTTAGATCTAGAGACTCAGCCTTTGATGAATGAATCACTGTTGATTAGCCCAGAAAATACAATAAATATACCAATATAATATAAATATACCAATTATGGGCGTGGCAAATGCTTGCTTGAGAAATTTTTACATTCATCTCTTTTCTAATATTTTTGAATCAGAAATCTGTTCGTTAAATTTTAAAATGAATTATTTACATCTCTTAAAGTATTTATCACATGCAACTGTCAATCAATTTATGAATATTTCAATAAATACAATTTTTGTAATTTCTAAAATATATTTAAAAATTATTCAAATCGACTTTGAGTACGCTCTTATTTGTTTTGAATATTTAAATAATATTCACTTTGAATTTGAATACCTTTTTGCCTTCTACGTTCCCTTTTGGCCAAGTTGATGGGCCACTTTTTAGTTTCTTTGCGCCCATTGTGCGCAGTGTGTGTGTGTGTGTGTGTGTGTGCGAGACTTGAATGTCCTTATTTTCGTCCTCACACACACACAGACGCACACGCAAACACATACAGAGAAGGCGAGTGCAACCGGTTGCGGTTTTTACACTCCAAATATTCAATTACGCCGCGGGCGGTCGCTGTTTACGGGTTTGAGTACGGCTCTTGGTGCTCTTTATTGCCTGCCGTTAGACCCGTAACGCCCTGCCTGATACAGGCACACCACACTCACACACACACACACACACACACACGTACATATGTATACCCGCTGGTACCGCTCGCTGGCTCTGTTGACACTTGAGCTCAGGCGGTGGTATTTAATATGCGGCTCAACATTCTTTTCATTTCGTTGCGTTTCAAAAAACTTTTTTCCTTTTATTCTTTGCGAGGCAACTACAAATGAATTCACCAAAAAAAAAAAGAAAAAAAAAAATGGAAAAGGCTGCGAAAATGAAAATCGCCCGCCCGCCAACAACGTCAAGTGTCAAACGAGGCGCGGGGCGAGGTGGGGGCGAGGCGAGGCGACTGCTCCATCGCTTAGAGTCGGCTTTTGATGATGTGATTTGGTGTCCAACCGGGCAGGGGACCGGGCCAAGGGCCGCAGGGGCTCAGCGCTCGGTGTGATAAGGCAAAGTGCGCGGCAAACTTCCTGCTGATTGCTTAATTGACAAAGAGCATATGCGATGCATGAATGAATAAACGAATATGAATACGAATTCGAATACGAATACAAACACACACACACACACACACACACACACACTCATACGTAGGCAAGCTGTCATTGTTGGTGGCCATAAGCTGCTGCCGCTGCGGAACTGGAGCTGTTTGGGGCCTGGGCCTGGGCCTGGGTCTGGCTCGAGGTCTGGAGCACGCATGGGCGTCCAAAACGCTGAAAATGCATTAAGCAGGCGACACGAGGAGTCAAATTCGGGCAGCTCCACCTTTGGCTTGACCGGCAGTCGCTGCTGTTGCTGCTGCTGCGCCAAAGATTAAAATCTAAAAACTGTCAATTAGAGCACACATTTTTCCCCATCAAAACTCAAATAACATGAAGCGGAGGCCGGGGCTGGGCTGGGGCTGGAGCTGGAGCTGGAGCTGGAGCAGGGGCCGAGGCTGGGGTTGGGGCCGGCATGCCAACCAGCTTAAGCTGCGCTCGTCAATGTGACGCTGACGGCAAATGGCGTCCCACGTTGCAAGCGGCCCGCCGCCCGCTGCCCGCTGCCCGCCGCCCTCTCTATCTCCCCCTCCCTCTCCCCCTCTCCCCTCTCTCCCTATCTCTCTCTCGCTGGACATATTTCATTCATTTCATTTTGTGTCTTTTTCTTCTGATATTTGGCTTTGTTGCTGGCTGCCTACTTGACTCGCATTGGTATCTCTTTTTATGCTCAATTTTTTTGTTCGCTTCGTCTTTCGTTGTTTTTTTTTTGTTTCTGTTGCTTTTTAATTCACTTCCAGTTGACTATTGCGGGGCAGGTTTTGAATTACATTGCACCCACCCGGGTCCAAAGAGCACATACAAAGTACAAGTAAATACACATTTATTTAGTTCGATCTGCCAACGGGCAGCGAGACCAGTGGGAGCAGCCAGACCAACCAGACCAGACCAGAGCAAGCCAGACCGAGCCAAGTCGAGCCAAGTCGAGCCAAAACAAGCCAAACCAACCAACAGCCAAGCAACGTCAACGTCAACGTCAGCGTCAGCGTCAGCGTCAGCGTCAACGCCAACATCTTCGTCGAGGTCTTCTATTTCCTCGTCTTCGTCTTCGCCTTCGTCTTTGTCTTCGTCTTCGTCTGGGGCGGGTAGACAATGAGAGGAAGAGCTTAAAAATAATACCTTGGCCGCTTATGTTGGCGTTTTGCTCGGCCATAGCTACACAAACATTATTACAAGGCCTGCCCCGCCCCAGCCCCTTCCCCACCCTCAGCCCTTGTCACAGCTCCAGCTACAGCAGTTCCCCATCCCGTGCCCGTTCCAGCTCCAACTATCTGTATCTATAGCGCTGTATTTGTATCCATAGCTGGCCCTGCCAGGTTGTCACCAGATACCCGCGTGCATCGTCTGGCTGGATGCCAACTGTTAAAGCTGCAAGAGCCCCGGAGTTTCTTGCAGCAGAAGACAAAACGAAGAAGAAGCAGCACAGAATAATAAGAAATAACATTAAGATTGCGTTCGAAGAGACACCGAAAGCGAACAGGCGGCCAGTTGGCCGGGTGGCCGGGTGGCCGGGTGACCAGGTGACCAGATGGGCAGGAGGCCTGGTGGCCAGCCGGGCAGGTGGGCAGGGCTTGTGAGCGAAGCTAATTGGATGCTTAGCTTTGCTGCGGATCGCCAGCAGCATTCAACAATTAGCAAGAAAATGGCGGCCGACCCTGCAGGACTTTGCTGAAACGAGGCTTACGGACGCAATTCAACCAAAGCGCGAGATACAACTTAAAGATGGAAAAAAAAGATGGAAAATATCAAAACAAGCTGTGCACAAATAGAGCTCCCTTGCAATGCAGCAGTCTCTCCCACTATCTTTCCCTCTTTCCCACTATCTCTCTCTCTTTCTCGCTCTCCCTCCCTCTCTTTCTCTATATCTCTTTGTCTCCTTCTCCCACTTTCAGCTCTTTGAGAGCCCTCAGCACAGGGACTGAACCTCTGCATCATGTTCAAACATCAATTATATACCAAAATAGTGCTTACATACCATGTAACTCCCATAGTCTATATAAAGACTATAATTTCGCCATCTGAAACATATTCCGCTTGCATGGTATGGCTTCTCTCATATGAGCTCTTGATTTGTCGGTTCATTATTTTCTCCACTCAATCCACAAATGTCCTAAAATTACAGTAGCCGAAATGAAACTTGACTAGCTAAATATATCTTATCATGCTTAGTGTATGTCGTATAATAGTCTCCTATATCATATAATAGTCTATTATGTTCTACTTATGCAGAATGTCGTATGCAGAAAGTGGTACTTAACTGATTTAGATATAATATCCTATATCGTATATAACTATTATTGTATAAAATACACACATAATGTATAAAGTTGGCCCCAATTCATATATCTAATATTATTTATAATTAAATTGCAAATATTAAAATACTAAAATCATAAGTCTGATATTATATATCGTATATAAAGTATTACAGGCCGAATATATCGTTAAATAGTATATATATAAAATATTATACAGGGCTCTCCATATTCGAGTGACTTATCTGGCAACTCTACAAGGTTGCCAATATTCGACATGCCCATGTTTTTTTTTTTTAATCAATGCAAAATACAATTGACATCACTCTTTGAATAGGATATCTCTGAAATGGCCGCCTTGAGCCTCTACGGCGTATAGTGTCCGCCTCTGTGAAAAGGTATAGGGCTGCCAGCTGGGTCACTCGAATATGGAGAACCGTGTATATTGTACGTATTATCATCTATATCATAAATCGAATATCGTAATTCGTGTATCGTAAAGCCACTATTATGTATGGAATGTCGTCTTTGGCATAACTAAATGAAAATAGCTTAAATATAGTAAATCTTTGCAAATAAATATTTTAGGCTTCAATTCCAAATATTAATCTCCATATAATTACAAATTTAACGTTCTATAGTCCATCTCAAACGCAGCTATATAATCTTTAATTGTAAAGATTCCCATACATGTTTCCCAGTAATCTTTCCTTCAACTTGGGTTATTCAAAGGTTCTTTGATTATTATTTTAATTTAAGATGATTATTATTAAATTTTTGCATTGGAGAACATCTAGCAATCTTTAATAACACAATGTGCCCTTAAATAATTATAATAATAATGATCTTAAATTTAATACTTAAGAGGTAAAAAATAATAAATCAATAATCTGTTTTCTACATTTTGTTATCTGCTGCAGGTCTTTGTATATCCTCTAAATGATGGGAATATAGCCCACTAAATATTCAGAGAATACGATTCATTGCAAAGGCAAAAGAGTATCACTCAGTCGGTAAATCCCGATTGAAGGTGCATCCCTATCAAAGTGAAATTTTGACAAATAGATGTCTATAGCTTCTGTGCGGTGTTTGCAATCAAATTCCAATGGATCAAACGGAAAACAAATGGCGAACAGCTACTTAATTGGACTCTTCTCCATCTCTCTCTCTCTCTCTCTCCCTCTCTCTCTCTCTGTCTGTCTCTCACGCTGCTTGCTTGATTATTTCTGCCTCTGTTTGGCTTTGAATTCCAAGTCTCTGACAATCAACACTTCGATCACAAAGTTTTGCTGGCTGGATTAACCGATCTCTTGCTTATTATTTCGTATGCCTGCTGATAGTTCCAATTTCGTTTGCGCCTCCGTTGACTGCTTGACTGACGGACGGCCTGGCTGATTGGCTGGCTTGGACGGGGCCTGCAAGCTGTCAATCATGCGATCGGCTTTCAAAAATGCACTCAACTCATCTGCCCAGCGCCCATTGTTTAGATGTTTTGTGTGTTGGGCTCTGTTGCTTTGTTTTGTCTGCTGCCTGATGCCTGATGGCTGATGCCTGATGCCTGATGCCGACACGATCGCCATGGTTGATAGGCCCAGCCGAACGGGCGACTGTTTAATAGGTGTTTCGGGCCCATTTGGCTGTTGCCATTGTTTACGATACGAAGGTGAGCCCAAACCTTGCATTGACATTTCTCACTTGGGCGCGATAAGCAATCTCGATCACTCTCTCCTGCTCGCTCTCTCGCTGGCAGGAGTCGAATACGAAACGCGTCATCGAAAAGGCCATCGAAATGGGAAAAACATTTCAATTAGGCAATATCTGGTAATTCAATATGCCAGCCTCTCCTTACGCGTCTCATCTGGGTGTTTGTTATGTAAAATGGCGTCGTGGTTGTCGCTGTCCACGTAGTTGGCACTAGCAGCGTGATCGATAACTTGGCCTGGGCTATCGATGACTGTTTACAGTTCATTGAGAGCTTTTACACAAACAACAAAATGTGTTATCGATTGTTGCTTACTGTTTTTAATTATTTTCTGGGAAACTGTAAACGATAACATTGGAGTACATCTGATAAAACAGTTTGGCATGTAATCGATAACAAGTATTTGCTTTTACTACGCAAATCGAGACATACATATCGTTATCGATAACAAGTAGCAAATACATATTGCATTGTATTTGAGCATTAAGTCCGCTCGATCTTAAATCGAAACTGTGATATTTATGTACCTCTTATCGATAACAGGTGCTAACAAGAAATTAATGGGGCAAACAACTATTTGTTATCGATAAAGTACATATAATATATGAAACTGAAAGTCAATAAAATGTAGAATCTGTACTCTGAATGATGTAAAATGTAATCGATAACAGCTATTTGCTTGTATCAAATAAATCGATAGAAATTAGAATATAAATATTTATCGATAATGAATTGGTTGTCAGCCATACACATATGTTTATATTAAATATATGGATTTTGATCTATTGTACACCCCCAGTCGGAGTCTGACTTTACGCATCCCTAGGCGGCGCTTGAAGCTCAGTCGATTGCTAGTGCCAGCTATGCATACGGAGCGGTATCCACGCTACACACCTGGATGTAGAAAATGAAAGCTTAGGCTGGATTTCGTTTCAATTATGATTTGGGCTTATGTCTGTGTGAGGTGACAGGAAGTGCTGAGGCAGCTCTTATCCGATATGGCTAATGGCAATCGGCGCGGCTTGGCGCTTGCTTCAATTAGTCGAAATGAACTGTTTGTTTCCTTGATCTTCAAAGTAGTCGTCTTCGAGCAAATGTTGACATGTGCAACAATATGGATAAAAGGTGCTGCCTCAGCATTAAACGCACCCCAATCCAAGCCTCGTACCCGTTGGCTAATACAATTTAAGTTCTACTTTTTTGCCGTCGTTTTTCTTGTTCTTCTCTGCTATTCTCGTTGTTGTTGTTGTTGTTGTTGCTGCCGCTGTTGGTTAATGCCAGCGCCTAGCAACCGAAAATGCAAAATCCAAGTTTATGCAACGCCTCACCTCTTGAATTATGTAGTTACCCCGATCTAATCAGCCGACAAACCAGGAATTGTGTGTGTGGACCGCTTGTTGCCCCGGGTTGCGTCAGCGCCTAATTGAGCATATGCCAATTAGCATAACGCACAGACCGTTTGCCATGGCACAGGCTGCACGAGAGATAGGCAGCAGGATAGACAGGGAGAGAGAGAGAGCGGGGGAGAGAGAGAGAGACTTGGCATTGGGGTGAGCCAAGTGCAGAGGCAGAACTAACAAACGGCAAACGGATTGGACGAATGGGGCACGGGCATGTGGCATGTGGCATGAGGCATGAGGCATGAGGCATGGGGCCCATGACCATCATTACCCACCAGGATGTGCGTATTATCAACGTCATTATGAGCGTGCAACACAACAAAAGAAGCACTGAACAAAAACAAAAACCAAAAAACAAAAAAAAAAATGCTCATTTGTCTGGTTGTTTGGTTGTTCGTTCGGTTGTTCGGTTGCTTGCCTCTTCGCAACTACCCCCGCGGGCGGGCTGATCTCTCAACCGTCGTTGGCTGACGTCGATGTCGCCGCCTGATTATAGCTGCGTTTCTGACTCTGCTTGACTACGGTAGTACAACTACAACTACTACGGCTCTGCGTCCTCTCCTCTGTATGAGTGCTTAATAAACATTCCGTTTTTGTTGTTGCAGTTGCTACTGTTCCTGTTGCTGTTGCTGTTGCTGTTGCTGTTGCCGGTATTGCCGCTGGCTGCCCTCTCCAGCATTTAATTAATTTAAAAGCGTGTGGATAATACCCTGGCATTCGCAATGAAAAGTCAAATGAATTGAAAACTCCAAATGTTAATGCTTAAAAGCAAACATAACAATAACATCAACTACAGCAACAACAGAGACAACAACAACAGCAACAACAACAGCAAATGGGAACTACTTATAACGACAGGTAGCCATCGAGGACAGCGACTGCCAGCTGCCCCGCACTGTCCAGCTGCCACGCCCTGCTTGTTATTTTAATCAGCAAATTATAAAAAATTAAATCAACAACAACAACCACACTAAGAATCGCATTGCGTATTAAAACAAACAACAGTTCAGCTGCGATACATGTAAACAAACAACAGCCAAGAAAACAACAGTAATTCGTGCTTATAAATATATATAAATAAACAAATATATTTATCTAGAGAGTCGAAGACTCAATTCTCTTGAGTGCTCGGACTTATTCCGATTAAGTTTCCATATTGGAGCGGATAATTTGGTATTGAAGCTAACTTCAAGCAAGTGCGAAAACTGTTTTTAAATGGAATTATTTTATTTTTTAATATTTAATATATTGGAGAAGAAAAAAACAAAGAAACTCTTCACTAAATCAAGAATAACTAATTGCAAACAATATATTATATTATTAATTTGGAAATAATAATCGAAAAATAATAATTCTATAATAATAATTCTTGAGAGATCTTCCTTTTTTTTTTTGATTTATTATTAATATTTTCAAGATATAGTATATATTGTGTTTTCAATATTTTATATATATATATATATATATATATATATATATATATATATATATATATATATATATATATAACAATTTATTAAATTGAGTTTCAAATAATTTGCAAAAATATATAAAATAAAAATCATAATAAAATACATATATAAAATACAATAACCGAAGTTTATTATTATTTAATTTTTCTTATATATTTTCCTTGCAAGCTTCTTAATTTGGCAATAATAATCGAAAAATAATAATTCTATAATAATAATTCTTGAGAGATCTACTTTTTATTTGATTTATTATTAATATTTTCAATATATAGTATATATTGTGCTTTCAATATTTTCATACATAGATAAATGATTGCTTATTTATATTATTTAAAATCATTTTTATAGGATCGTAACAGTAATTCTTTTTCACATTTCTAGTTCTAAAACTGTGGAAGAAGCAGTCTGACCCGTTTTGTTACATTCCCCAGGGACGTAGATATATCCGCCATATCTTATTCATTTTGGGCTATCAATCTGAGTAAATACTCCAAATTTCGACTCTCTCGCACGCCAACTAAAGTGGTTTGTATGATATAGGATAGGATATTTGCCAAAATAGTTCGAAAATCGAATTATATTCCGAATTTCAAGTCTCTAGACTTTATGGCATTCATGCGGACATAGGCGTACAGACGGACGGAAAGCAAAGCGGACATTGCACAAAACAAATATACTCATATCACCAGCGTGAATGAATATAAATAAAATATTTATATTAATTTTCTTTCTCTTCAAGCTTACGATAATTTCAAAATAATTTCATATTTATATATTAGGGAATAAAAAAAATTATGTATTTTGTTTTTTTGTTTTTTTTTTTGAAGACACTTAGAAATATATAAGGTATATTAAGTATTAAGAATTGTGTAAAGAATATTTATAAAGCTTTTCTTGTTTTGAGTCTTTTTATTGAATATTAAAGTAATATATTTATTTAAGAAATATACAAGAATTATAGATACAACAAAAAAATTGTTTATAGAAAATATAATAAACAGAAAGCATAATAACAAAAACAAAGTAAATATTTATTATTACTGAATGGAAATATTTAATTTCTAGTTTATATTCTATATATATTTATTATTGATGTTTTTTTTTTTTTTTCAATCATTTTCATGTCCTTTACTCAAAAATTATGAAGTAAATACATTTTTTAGTTAGTCATATGTCTTGTGGACTTATTTGATTTATACTTAATCTATCTGGATAAGATAGGCAAACAAAAGATAATTGCTTGATATAGTTAAAATGGCAATCTGATATAGGGAGCGTAATGCACATTGGAGATTAGAGATTGTTCGTTTGCCATTCTTCGTTCGCCTCGCTATTCATAGAGAATTATGTAATGTCTGTGCCCCTAGAGCATTAAGACTCGTATCTTGCCTGATTCTATTTGGATTTCGTTTTCGATTTCGACTTTGTTGATTTGGTGTCGTCTTTATATAATCAAGTGATTATAGTGATGTCGCGGATGCAGTTCGCTTGTGGAGCTGAGGCATGAGGCAACTTTTAATTGGTGCAATCGTAAGTAGCTTAGACCGAGATTTCGATCTGGAGCTTAGCCAAACTGAATAATCGAACCGGTTCGCGTTTGACATTTTCGCACAGATTATGGCATGCAAACGTGTTCATCTATGGCTGTTAGCCGGGCCTAAACAGGTGACATTACTTCCACTGATATGGTCTAGAATTGGCGAATATAGAGAGAGGCTGACAACGTTGCTCAAGTTGAATATGTCTAGCTGATGTCTAGATGTCACATGTGATAAATATACTTATATATATATGTATATATAATGATGTAATCAAGTATTTTGCTATTTAAAAAATACTTTGAAATGCAACAGTACTAAGAGCTGATGCTACATGCTCTCCATAAGGCTTAAGAGTCTCAACTAATTGGCCATGTTTTCATATTCCCAATTGTCGTCGTCGATGCCAAACGCCGGCCATTCATAATGGGCGTGCCTGGGACTGTGGGCTTTTGTCTGATGCCTCAGTGCAATCGCAAGGGCATTATGCATAACGCCGCGTTTAATGAGACTGGCCAAGAAATGGAACAACCAATTGGCCCTGATAGCTGCATCCAAATACAGCTGCGGTCACACATATAGATGCAGATGCAGATGCAGATAGGGAGTGATGCACGTACAGCTGGAGCTAGTGCTCTATGTGTTGGTTTAGAAAGTAGTCGCAGCCAGTGGAGCAGGCAGAGGGAGTGGGAGCGGGAGCGGGAGTGAGCGATAGCGCATTGATATCAGTATTTGTTCGTTAGTTAGTTCGTTATCTGTTGGCTGGCCATGGAACACAAGCCGCCAAAAGCCACTCACCGCGCTCCATTGTCAACTCCAACCTCAACCCCAACCCCAGCCTCAGTCCCAATCGCACCCCAGCCCCGACTCCATTTTCCGTTGACTCCAGCAGCAGCCCCAAGCCACCCCCCTTGGCAGCAGTCGCTGCGCCCTCTGGCGGCCGACGAGTGCTCCGAGTTATATATATATATATATACATATATATATATATATTATATTTTGGGCTATGATACGGGGCTAGGGGTTGGCGGGACGGCCGCAGGGCTGAGGGTGGGTTAACGGAAGCTTATGTACGTGCAGAGGCGAGCGACGAGCGAGTTTTGGGCTCGTTCGCAGATTCGGGCTTGGGCTCGGGCGCGGATTCGGGTTTGAGCTGGGGTCTGGGTCTGGGTTTTGGGTTAGGTGCCTCTGGTGCTTGATTGGCGTTGCTTGGGTAAATGAAAAGAAAAATTGCCAGCAAATGAAGAAAAAAGAACGGAAAAATTGCGAGCACATGCCAAAGAAAAATTCTTGGAAAGACGAACGAAAAAAAAATGTAGAAGGGAGCAAAAACGGAAAGGGAAAAATAAAATAAATAATGTGAATACGAAAAGAAAAAGTTTAACGGTATATCCTTGGGTTGGGTGGGCAGCACACTGCAGCAGCAGCAGCAGCAGCAGCAACAACAACAACAAGGGTAGCCAAGTTAAAGAAGAAAATTGTGACTTTGAAGTGCGAGGTGAAATGCTTGTTGCTGTTGTTGTTGTTGCTGTTGTTGCTGTTGGGTATTTCGTTTGGTGCTCGTTGGCTCCACTGGTTAGCCGTGTGCTCGCCCATCATTGGGGGTGGTTTGGCTAACGGTGGTCGGAGAGGGGGAGGGGTAGGCGGCATGCCCTGCTTGTCGATAAGCGGGCCAGGCATGGATACAGCACATTAATGTAAGCAACGCAAAGGCTATCATCTATGTGTGTGAGCGCACGGCGGCTGCTATGGTCGTCCCGCTCGCACGCACGCCGCGCACAGAGCAACAACAACTGCAATGGCGACAATTTAACGGTTGCGTCGACGTCGACGCTGTCGCCGCGCTGCTGGCAACGCCCAACGACTCTGTGCGAGCGAGACAGCCGTTGGTTGGCTGCTAAAAGAACAGCAGGCAATGAGTGCTGCGCAGTGAGCGGCGCTCGCGTGTGGAACGCGTGGAACCCATGTGGAACGCAACACAAGTGGGAACAGTTTTGCCCATTCGTACTGAGTGTGTGTTCGCTTTTTGTTATTGTTATTGTTATTGTTATTGTTTTTTTTCCACACTGCTTCCTCTTCTTATTCAGTTTTTTGTTGTTGTTGTTGTTGAAGCCTGTCTGCCTGTCCGGCTGCTGGCTGTCAGCTCATTTTCTTTGTCGTGCGTGTTTTAAAAACTGAAATTTATGCAATGCCAGCGAAGCGACAATGCATTGCATTGGCCAGATTCAAATCAAAGCGAAAAACGAGGAAAAATTCATGATAAAAAATGAAAAGGGGGAAAAGAAACGACGGCATTATTTAACGTATTTATCGACGAGTCATTTAAATATGTATTTAAAAAACAATAATGCCAATCGTTATTGTTGTTGTTGTTGTTATTGTAAATATAGCAGAGCAGTTGACATCAAATAAATATTTCAATCTTAAGTCTCACGCTTTATATGCATACTTAACTGAATACACATGCATACATATATGATTTTTGATTATTTACGCGAATTTCGATTCGAGCGACTCGCTCTTTTGTCGTGGCCATTTTTCAACACAAGTAGCACATTCCAACATACTTAACACACACAACGCAACACACACACACACACACACACATACACACGCATACCTTCTATGTGTATATAGATTATTTTGGGCATTTCTCAAAGCGTTTTTAATACTAATTAATCAAATTAAGCTGCGCCTTTTGTTGCGCCTCTTTGTAGACTGAAATCAAATAAATAAATTTAAAAAAAAATACAAAAAAAAAAAGAGAAAAAATACAAAATACAAATAAAAAAAAAACAAACTTAAAAAATAAATAATAAAAATTTTGCTTGTTCGCCTTCATCAGCTGCAAACAGAAGCAAGCTTATCATATCTAAGAGATCTTATTGGCATTTACATAGATAATGTCTCACTTATATTTGATTTTATATATCTGCTTATATTGCTGTCTATATATCACTGCTGGAAGTTAATAGTCAATATAATTTCAGCCTTTTATAGATTGCTAAATGATAAACGCGATTTAACGGAGCTGAGCATCTTTCTTATACTCATTCACGCAAGTGAAATGAGCATTATTGGTTTTGTCCAATATTCCTCCTGCTGTCCATCTGAATGCGAGAAACTTGAAAACTTGGAACATATGCTTGATTTTACCAATGCATTTTCCGGTATCCCAGCAGCCAGTGTAGTTGAAATACTAGAAACTACTATATATATATATATATATGTGTATATGGTTTACTTGCAGTGCTTCTTTAGTTAAAATAAATAAATAACTTTGTTTTCTAACTTCTATAAACATATTTGAGTTTTAAGTCGAATGGCTATAGATTCCTAGACATAAGAGTAGACACCATCCTCCTGTCCCTTCTAAGCAACTCGCATGATTTTCCACACAGTTGACGCCCACTTGAGGCATCTCAGCTGATGACTCGTTCACCTTGAGCTGCATTTGAGGATCAATTCAGTTGCTGGGGCTGTGCGACCTATGAGAACTTTCAAAGGGATTTGAATATATTTAACAGAAACTCAGCGCATAGAGACAAGTGAGACTAATTAGTAGATCTGCTTTTGGTATTAGATAATTTTCGTTTGTTGTTGTTTGGGAATGCGTTTTCTTAGCGATGCTCGCATGGCTCGCATAAGCCATAAGATTGGGCTCATGCTGCTCCTGCTTGATGGCAAACACATGTCAAATTAATCAGGCTGAATGACAAGCGGAACAAACAGCTGAACGATTGCGAATTGGGAATTGACAATGGGCCCGGTCGTGGCTCGGGCCCACCAATAATTTATAGTATTTCCATCATTCGCTGGCAAATTTCCCAATGCCCGAACAAAAAGCCATCAAGGTGACAATTAATCGCTGGAACCAACTTGTTAGCGACTGTTTAGCATAACGTGGCGCAGCCCCTTGAGATCCCAGTCGGGCCACATCAAACGAGAGAGGGAGAGGGAGAGGGAGAGGGAGAGGGAGAGGGAGAGGGAGAGGGAGAGGGAGAGGGAGAGGTAGAGGGAGAGGGAAAGGGAGAGGGAGAGGGAGAGAGAGAGCAGCAAGTGGGCGGAGGCTGAAGTGGGGGGCGTGGGTTACGTGCTAGAAATCATAATAAACACACACGCCGCACACATTATCAGCAAAGTGCAGCGCGCTGTCCATTAGCCGAAGCCAAAAATTAAGTTGATAAATAAAATGGCTAAAGGGCGCTCAGTGTGAGAGATGAAAACCGAGCTGATCCACTGGCAGCAGGCGGCAGACGGCAGGCGGCAGGCGGCAGGAGCAGGACGACGAGGCTGCAACGGCGCACGTGTCGTCAGTCAAATCGGCAGGCGCCAGCGGCTGCGGCGGGGCCAACCACCAGCAGACAACCACCAGCAGCAGCAGCAGGAGCCACAACAAGGGCAAACAAAGTTTGCATTTTGAATTATAGACGAAATGTGAATGCTCTGACCTTGTCTGCTATATGGTCAGCAGTCGGGCGTTACCGACTGCAGAACACTCATTCACGGCTCAAATGCATTTGCCGATTCGATTTGCCACGCCCCCTATTGGTATATTGTGAGCATGTCGACAGCAATTTAGTCCTTCAATTTTCAGTTTGTAGTTCAGAACATACAGTTCTATGCCATTTGCCAAGCCCTCTATATATTCAGTATATGTCTGCTATTAATTTTGGACTGTCAGCCCGAGTATATATTCCACATTTCAAGTCTCTAGCACTTCGAGCACCAAGACTTCTGCGGGGCCGGACAAAGCTTTTCAAATGGGAAATAGGCGTGCCCCCTTTAGCGGGTGGATTAGGAAAATTTGGACATCAGAGGAGGGTATAAACGAGTATATGTTCCGAATTTCAAGTCTCTAGATTTAGTAGCGCCGAAACGGCTTGCTTTCATATGGACAGACGTACGGAAGGACATTGCATAAACCAATATACTCCTCTCGTTTTCGTGAATGAGCACTAAAAAATAATTTTTTGAAAATATATTTACTTGTATATTTTTCTTATATCTAAAATTAATTTGTTTTACTTTTACTTATATATTTTAGTTTTTATTTTACTTACTTTTATTTTTTTAGTTTATTTTTTAATACTTTTACTCACTTATTCTATTTTTTAATTTTTTATATTTTCAGCTATGTATCTATAATATCTGTAGAATCTTATTTACTCGACGTACAGCTTGCATCTAATATAATTATAATATATGCCATATCATGTAAACATCAAAACTTTATAAAGCTACACAGTAGAGAGCTGTTCTTAAATGCAACATAGGCCACATGGAAAGTAAAGTATCCCTTGGATACTCTAACAGCGGCGCCCACAAATAGCTAAAAATCAAAATAATGAGAAGGGCGTTTCGCCCTGGGAGCCGGGAACATTTTCGACTCGGAATGTTTTCTGCTTTGATGGCTGCTGTTGCCGTGTTTTCTATACCCCGAACCCATTGAAAATGGGAAATCAGGGTATAATGGTTTTGTGGAAATGTATGTAACAGGCAGAAGGAGGCGTGGCAGACCCCATAAGGTGTATATATTCTTGATCAGGGCGACGAGCTAAGTGGATTTAGCTCTGTCCGTAAGTCTGTCCGTTCGTCTGTCCGTCTGTCCGTTTGTATGAATGTGTCGATCTCAGAAGAATCTCAGAAAAATCGATAACTCATCCCCTTACATTTTTAGCGAGAATAATCGATAAACTGATTATGTTAATTCAGCGTAATTTGAATACCTTTAGACCTGAAGACTTTAGATCTACTGTTCATATAAACCTGATCAATATGAATATTTTGTAATTTACACGCCCCCTTCGCCCCCAATTTGTAAGTACTAGAGGCTTGTGCTTTGGAATATACCCACATTTGGACAGTACTACACGTTCTGAAAGCTTCATGAAGATAGTCCCAATACAAGAGAAATTATTCAACAACGTACGTGAATATCAGCTCGCTGTGTGGTTCAGGGTAACTCCTAGTCGAGCAGTCTCGACTAGAGCACTCTTACATCTTTTCTGTTCATCTTTCAAGAATATTTTTTGCTCTCCAGTTGGGGCTACGTGCCGTTAAAAGGCGCAACGAAGTCGTCGCCCGCTGCAGATTATAAACAATTTCTAGCCGTCGAGCATCTCAATTTGCAGGCTTCCTATTCCAATCGGCAGCCGGCAAGGCCCGGGCCCATGCCAATTGCTGGGCCGCAATGCACTCGACGACGAAGCCTCATAAATACCGAATTAGTTGGTAATTCTATAAGCAACACGCGCCCATTGATGGATTGGCTGGGCAGCCAGGGTCGCTCGCTCGAACCGCTCGAATCGCTCGAGCTGCTCGAGTCGTGGGCGCGTGCTAGATAGGTAGATATGGGAAGGCACGAGCGGCAAATTGTATCTGCGAGATACACGCAAGTCGATGCGATGCGATGCGCATCCATCGGCTGCGATTGCGGCCCTCGATTTGCGGCACGTGTCGCTGGCTCCGCATGCGACAATTAGCCGCAAATGGCAAATGAATTTTCGCATTTAATTATCATAATTAATATGGAGAAACTGCGATGAAAAGCTGAGATGGAATCCTCATCAGCTGGCAAAGGCAATTTGAAAGGGCCCAGGCAAGGATTAAGTGAGCATATTTTATCTATATAAATATAGTGAGGTTCATTAAGAGAAGTAGGCGTGGCTGCTGCGACTGTTTATGATCTGAATTAATGGCCTATGCCTCGCTGACATTACAAAAGTGGCCAAATGAAAATAAAAATAAATAAATAAATATCAGTGAAGGCGGCTCGCCCTGTACTGCAGTTGCTGCTGCCAGGAGTCGCCGATCCGATCCAGTCGCATAATCCCAACAGAAGACGCAGTTTGAATGGCCTTCTGCACAGCTCATGCCAGGAGTCGCGTCTGTCTCTTTCTCATTCTATTCTCATTCGTCTTCTTCTTACTCGTTGCTCTCTATCCTCTATCTACTGAGAGTGAGTAGCCGAGCAGCTTGTGCCTCGAGTGAGTTGTACGACTCATGGTTCGTTATCTCTAAGCCTTGAAAACCCTAGCTAAAGTTCTTTTGGCCTCTGCTAGCCTCCGCTATCCTCCAGTATACTCTGGTAGCCTCTGGTAGCCCTTGGCATAAGTTGGGAAATGAAATGAAGATCGAATTCGACTATCGGACTCTAACTTGGCCAATCTCTCCCTCTTTCTCTCCCTCTCTCTCACCACCTTTCTCACTCTTTCTCTGAAAATTTCAAGTCTTTCGCACTTCAACCTCCATTGTTTTTGATATAAATATGTTACAGATGGGGCATATAATGGCCCTTTATAAATCGAGGCTATACTCGAGTAAATGTTCCAACTTTCACGTCTCCAGCTCTAATAATGGGGAAATGGTTTGCATTCATACAGACGGACGGACAAATAGCGAGCAGGACATTAAACCAAACCAATATACCCATTTCAGCTTTTAGGGAATGAGTACTATAAGAAAAAGAATTTAATTTTGTTGTTTTTTTTTTTATATATATTATTCATCTGATCATAGTTTTGTGAACTTTTTACAATTATTTTAGTTAATAATTAAAAAAAAAGAATTAACCAGTTTACTTAAATGTTAGCACATATATATTACATATATATATATATATATATATATATATATATATATATATATATATATATATATATATATATATATATATATACATATATATAAACATGTATATATATTTGCTTCAATATATGTTAAATATAATATAAATCGATGTATATATATATGAATGTGTCTATATATATATATATATATATATATATATATATGTAAACAAACACAAACATATACATATACATTTACACATATATATATATATATGTATGTATAGCTATATATATAATTATATCCACTTAAATATTATTAACTAATTTTTTATGATCTTCGATTTGTTTTTTTTTTTTTTTTTGTTTTTCTTTTCGACTTTTGCTTAAAATTTATTTGCAAAAAAAAATTTCCTTATATATTAATTAGTTTCTAGAAGTTTTTCTTGTTTGTTTCTATTTATAGCGTAATATTGTTTAAGTGTGTATATATGTGTGTGTGTGTATGCATGTGTGTGTGTCTGTGTGTGTGTGTTTTTCAAACAAAATGTATACGCTTAATTTTACAATTAAATTGAACTTAGAACTAAACAAAAAATTAAATTAATTAAAAAAAATATATATATTATATTTCATCATCAAGCACATTGAACTAAATATATAATAGATGTGTGTGAGTGTATATATATATATATATATATATATATATATATATATATATATATATATATATAATATATGTGTGAGTGTGTACGAGTGTGCTTGAAAATATTATTAATATATTTATTATTATATAACTTTAGAAACGATACAGATTTTTATTGTTAGCATATTATGAACATATACACACATACATATGTTTATATATATATATATATATATATATATATATATATATATATATATATATATATATATATATATATATATATATATATATATATATATATATATATACATACATATATTGTTTTTTAATATGTTCAAGAGATGTTTGACTTTAAGCTTTATATATTCTTTCAAATGTATTTATTTATAGTTTTGTACAGTTTTAAAATTATTCATTTTTGTATTATAAATATTTGTTTTCGCTTTATTTTGGATTGTGGCATTTTCGTTTTCAATTATGTTTATAAATTGATATATACATACACATATGTATATATACATATACATATAGACATTATAAAGTCATTGTTATGTCGATTTAGTTGCTTAAGTTCTAATACTTTTTTTTACTTTGCTTTGAAAGTCTGAAATGTGAATTCATTTTGAAGGTGTTTTTCGATTTAAGTTCTCGCTTTTGTTTTTCTTTTTGTTTAGAATAATATTCACTCTATATATATATATATATATATATATATATATTTCTATTTAAATATGTTTTATATAAAGACGACAAAATGATCCTTTGAACTTTTAAACTTGATGTCACAATGAAATGCATTTCAATATATTTACATTTATTTATATATTTATTTATTTTTTATTTTTGTTAAACTTGTTTTGTTTTTGTTTGTGTTTTTGTTTTTTTTTTTTTTTTTCGTTAGCTATGAAATGTGATGTTTCTTTATGTATATATTTATAATTTTTGTTGTTTTTCTAAAGAACTGTGTAATATATATATATTCATTAAAACTTCTATTTATGATATGAGTAGCTGGCCAAGCGGGGCTCTGGAAAACTCTTCGATTTCACAAAACGAAAGCTTAGGAAAATCTTAAAACTTTTGTACAAATCGAATGGGAAAAGCGAATCTTATTTGGCAGAACTCGGCGCCCCGCTTGGTGAACCAGCAAAATATTTTACACGCATCTCGCCCTCTAAATATATTGCATCGCTTATCTCAATCTCGATTTCGGTATCGATATCGATATCGTTATCGCTATCGATTTCAATTTTTATTTTTATTTTTACGCGCTTAAAAATTAACGCGAGTTTCAACAAATGTTTTTTTTTTTTTAATTTTTGTTTTTGTTTTTTTTTTTTTTAGTTTTTTTTTTGTTCTTAGTTTATCACTCATTTACTTCGTTGATCCTGGCGGCTTAAGCTATTATGTATATGTACACAAATATATATATATATATATATATATATATATATATATATATATATAGATCATACATATATATGTATTGCGTGCGCTAACTGTAATACACACACAGAGCAGTATTTAAATGTTAAAAAAAAAATGTATTAACTAGCAAAAAAAAAAGAAAAAAAATATTTATATATAAATTTTTGTTAAGTTTTGAACCCTCGTTCTATAAGAGAATGCAGCGCCCGTCGGGGAGTGGAGGAGGAGGAAGAGATATGTATGTGAGGAGTCAATTAGCCATAGCTGGCGTGCTCATGTTCATGCTCCTGTGCCATATCCTGGTGTGGATCCTGCTGCTGCTGATGATGTTGCTGCTGCTGTTGCTGCTGCTGCTGCTGCTGCTGCTCGTGCTGCTGCTGCTGCTGGTAGCTCTGCAGCTGCAACTGCGACTGTGGCTGAGGCGAGCGTCCGCTGCTGGCGCTGCTCCCGCCGCTGCCGCCGGAGCTGCTGCAGTACTGGAACAGCAGATTCTACACCATGTTCGCATACTTATCCTGCGGCGACATGTAGTCGAGGCTGTTCTGTGAGAAGGCCTGCGCGGAGACGGTGCCGGTGAAGGACGGCGACGGCGACAGGCCAAAGTTGGAGGCCGTGTAGCCCGAGTGGCCCATGTTGTAGTTCACCTGGTTCTGATTGCTGAAGTACTCCATCTGCGAGTAGTAGCTGGGCGCCTGGGCGTAGTTGTTCGGGTACTGCTGGTACTGGTTGTGCCAGAAGTTGTACGAGTCGTGGTTGGACATGTACGCCGAGTGGGCCGAGTGGTGGGCCGAGGCCGACTGCGCGGATTGGGCAGCGTGCGCCGCCGCCGCCGCCGACTGTGGCGACATGGGCGTTATGGGCGGAGAGGGTGTTGTGATGCTGCTGCTGCTGTCCATCGGCGTGATGTTGCCGCCGGGCTGCAGCAGTCGCGGATTGCTGGCCGCCGCCGTGCCATAGATGCTATGATGATGATGTGCACCCGCGCCAATGTCGCCGCCCGCATCCTTCAGCGTGTCGTACGGCGAGCGCAGCGCATCGCCTGAAACGCCAACGCCCACGCCCACGCCGACGCCCACGCCCACACCAACGCCGCCGACACCGACGCCAGATCCATTGCCGCCGACACCGCCGCTGCCGTAGCCACCGCCCAGGTGCTCCTTCTTGCACACAATGCTCACCGGGCTGACCGACGTGGCCGGCGTGGGCAGCAGCGGCGAGGAGTTCTGATGCGCTGCGGTCACGTTCAGTGCCGCCGCCGCGGCCGCTGCTGAGATGTGGGCATGCGAGTTGCCAGCACCGCCGCCGCCACCGCCACCTCCTCCGCCGCCACCGCCGCCGCCGTGGCTGCCGCTGCTGCTGCTGGGCGTTGAGCCGCCGCCGTTGTTATTGTTGTTGCTGTTGTTGTTGTTGTTGGCACCGCCGGCGCCCGCATTGAGGAAGGAACTGTGATGTGACTTGATGGACTGCGCCGCCGCAACAGCCGCAGCGCTGACCGCGGCCGCCGCCGAGCTGCTCGCATTGCCGCTGGCGTTGCTCGAGCTGCTCTGGCCGGAGCCGCTCTGCTTCTGGTTCGATTTGTTGGCGCTGTTGTTGCCACTGTTGTTGTTGCTGCTGTTGGAGCTGTTGTTGTTGCTGCTGCTGTTGTTATTGCTGTTGTTGCGGCCGCCGTTGCCGGAGCTGCTGCAGCTGCCGCTGCCGCTGCCATTCTTGGAGCTGCTCAAACTGTTGGACTGCTGCTGCTGCTGCAGCTGCTGGCGGCACTTGGCCCGTCGGTTCTTGAACCAAACCTATAAGAGAAGAACAAGAAGACGAGCAACACATTAATAAGTGTTGTACAAACAGGAGATTTGATGAAACTGAGCATGAGTTGGGAAAGGAGCAGAAATGCGTGACTCGAGGGCGTGCTCTGTGAGCATCAGAAATGTTTACTCCTTGAGCTTAGCAAATCTGTGAGAGAGTTGTCTCCCTCGCCTTTTATATACCATATATCTTATATATTGAATATGAAGAATACATAAAAAAGTGTTGTATAAGCAATTGCGAAGATAGAAAGGATGAGAAATGCGTGACTCGAGAGGGTTCTCTGTGAGCATCAGAAATGCTTATCAAATCTGTTGGAGGGAAAAAACTGAAACATGTATTGATCTTAGATATATATATTGCATAAGAAGAAGACAGAAGACGGAATTCAAGCAATGGGTCAAAAGTTAGAAGGAATGAGAAATGCAAGCTTGAAAGGGCTTTCTATGAATCTCAGCTGCCTGCTTAATAAGCTATGTATTAGAAAGGGAAAGCTATAGGTTTGATATATTTTATATATATATAGTATGTAGAAAATATGTATGTATATAGACAGGATTCCCTTATGAATGCATTAGCTCTCCTGCCCTATCAAATTCCTTCAGACTTCGCATAGCTGCCGACTATTTGCTTACGACTCTATAGTTGATTTGCGATATTCAAACCTTTCAGTGCAGAGCTCTATATATCCATATATATGAATATATATCCTTCCCATTAACCTTTAAGTGTAATGGCATTAAAAATCAATAGCTCAAGCATCAAATTGTCACGTGTTGGACGGCAAGTATTTGCTTAGTCAAGTGCGAACGGCTGTCTCTCTCTCTCTCTCTCTCTCTCTCTCTCTCTCTCTCTCTGTATCTCTGTGTGTGTTTGCCAGCGGCTGCAATTTTCCCACATCAATTAGTTTGCCGGGCTGACAATGAATAAATTATGTGAGCCGCATGGCAACGGGGCGTGGCAGACGACCCACAACTCAAAACAACAAGTGCAAAAAGTCACGCGCTGCCGCCGGCCCAGAAAGCAACCAAAAAAAAAAAAAAAAAAGTAAAATAAATAAATAGGAAAAAGTTACATCAACAGCCGACGGCAACGGCGACGATGGGCTCGAGAGCCGAGTCCGAAAATTGACTCGATTAAGTTTGTGCGTCGCTCGGGCGACCACATGAGGCAGCCCGAAGACAACAATAAACAGCCCATAAAGCGGCACAGTCGAGCGCAAGGAATTCACTTAGCCTTGTTTGTTATGCTTAAGGGGCTGCAAACAATCCGCTAAGTGCAGGCGGCAGCACCCGGAACCCCAGGCTCAACCCCCGACTCCCGACTCCCGTCTCCCGTCTCCCGACCCCGACCACCGACCCCCAGAGCTCTCATCTCTAGTCCAATCCAGTCGAGCCAAAATGTTGTTTCAGTGATTTGTTATTTGGGGTTGGTGTTGCTTGCTAATGGCTTGTGCTTTGGTAAACAGCAGAATTTATTACCGTACCGACATAACCACCGCATCGCCAACGGTACTCCCCCGACCCACGGTACGCCCTCCATCCATCCATCGGCTGGCAAGCTTGATGGCATATTTCCCAAAGTTAACACTTGCCACGCGGCGGCTGTGGCCACTCGAGCGTTTCATTGCAGTCGTCGTAACGTGATTAGGCAGGGGGCGAGGAGGGGGTGCTCCCTTTAGAGCGCGTTGCGCTGATTCCGCCCGAGGCGGGCAGGCGGGCAGGCGGGCAAGCGGAGCCGGGGTGGGCGTGCCGAGCTACGCACTTGACGAAAAAAGAGCATTAAACAAGGCGTATCAAATTTCATTATTTGTCAGCACCCGGCCTGCTTCCTGCTGCCGCCTCTACCCTCTACCCTCTGCCGGAGCTCTGCTTCAAATTCAATTTCAATTTCAATTTCCAATTGAATTTTGCATTTTGGAGAAAATCTACTTTGTGATTTGACTTTGACATTCCGCTTCTCTCGCTCTTACTCTCTCTCTCTCTCTTTCTCTCTCTCCCTCTATCTGCCTTTTCCTTTTCCACTTTATTATTTATGTTTTCGCTTTTGAAATCGTTTAATGAGCTGCACAAATTTCATAATATGCTCGCCGTGGCCTGGGAATTTTTGCTAGTTTTAGCATAAAATTTTTGCTGAACGGCGAGTAAAATGTGAAAAATCACAGAAATCTTTAAATGCAAAAGATTCGATTGTGTCCCTAATGAACTTTGGCCAACACATCAAAGAGATTCTGACTCGCTCCCACTCTCTCTCTCTCTCTCTCTCTCTCTCTTGATTTTTTTCTATAGCCGAGTCTATAATTATAATGTTAATGAAGCTGATTTTAATAGCTTGATTTTCATTGATGTCAAACTGAACGAATCTCATGACAAACGGCTGCCCCTTGAATAGCATCAATTGAGACTTGTTCGAGTGGATAATGCGACAGTTGATATACCAAAGATGTGGTACGAATAGCGGAGAAAACTTCAGAGAAATGCGATAGACCCACAGTTGAAGTTATGTAATGGCAATCTCGATCGATATGGATGTGGATGTGGAAATGAATATGAATATGAAGTGTATAAGGATAGGGATATGGATATGGATATGGATATGGATATGGATATGGATAGGGATATGGATATGGATATGGATGGATATGGATATGGATATGGATATGGATATGGATATGGATATGGATATGGATATGGATATGGATATGGATATGGATATGGATATGGATAAGGATAAGGATAAGGATATGGATATGGATATGGATATGGATATGGATAAGGATATGAATATTGTAATCGATAAGGATATGCAAGTATGGGTATAGATAAACGTACATGGATATAGATATAGACGTGGGTATAAATATGGATATGAACATATATATGGATACGGATATAGATATTCGTATTGTAGTTGATATATGTTCATATACGTATATGGATATGCATGCGGATAAGGATATGGATATATGTATACATATACGGATATACATAATTATGTTATTTTAGATATTGATATGTATATGAATGTGAGTATGGATAAAGTATGGATACATGCACATTGATAAAGCTATGGATATGGATAGGGCTGTGTGGGCACACATGTGGATATACATGGATGTGGATAAAAATAGAGATATGGATATGGATAAAGATATGAATAGGGATAAAACTATATAGAAACTCTTATGGGTATTCATATAGATATATGCATATATTTATATGTGTATATGGATACGGATGATGATGAGGATAGTGATATTGATATGCCCATGCCTACGACATATATTTATGTATAAGAATATGCACTTGGATAGGAATATAGATATATAGACATATAGATATAGGCGCCAAGATCGATCGTCTCACTGGGGCTTTCCATCACTTTTCGCTCTTGGCATTAATCAATGCGAAATTATGCGCGACTTTGCATAATAAACATTTCATTGCGCTCTCGTTAAATTCAATTCAGATGAAGTGTATTATTTTTTATGTAAAAATGTTTTTTCTTCTTTCAGCATTTTTTTTTTTTTTTTTAGCCTTTAGATGGGAATCTAAAAAGGAATTCGAGTGTGTATTATGTGGCACTGGGCGCATTGAAAAGCGACTGGAAATGTTAATCCGCAATGGGAAAATTAATTTTATAAAACAGCTGTGTGCAACACACATACACAGACACAGACACACACACACACACACACACATACATGTACATGGGAGTGAAACTTTTCAGTCGTCCTGTGGCACATCCTGGGCCCGTTGCATTGCGCTATCATGCGGCAGCGGCAACGGCAGCGGCAACGGCAGTGACAACGAGACAAATCCTTTTATAACAGCGAACAGCAGCAGCAACAACGGCAACAACAACAACAACAACAACAGCAATGTGACATGAAAATGTGTGAGGGGGAAATGGGAAAATGCCAAGCAAAGAGTTGCTCTGAGTTATGCTTGGGATCGGCCACAAATTTGGACTATTGCTGCTGCTGCGTAATCCCTCTCGCCCTCTCGCTCGCTCCCCCCTTCACTTGCCTAGGTGCCCGGATCAACTAAAATGGCTGCCTTTCTGTTGTTGTTGTTGTTGTTGTTGTTGTTGCTGCTGTTGTTGCCGACGAGCAACCGCGAAACTTGGTCGGCTGCCGCTGCTTCAACCCCCGACGGCAAAAAATCGAACAGCTGAATCGGAGGTGACAATGGCTTGGCCAGTCCACTGGGTGGAGGGGAGACGGAGAGCCACAGTGAGAGAGAGAGGGTGAGGGTGAGGGAGAGGGAGAGGGCGAGTGAGAGGGGAGGCTGGCAAGGCAAGCTCCTGCTTGTGATTTATGACTGCGATGGCAGCCCTCATGCCCGCCGCGCCCCGCTCTCCACGCCCTTGGGCGAGCCGAATGAAAACATTAGGGCGTAAATGTTTGCTCTGTTCTGGTGCAGATAAGCTGCGTAAAATTATTACGTTATTTGTATTGGTTGCAATCAGCAGCCAGCCGCCCACCGACCCTCGCCCCACCCCTAGACTCACAGAGAGAGAGAGAGAGAGCGAGAGAGGCCACCCCTACTGTGCGCTGCCATAAAGATGCCTATCATTCAATTAATATTTGCCCGGGCAAACGAGTGCGCCGTTAATTTTTGCCATTTGTGAGAAATGATTATTTATGTGCAACGCGGCCAGCCCCGCCCTCGCCGTCGCCCTCGCCGTCGCCCTCGCCACCGCCGCGTCGACTGCGTGGTAGGTGGAGCCTTGTGGGGCCGCAGCCAACTAGTTTTGCCACCGCGCCCTGCCTGCTAATTGAGTTGCTTGGCTTCCTTTTGGCTGCCGCGCCACGCCAGACAGTTGCATGCAACGCTCGATTTTCATGTTGCTGCTGCTGGCGTCGCTTTTTTCTGTGTTTCTCTGTTTTTTTCTGTTTTTTTCTGTTTTTTTTTTTGTGGCTTTTACGGCTTTTCTAGCTGCCGTTGTAATTCAATATGCGCCACGTTTGTAGGTGTTGCCCCAACACGCGGCCACTTGGCACAGTGGGGCAAAGTGTGAATAAAAGCTTGGGCTGGCGCTGATCTAGTCGATGATAGTGCAGATGCATATATGGGCATATATCTATAGCTAGAATATATCTATATCTATATCCATATAAGACCCCTAGCTTATCGAGAAGTTCATCTAATTCAGCTACGTAAATATCTAGAGTTGATCTAGATTCAATTAAAGTAATCAAATGCTGATTCTATCGACCTCTACTTGACTTTTCTTGGTGAATATCTGAGAAGGGCCTTTCAGTGCATATTTCGAATGGAAAATGTGGCACGGTGCCAGCTCTGGCAGCGCCCCAAACTAGATGTAGAGCGCTGACAACAGTAACAGGAGGATGACTTACAAAGCGCAGTGCATGAGGGAAGAGACAAGAGGTAAGGCAGAAAGAAGACTGTGGAAAATCTATATATGTAATTGGCAATGCACTTTTCCAATGCCGCCCACTCGCCAAGCACCGCCCGCAGCCCCTCCTGCTCGCTCAGCCCAAGAGCCGTGTGCATTTCAAAAATCAATTGTGTATGAAACGTAACGGCAACTGTCCACACGAGCTGTGTAAAATCAAATGGAATATCCATTCCATGTGAGTCGGCCTCCTGCCTGGCAGTCCTCGGACGGCCAGTGTCCTGGCTGTGCGGCGTTACGTGTCGTTTTTCACTTGCCCGGCCACTGCAGGGGCTTCATGGCCATGGGCCAACGACCGACCGACAGGCAGTCCAGTTCCCTCCGGTGCCCTCTGCTCGGTCACGTCCTTCAGTTGCCAGCGGCGGAATGCAAACAAATCAATGAACATGTCAACAGAGCGCACCGAACATGCGGCTGTGTTTACTCTGGGCATTAGGTGACAATTCAATGCCAAATGATCCTCAATAGAGGCCCGAAATGTCGCTTGTCGATCGGCGAGTGAATGCGGAAGGCCTTGTCGATTTTGGCCATTTGGCAGTTGGGCCGACGGCGCTAGCAGCATGTTTGCTTAGGCTGTCAGCGAGAGAGGGAGAGAGGGAAAGAGCGAGAGAGAGGTAGGGCAGGAGCGTTCGGCACCTAAGCAAATAGGCAAGGATCTTGGCGCAAATTGAGTCGTTGTTGGCCGGGAAATGCGAATGAGGCAAAAAATTAGCGCAAATTATGCGCTGCTAATGCGCAAAGTAAACTCAAATAAAGCAGCGCACAGCCGTGTGTCCTGTGTCCTGTGTCCTGTGTCCTCGTGTATCCTGTGTGTGCTGTGTCCTCTGCTTGGCCAACCCTCCCAGTGATGCGCTGCAAATGCCTTGTGCAAATAGAAAAAAGTCGACACTCATCGTTCATCTTGCCGCTGGTTTTTTCGGGCACATTTGACATTAAAAATATGCCATGTCTCTCGAGTCTAGCCATCCCCCTCACTCGCTCTATCTCGCTCTCGCTCTCGCTCTCTCGCTGTCTGTGGCCCACTCACATTTCAAATTTCTATTTGCATAGCGATTTTCTTTGGGAAAATCTATGCATTTGCAACGCGCTCCCATATGCCATACCAGTTAGACACCAACACACGCACACTCACACACCCCAACACACACACACACACACACGCACACACATATGGCAAATGGGGCAAATCTGTTGGCTGTTTGTAATTTGTTTGTTTTATGGATTTGGCAACTTTGATTTTCGAGGGCGTCTTTCGACTCGACATATGCTTAATTAAACAATTGCCACTGAGTCTACGCAGGGCAAACAAGACTTAAACCAGATAAATATATACACACACACGCACACACACACACACACACAGGGAGAGCTTTGACTTGTTCCTCAGTGGCACACACAGATACATTTCGAGGCGTTGAGCCATACGAAATCAAAGTCAATTCCCATTGGCAGGTGTCAATGCGAGCAGCAGTCAGCGGGTCAAGAAATTGAATTCTTTTTATATGTGATTCAGTTTGAACTTAATTGAAGCTCACAAGACTCTGGGAACTTGAGTTGGAGTGGAGCCATGGAGCCAAACAGCGAAGCAGTCAAGATTGAAGATCTCGGAGCGAAGTGTTGTAGGAATATGAATCTACTCGACTCAAAGAACTTACGTGGAATCCATAAATATTTTATATTCAATCAGAATGACTAAAGAATATACATATATATATATATATATATATATATATATATATATATAGAGAGAGAGAGAGAGAGAGCGAGAGAGAGAAATATTTCAAGAGTCTAAAGAGTTTGCTCACAGCAAACATATTTTCTATAAACAATGGAGAGAAAAACCTTTACTCAAACTGATTTCAATTCACTTCAACTTGATGTGCAGAACTAATTGGGCAAAAGACTTTGGCATTTCCATAAAAAAGGGAATTTATCCGCAATCTTTGGACTCTAGAATACCTACTATAGACTAAAGACTGTGCTGTTTACATAATATATTTGAATGTCATAAATGCAGCACTTAATCTATACAATTAGAAGAGGCTATAGATTGGAAACTATACTTTAGACTAAAGACTAAAGCATTTCTATAGACTACACACCATAGTCTATAGAGCTTATAGACTTTTTATAGGCATTAGACTATATAACTCAATCCTCAGGTTTCTGAAAGCGCTTAAGAATTGTTTTACTCTGACGGCAAACGAAAACATTGAGCCTAAGCCGAATTTCTCCCATGGGCATAAGACAACAAAAGCTAATTTTCAGTTTTATTATGCGCTTTATATGGGTGCCTAAGGTAAAAGGCAAAGCTAATTTCGTGTTTTATTGTGCGATATTGATATCTGTGAAGCGAGTAATAAAACTCCAGCACAGCTTCGCCTTCTTCGCCTTCTTCGCCTTTGTCTGAATTCTGCCCTTAGTCTTGGAATTAGTTCAATAATAATAGTGGAAATATGCACAACAGCTGTGCTGAAAAGCCCATAGGCGAATACGCAAATCCAAATGGGTTTTAGTCTAGAGCTATTCTTCTAAAAAGACGTCATCAAACTTGACAAATATCGGGCTATTAGTTCCTGAGATGGAACATTTTGAGTGAAGCCATTTTTGTCAGCTTAGAAGAAAATGAATAAAATCAAAGAGAAAAAAAAAAAAAAAAAAAAAAAACAAAGAACTGCTGCAGCTAAATCTTGACCTGATATTATATGCATATTATGTTTCATTATTGTTTTATGATCATCTCTCTTTCGCCCTGCCTCTCTCAGTCTCCCATTGTTAGCCAATGCGAATTCAAATTAGCAGCAGAGCAGAGCTCCCATTCGAGTTGAGCTATATATATATTATATTGTTGGGCATAATCAATGCACATGACTCAAGGCAGTTGCTTTAGATATACTATATGCCATAGATCAAATTTCTATATCTTTTACTATGGCACTGTCTAATTCAAGTGACTTCAAGACAGTTATACTACTTATATATACGACTGATCTATACATATCTCTGGTGCGTCTCTCTTACCTGTACTCTGGATTCGGGCAAATTGATCTTGAGTGCGACCTCCTCGCGCATGAATATGTCCGGGTAGCGCGTCTTGCCAAAGAGCGCCTCCAAAACGTCGAGCTGGGCCCGTGTGAATGTTGTGCGCTCGCGACGCTGTTTTCTCGTGTTGACGCCTGCCAAAAAAAAAAAAAATAAAGAGAAAAAAAAACAAAATGAAATTAGCCAAGTTGGGATAGCCAATGAATGCCTAATCAAATGTGCTGAAAGTTCTTGCATTTTTTGGGTGGAGTTTGGCTTGGGTCTCGTAGCTCTGGCACATTGCGCATACGCCGTGTGGACCAAACTTTAATTAACATACACACACACACACACACATACGAAAGATGCTTTTCCCAGTATTTTGCCCCCATTTTCCTTTTTTGCGCTTCTTTTGCTGCTGCTGCTGTGGCAAACCGTTATTCTTAGCAACCCCCGTCGAAATGCCAACCCTAAAAAGCATTCGCTGCGCTCAACCAACCCCGCACAGCGCCGTCCAGAACTTCTTTTGTGTGAGTGAATGTGTGTGTGTGCGTGTGTGTATATTATGTATTTTATACATATGCAGTGCGTATATAAAGGCAACTGTGTATGTGTGTGTGTGTGTGTATGTGTTAAGCCGCGGCATTGTTTGTTTTTGCCGGGGCAGCCGTTGTCAGTGCGTGTCTGCTGCTCGCTCTGCCTTTGTCCCTCTCTCTGCCGCTGCCTCTGCCTCTGCCTCTGCGGCTGCTGCCTCTGCTGCTGCTGCTGCTGCTGTCCCAAATATTCATCGTGAGCACCCCTTTTTATGCCGCAATGCCTTTCGTATGCGTACCCCAGCAGCCACTCTGCCTCCTGCGCCACTCACTACCCTGCTCACGCTCACCTCCTTCCCTCTCTCTCTCTCTCTCTCTCTCTCTCGCGCGCTCTCTGTGCTACTCTATGCCCATCTCTGTTTGGTTCTATCAAAAATTAATGAGTTAGTCATTTTGGTCATGAATTTTTAAATTGAATAAAAAACTTCAACTCAGTTGGCTCGCGCGTTGTCGTTGTCGTTGGCTTTGCAGCTGCCGCTTTTCGTTGTTGCCTTTGCTGTTTCTTTTTTTTTTCATTTTTTGTTATTTTGACTGCTTTCAAAATGGTCGCCAGAGCAGTTGTTGTTGTTGTTGCTGTGTGCCTTAAAGCAAAATTAATTGCAATTTGTAGTTTGCCTTTTGCGTTTCAGTTTTTCTTATTTATTTTAAATATATATACATATATATATATATAGATATGTATATATTTTTTTATATATATTTTTTATTTTATTTTATTTTTATTTTTATTTTTGCTTTGCCCCAAAGCCTTGGCAGCAATCGCATAAGACTTGTTTCATTAACTGCACCTACATATATTTTTAACTGCTTTTATTTCTGATTTTCAATGTTTTCAAGTGTTTTTCTTTTATTTATTTTTATATATTTGCCTGAATAGCTCGTATAATTAGGCTGTCATTATTTTGTTCAATTACATTCTCAATTAGTGTTTTTTAGCTAATTTAACGAATTTATCAATGCCTTGTAGAGGTTTTTCATTTGAGCTCGAATATGTCTAATTTCATTTCTGAATGATTTGAGTCGAGTTGAGTTCCGGCTCGGTTATATACACATATATACAGCATAATATATGTATATGTACATATGAAATCAAATATGCATAATATTAATATTCGGAAGGTTTTTGTTATTTTAATTTTTGTTTTTATCAAAAATTTCCATTAATTTGAATTCTAAATTCGATGTATTTATATTATACAAATTTAATTGAAAATTTGCACGCAGCCGAATTCTAGTGAATTATGCAATCTCTGCAGTTATATAGATAATTATCTCCATTCTCAGCTGCTACGAAACGTGGCTTATATAACCCGCCTGACAATCCCTTCCATCGACAGATTCTGCTATAACTTGGCTTATTACAAGCGCGACAATGCATAAGGTAAATAAATAAAAAATCAAAATTGATTACATGCGATTGTTTGTATTATGATGTCTCCTCTCTCTCTCCCTCTCTCTCTCTCTCTCTCTCTCTCTCCCTCTCTCTCTCTCTCTCTCTCCCTCTCCCTCTCCCTCTCTCTCTCTCTGCGTTTTCTCTACTTTTTTTTGGCATTTTGTAGCATTTTTGTCAGTTTTTGTCATTTGCAGCGTCACCGAAATGAGACAAATAACTGGAACCTGACAAGAAAAACGAAGAGCGAAAAAAAAGCAGCGGAATAAAAACTGAAAAAAAGCTCGACTCATGCGTTCCCAAGCGCGCTGCGACGGCCACTTTGGCTTCAGCTCATTATTCATTTTGACAATTCAACTGATAATGATGCAATCGATGCGAAACGGCATTGAAAAGCATTTTGTGCGACAACTGAACGGCGCAGAGTCAGCTGCCCCCGATCAGCCTTCCCTATATATAAGCATATATATAGTAAACATATCTCTGCATTGTCCCAAATCTCTCTCTCTCTCTCTCTCTTGGTTGTTCTCTTGGTCTGCGCATGCAAATTGAGTTATCAGACAGCGAGCCTGATGGCCAGCCATATATCATTTATCATTCGAGTGGGGCCCGCTTGGGGTCTGGCTCCCACAGCTGGCTTTCAGCACATTTGTTTTGAGTCGCTTCTTACGTGAGTTTTGTAGTCTACCAAAATTGTTTTGCGATATTTACCCCACATACCTTGGGAGAACCCAACAGCCTCCAGTCCGTGTGGCAGGCCGAAGGGACCCAAAGATGGCATCGGCATGCCCGGCGGCAGCGGGCCGTGCGGCACCGAGTGGTGCGGATGTGGTCCGCCATAGCTGTGCGGATGCGGGCCCAAATCTCCCGATTTGAGAAAGCCCGCCGCCATCAAGGCTTCCGTTGAGTGCAGCGCCACGTTGATGCTGTTTATGGTGTACACCCGTTGATGCTTCAATTGGCCAAAACTGATTGACGGCTCCGTGTGGGCGTGCGCTTGGGCGTGGCAGTGGCCAAAACGCCGCTAGCAGTCAAATGGCGTTTATCTAGACGAATGGAGAAGGAGAATTATTAGAGATGTGAGATCTTTGTGTGGATGCAGTTGAAGTTTATAATAGTAAGTGTTATATTTATATGTTAGCGATGTTCTAGAACTGTTATACATGTGACTATACTAAAAGAGAGCGCGGAGTAGTGCAGAAATATTATTAGTCCAGGCAGAAGACGAAGATGTGGCAAACTGCGCATGAATTACAGTTTATGGAACTGTTATACATATATGTATTAGAGATATAATAAGTGTAACTCTTATACATATACTAACAGAGGTGTGGAGTAGTACAGATTCAAGATTAGTCGAGGTTGAAGTCGAAGATGTGGCAAACTGCGCATGAATTGCTGTTTATGGAACTGTTATACATATATGTATTAGAGATATACTAAGTGTAACTCTTATACATATACTAACAGAGGTGTGGAGTAGTACAGATTCAAGATTAGTCGAGGTTGAAGTCGAAGATGTGACAAACTGCGCATGAATTGCAGTTTATGGAACTGTTATACATATATGTATTAGAGATATACTAAGTATAACTCTTATACATATACTAACAGAGGTGTGGAGTAGTAGGAACAGGATTATCCGGAAGATTTATCAATATAGAAGAAGAAGAAGTGACAAACTGTGCATGGATATCATTGGAGTATGTGGAACTGTTATACACGTTTATTTATTTATTAGAGATTATAATCAATATAAAATTGAGACTGACTTATGAACCAAGCACTGGCAACTGGGGCCGTTGGCTTAGTGTTATACGTATATTACAGACACACTAAGTAGAACTGTTATACACACTCGATAGCTGTGCTAAACAGAACTCTAATACACATATCACTGTAACTATATCAAGGCAAGGCAAGAGTATGGAGCATATATCGTATCGAGTAACTCTCTGTATTTCCTTTGACTATTTCCTATTACTTTCCAATCACTTCATAATCTCTGCCATATTTGCCGTCTTATGTGCCGGTCCTTGAGCCTCGACTGTGGCTGTGGCTGTGTTTGTGGCCTCAGCCTCAAATTGGGCCAGATGTGTTATTAATTTGCGTGTGCGCGTGAGCATGTAATTTGGAAGCGTTGTTGGGGTTCGGCTTTGGACAGCCTCTACACATACAGATATATATCTAAACCTATAGATATGTATGTATATGTATATGCGTATGTAGGGATTCTGGCTCGAGTGGCTGCTGCAATGTTGTATTTGCGGCTTTGGGTTTTGGCTTTGCCGGTTTCCATTTCGCTTGCACTCGGATGCATTGAGCCATGAAAACGACATGACAAAACAAAACAAATTTGCCGTGCTCGGTGCAGGCTACTTTACCCTATATATATCTGTGTCTCTCTGTGTGTGTGTGCGTGTGTGTGAGGACTTATATTGGAACGCTGGTCGCTGGCCGTTATCGGGTCGTCGTCGGGTATATGTGACAAATAGCTGGCTGCATTTTCCAATTTCAAAACAATGAGAGACCTCCGAGGTGTCCGTGCTAATCCCGCAATTTCACTGCCTCTCGCTTCTGCGGCTATTTGCCGTCTCATTTGCACGGGCTCAGATATTGCTAATTTGTATTTTTCGCACGAAACCACCGAAAAATAGAAAGACAGAAAGAAAAGCAGCAAAAAAAAAGAAGAGAAAGAATGTGGGACAAAAGAGTTTCGAGCTCGTCGCATGGCATATGAGCATTAAGCCAGGTTCAGCTCGAGTTGAAGGCCGAGTTTGGTCCGGCCTAATCTTAATGCCCAAGCCATTGTCCCATCATGGCCAGTGCATGTGTGCATGTGTGCATGTGTGTGTGTGTGCCCATCCCATCCCATTTCGTCCTTTTAGTAAGTGTCTTGCCTAATCCAGTGGCTAAGCACAGATCAAAGATCTTTAAACCGCAAGACTGCCCAAAAACTAAGTCTGGGCGGTTCTCCCTCCCGTTCCCGTTCCCGTTCCCGTTCCCGTTCTCGTTCCTCTAGCAAAAGGCGTTATTACACAGTTGGGTAATCTTGCGATAGTAAACTCTGTGCAAGGATCCCTACAACAGGCAACAGGATTTGCCACACAGACAGACAACATTTGGGCTAAACTCTGAGCTGAGCAAACTTTTCTCAATTTGTTGTTGCTTGGGCTGAGTTTTCAAAGGGAAAAATACTAACGTTGGGCTTATCGTAGAACAAGTCTATTCTAAACCTAATGAGCAACTGTAAATGTCTAGATCTTATGCGAGTCTTTATAATATAAATCGAATACCAAGCTCGACAGAACTATAGAGCTCTGATCATCATTCTCCTATTAGCGAGTTTAATGGTAATGATCATAATAATATTTATACGTTAATGATCAATCTATATGCTAAAGAGAAATACTAATTTCCAGTATTTTGTTTTACTCAATAAACTGTTGATAGGCGGATCTAAAAGAGATATTCTTTTATACAGTTTTACTGTTATAGTGTTATACAAATATAGCTACAGAGTTGCTCTATTATCTTGCTATACATTTATACAGTTAAGCTCTCATATTGTTATACTGATATACTTGTATGCTGTTATACTGCTGCTATGCTTGCTCCTGCACTGTTATACTGCTATGCTGACACACAGTTGTATGGCTATACTAATTAACTGTTATACCATGATATTTTTAAACTGTTATACTCTGTACTGCTACACCAGATCTAGCTGTTTTATGGCTCGCCTGGCAGGTGGGCTTGGGGGCAGCTGTGCCTGTGCCTGTGGCTGTGACTGTGGCTGTGACTGTATCTGGGTGCTGGCTCTGATTTGCTTTTTTTGCCAAATGTGGCACACATGAACAAGAAGAAGAAGAAGAAGAGGAAGAGAAGAAAAAACAACAAACAAAAAGACTAAAAACTAAAAACAAAATAACAACAATATAAAGAGCTACGTGATTTTCTTGACATTCGACGCTGCTGATTATGAAAAATCATGGCAAAAAGCGACAGATAGAGATGGAGATGCAGAGGGAGAGGGAGAGAGAGAGAGAGAGAGAGAGAGAGAGAGAGAGAGAGCAGCAGTAGAGGGAGGCAAAGGCCCCGCTGGCCTTTGTGACGATGCGCCTCGGGGACTCGAAGCGCTGGGACTCTCGGCATGTCGCACGGGCCCAAAATCATTTCGGCTCGACATATATCACGTACACGCACTTTCATTAAAAATTCAGTCGGTATTCGGCGAGCGACAATCTGCATTTTCATTTTCACTTTCAGTTTCCGGGCGTCGAGCTGAGCATCTTTTCTTCTTCTTCTCAATTGACTTCAATTCGGAGATTTCAGCTCTACCTCTCCAATTTTGCTGCTATCCTGTAGCTACTACGAATCTGTGTATCTGTATGTGTGTATGTGTGTGTGCGTGTGTTTGGCTTATGATTCTTGTAATGCATATGTCGTGTCCCGCCTGCCTCTTGCTCGTAATTACGGTCAAAATAATATTTTCGAACTACTGATAAGTGGAGGAAAGCGGCGATCCGAAGGTAAACAGCCTTAGGAAAATAAACAAATCGAACGCTACCGAATCTTGCGAGCTCAACTGATTGACTCACTGACAGACAGACAGACAGACAGACCGACAGACCGACGGACGGACGGAGCATTGGACAATTGTGGACCAGCGCCCGCACTTTAAGTAAGCCGGACAACGATCGAACTACCGAAACGGTAGCCCCAGAAGACCGTGTGCTATATATAGGTCTGTGGCTCTATTTCCCTCTCTCTTTCTCTCCATTTCTGGTCGATCTCTGTCCCTTTTCGGTGGCGTTTTTCTGATGGTACCCTGGGAAAAGTGTGTAACCAAATATTGTGATCGTTATGACGCTGGCTACTGTTAATTTGTGCCATGGGAATATTTTGTTGCTGTCTTCGACATATTCACGTTGATCGTTTAATTTGTTGTTGTTGTTCGTTCGGTTCGGCTCGGTTTTTGGCGAGTTTTACGTGGTTTTGTTTTGGCCAGCCGTGATTAATGGTTCCAGCTAAACGAATGTGGCATTCAAATCTATTTCCAATGCCCATTGACTGTGTGCGTGCGTTTAGAAAGCGCCAGAGAGATGAGCACAAATAGTTTGGCCAATGCAGCCGAGACAAGTTCAAAGTCTGGCCATTATTCCACTTCCCGCCAGCGTGTGACAGGCCGCAATATTGTGCAACACAAATGGCCAAAGCCAGCGGCAAATTGCCAGAGCCGATCGAGCCGAGCGAGCTGGGCGAGTGCAACCAGCTGTCAAAAGCGCTCACTTGTCATAGTTGGCTCTAGCCGTTGCCTGCTGCAGTTGCAGTTGCAGTTGCAGCTATTAGCGGCCTTAACAAGCTCCATAACAACTTAATATGTCCAGCCGCGTTTGCTACAGTGCGCTACACAGCTGCCAACAGCAGGTGCTGGCCAAAGTCTGCGCCAAAATCTGCAGAGGCCGCAGCAGAGTGAGAGAAATGGGCAGATAAATATGAGTTTCTTATGAATTTTCGCTGCTGTCAACGGCGACGGCGACGGCAACGGCGACGGCAACGGCGACGGCAGTTGGCAGTTGCAACTTTCTATCGCTTGCAGCACAGGGTAAAAGTGTGAAACGTTTCTCAGGCTCATTTACATAGCGAATAGCTACCGGAATCTGCTCGGCTGCCAGACAACGACAGCATACAACTTAACTGGCAGACTGGGCCTACGAGTGGGACTGGGACTCGGACTGGGACTGGGACTGGGACTGGCCTAGCATAATAAGCTGTCTGTCGAAAATA
The DNA here is from genome assembly GCA_037075325.1 of Drosophila mayaguana. Classification (NCBI taxonomy): domain Eukaryota; kingdom Metazoa; phylum Arthropoda; class Insecta; order Diptera; family Drosophilidae; genus Drosophila; species Drosophila mayaguana. Next base: position 1,986,421 of record JBAMCG010000123.1, on the reverse strand, counting down.
ATGCAACTTAATAAACGCAACAAAGAGCGCACGATGGCTCAGGTGGCACGTCCCAAGCTGCCAACTGGAAAAGGCAGCTCCAACTGCTGCAGAGCGCACTGAGCAGGAGTCGAGTCGAGCTGAGCTGAGTTGAGCCGAGTTGACTCGAGTTGGGCTCAACTGGTAGCCATTTCTACGCAAATGCATTTTGACATTTAAATTTCCAATGTTCGCATAAAATTATATTTATTTTTCATTAGGTGGGGAGGGAAAATGTAACCTTGCAGCAGCAGCAGCAGCAACTACTGTAACTGCAACAGCAACTGTTGCTGCTGTTGCTGTACAATTCCAGCTACTGACTGACATGCTGACGTTGACGTCCGCTGAAGTTTAATTAACAAACGTGCCAAATAATTGAAAAAGTGTGAAGATTTGACAAGTTTAATACGCATTCAAAATGCGCGCATGGCCTAGAAACCGCTAGCTGCAACAGCAGCAGCAAAGCAGGAGCAGCAGCAACAACTCTGGCGACAACTTGGCTTTTTAATTAGTTTTCATTTTATTTTGTATTTATTTTTTCTCATTTTGTTAATCATATGCATTACACATTTAATTAAATTGACACTTGAGCACGCTGAAACGAGTCTGGATAAATGACATATATACATATGTATATATGTACATATATATATGTAAATATATATATTAGTTAATAGACATACAGTGGGGTAAATTTAAATCACAAATTGGCCAATGATAGATTGCTCAACAGTTAAAAGGAAAAACAAGTTGCCAACACACACACACACACACACACACATACATGCACACACACACACAGAGCTCTCTTTCTATCAACTGCAGTTCGAACATCGCCAATGCAAATTGTTTATAATTTGATGTGCTAATTGGGGCTGCCAGCAATTAAATGATCAATTAAAGATTTGCCATGCTCAATGGTTGAGTTAAACGTCTGCAGTCAGAGTTCAGATCCGTCTGCGATGTGGAAGGATGAAAATGAGCTGAAATTACTATTGAGATATTGTGACAAGGCGAGAGTGCGAGAGTGTATGGATGGATGAATGAATGTTGCCTTCGAGGCGGACAAATGATTGCATCATAGTAAAAATAAATCAAACAAACCACACAAATCACAAATCAATAATAGAGTAAAGAGCCCTGACTGGGCACAGAGACAGAGCAATGGCAACAACAACAACAATAATAACAACAACAATAATAACAATAACAATAACAATCACAATAACAACAAAACTTATTATTTGACGCATTGTCAATGTGATCTTGATAACTGGCCGGTTCGGCATGGTACGGTTAGGTTCGCTCTGGTCCGGGCCGGGGTCCGGGCCCGGCCTTTTGAGTGATTTCTATTTAAATGGCTTTGTCAACGAAATTCGAGAAGCCAAAAAAACAACTAAAAAGTTTTCGTTGGGTACAGCCGCGTAATGAGCAAAGAGTGAAGAGAGATAAAAATTAATAATACAAATAATTGGGAAAAAAAACGAGAGATATAAATAGGTATATACACATACATACATACAGCGTGTGTGCGTTCGTATTGGAGGCAAAAAAGTCAATCGAAATGAAATGAAACCTCACTTAAGGCTAGGCGAGGCGACGCCAAGGCGTCACAAATTGACAAAGACTCGATTCCGTATTAGAGCCGAGCAGCGTCGCCGCCTCTGCCTCTGCCTCTGCTTCTGCCTCTGCCTCTGCCGCTGGCACTGCCGCTGCCTCCATCAGCATCTCCATCACTGATCCCAGCTACAGCTTTCAGTGGGCAGAGGCAGACATTGGGCGTGCGTCGATGTATCTATGCTAAACAATGGAGCTCTACGGTCTGGAAGCTCTCTCGGCTTTGCCTCCGCCCGATAAGCTATCAAAATGTCGCGACGCGATCTTGACTTCAATTCAATTCATGAATTGAAACGGACCAAGTAACGGATGTGGATGTGGCTCTGGCTCTGGCTCTGGCTCTGACTTTGACTGGGGCTATGAATGAATGAGCTATAGCAGAGCTCCAATTCAAATTGAAATTGGCAGCTCGAGTTCTTGTTGCTGCTGCGTGGGCGTACATTGAAGCTTGGCTGTTCTTTTTCTTTTTCTTTTTTTTTTTTTTTATTTTTTTTATTTTTTCTTATTTTTTGTTACTTTTTTTATGCTTAAGTCTGCGCAGTTTAGACGCATGTGACAAGGGCCAGAATGAGTGTGATGCTTGCCAGCTGGCCAAAAACAAATTGCCTTGCATATTAATTTGAGCAGAGACAGAGAGAGAGAGAGAGAGGGAGAGCGAGCGAGAAAAAACACAATATCTATGCAAATTAATAATAATACAAAACGACGCGTTGAGGCACAAAAATATTAAAAATATATAAAAATATATATACGTTTTTATAAATAACGTTGTGTGTGTGTGTGTGTGTGTGTGTGTGTGTGCCTGCATATACTAACACAAAATATGCTCGATGTTTTAATTTATGACCCAGCCGCTTTGAAATTAGCTAATAAAGCGCGGCGGCTACAACAACAACAATGACAAGAACAGCCTCAAAAATATAATAAAAATAACCAAATATCAGAAGAAGCAGAAGCAGAAGAAGAAAAAAAACTTATCAAAATGTGTGAATAATGTGACCCGAACGGGTCGCTCGAGCAGCGCTCCGAGAGTTTCGTCGGGCTCCCATTGTGTGCGCTGCACAGTAGTTTTCTGGGGTTCAGGTAGCCCCATCGCATATGAATATAGATATGCATAGTGATATTTAGTATGTTGGTTAGTTGTTAGTTGTGGATTGCCCATGTTTAGCCTTTGACTGTTGCTGCTGTTGCTGCTGCTGCTGCTGCTGCTGAGACCTCTGCCCTTTGCCTAATTAACAAGCAAACCAACAAAACAACAAAAAATCAAAGAAAAACTAAACTGGGCGGCATTAATATGCCCATTAAAATTATGAAAATCCATTTCGGTTTCAATGCGCTCTCATATTATGCACTCATTGGGACTCATCATGGAATTTCCTGCTCAGCTGCAATATGGATTTATCACAGCTCGCTTCTAGCCCAGTTTTCCAGTATGTATTAGCCAGAGCGCAATTATGGAGTTGCTACATGTATGCTGCCCTTAAAGTTCAGTTGTTGCGTTACATATTTAGATATGTGTGAAGAACTATAGCCATTATAGAGCTGTTTTCTTTATTAGTCTATCTATATATATCCTATTCTGATATCAAATACTTGTTTTCTTCAATTAAGTGGAGCAGAAGAATAATAATCGAGCGCTCTTTAAGACTCGATTGTAGACCAGTTGGTCTATAGAGCAGTGGTATGTTCCAATCTGTTTAGCCTTAAAGCCCTTTCTGCTGTATCTCGGGAACTACAAATTTTATGAATATATTTTCAGCATAGCTTTAGATATGCATTCGTCGTTCAAACATCAAATCATTTCTTTTGGCCATATACATTATGGTATATTAGCTGATTTATCGAGACAGAAATGGAATTTTGTGTCTTATTCATTAAATACTCAATAATAGACTAACTATAGATTAATAGTGTGTATGATTATAGCTGAGTATCAGAAAAGATATCTAAAGATTCGACTATATATCTCGAAAACTCTAGTTATAAGTGGACATTTTTCCATACTTTAGCTATACAATTTCTAATCGCATAGTAAATAAATGTGCTAGATGACTTATGAAGGTGGAAGTAGTATTTAAACTCTGTTAATCAAATGAAAAGATTTTCAAATTTCTTATGCAAAGTTAACCAAATTTTCACTTTTAACAAGATTGAAACCTAAGCAATGCTAGGATATAGCCAACTCTAAGGTCGAATTCATTCACATCAGCTTTAGTCAGTCTTATAAGTAACACGAAGACCTGAAGTTTACTTCTGATATCTATTGGGAGTATAAGTTCGGGCCGACGGTAAATGTTTGAGACCCAATTCTTGATAACTAAGAGAACTATGTCAAACTCGAAGAGAACAGATCGATTGGGAAAAGTTAGTGAGAGATAACTAAAAATGGACGACCTTGCAATATTATCAAATAGTTTCTCAACTAGGCTGTCAAGATAATTCGAGAGTAAGGCCTTCTTAACTTAAGTACAATGCGTATAAATTATAGCTAAATAGAGATATAGGTATAATCCGTGAGAGTCGTGATGGCATTGGCCGGCGTCATTTGGTTAGTTCATTGAAATATGGGTTATTATATTACATTGCTGGTTGGTAGTAAATTTCTGTTATAGATTGATATTGATAGATGGCTTTGGTGCACATCTGGAAACAGCACTCACCAAAAAAAAAAAAACACACACACACCAATATCGCGGAGCTTGAGCGATTCCCGATGCTGTCACTGTCGCCGTACGGATATTCCAAGCGAGCAAAAAAATATACCGTTTAAGGATATCGGATTGCGGATATGTTGATATTATTTGTTATATAGATCCAATGGTTGGCGTCGATCAATGCCTATGAGAATAATATGATGATATCGACTCTGGTCTGCGGCGCGTTATTCGGTATTCAGTTATTTGGATAGTTGAGTGTTTTGTTGTTTTAGCCAGGTTAAGGGCAGATTCACTTGCTGCGGCAGACACCAAAAAAAACAATGCACAATTTATCGAACGGTTTTAGTATCTTTTAGAACTTTAGCTAACGGCTCTTGTTGCTGTTGCTGTTTTTGTTGTTGTTGTTGTTTTCGTTGTTGTTGCTGTTGTTGTTTTGTGTTTAGGATTTTGCACACGCACGTTATTTAAATGTTTGCTATTTGTTGTTTTTGCTATGTGTGTGTATGTGTGTGTGTATGAGTGTGTCTGTGTAGTTTAATGTATATTGGAGTGTGTGCGTGACACGGCGTTGAATAAACGCGACGAAATATAACGGTGAACGGTAAACGATTGAACGCTGATTTGAACCAACAACAAAACGAGCGAGCGGAGCGACGAACGCACAACCCGAGCGGCACGAATGTTACTTTGGAACTGATTTTCGTCGTGACACCTTCAATGCGAGCAGCACCAGCAGAAGCAGCGTTAACAGCGTTAACAGCAGCGACAGCGGCAGCAGAAGTCGTTCGACCAGTCCAATTTGTTGTTGTTGCTGACTGCGCTGCCTTTGCCTTTGCCTTTGCCTTTGCTGTTGACGTTGCCGTTGCCGTTGCCGTTGCCTCTGCTCTCGTCGTAGTCGTCGTCGTCGCCGTCGTTTATCGTCGTCGTCAATCGTCAGCAACAGCAATAGCAACAACAAAAACACGAGTCCAAGCGACTTCCTTTTTCAACGCACGCACACATGCACAAAGTGAGCGAGAGCACAATGCTTTAGCAATGGCTGACAGCGAGCGCAAGCCGCGTTCACCGTCTGCTAGAGCGAGACAGCGGGAGTGCTGAAAGCAGCGACTGCCTGGCTGGTTGGCAGCTCGCATTTATACACTCTAACAGTGCTTGCACTTTTGTCTCGCTCTCGCCAGCCGTGCAGCGTGGCCAGTGTGAGCAGGCGCGCTGCACTTGGCAGCTGTATTTACCTATGTGTTGTTGCTGTTTCTGTGTTTTTGCCGAACCACACCCCCAAAAACAATGAAAATTGCTGCTGGTTTGCTGTATGTTGTATGTGGTTGTTGTTGCTGCTGCTGTCGCTGCTCTTGCTGGCTGTCGCTTCTTCGCACTCGGTTCAACAACCAAGCAGTAGTACGCCAATTTTACTTTTTTTATTACGTTTTTTGTCTTTTTTTTTTTTTTTTTTGCCTTCTTGTTTTTGCACAAATTGTTTGATTCGCCTTAGTTGTTGCTCTTGCCGTTGTTGTTGCTGCTGCTGTATTTTGCGCGCGCAATGAAATTTTAATGAAAATGACAGACCAAACACACGCAAAACTCAACTACTAAAGCAACGCAAAATTGTTAGTTAGCAGGAATAAAAATAAATAATAAAATGAAAATCTTGCAGCAGACTGCGCGCGCGGGCAGCGCACCAATGGACCTGGTCAGGAGGACAAACACCGGCAGAGCCAGTCAGGACCCAAAATTGCTGTACACAGGGAGCAACAGTCACGCTGATAGAGCCAGAGTGATATGTACATATATTCATATATATATATATATATATATATATATATATATATATATATATATATATATATATATATATAAATATATACATATATGTGTGTACTATATATAAAGCCCACCCCCAGCCAGCACTCGCAGCTCTGGGCCAGCCTGCGTATGAAGAATCATTCACATTTATGCTAATTTAAACGAGATAGTTGCAAATAAAACAGTATTTTAAAACGAAACACAGATTTCTATCTGCATTTCATCGATTATTTATGTCGACTGCATAATCAATAAATCAAATAAATCATAATTATGCCTTTAAGATAACAAGATCAACTCTGCTCCACAATGGTTTATGACTTAATTATTCATTTATATATTATTAAGTTTCCTCATATGCTAATATACGTTTCACATCCACTGTTAAAACATAGCTTCGGCTCCACTGTGCCTGACAGTTAGCCTGTCCACAACAACAAAATGGTTGACATGGCCCCTCGTTCGGCAAGGGGAGGCAAAAATAAAACAACAACAAAAAAATCAAGTAGGGAAAACCTTATCAAATTTTCATCACAATTTCAAATAGCTGACGACAGACATTTTTTTTTTTTATTCATATCATTTTTTTTTATCCACGCCCACACAGAAAGGAAAGTTGTGAAAATGTTGGTTGTTTTTTTTTTTTTTTATGGATTTCTCTTGTAAATTTTCTCGTTTGACTGGGCCCAAAATAAATTGTGTTCTGCTAATTGATGTATATATCAAACAAGCCGTAATTATACTTACAACGCCCCATCCTCGCCTCTCAGCCTCTTACGCTCTCTGTCTAGCAATTGCATGGGCGCTCTCTCGCTCTCCCGCTCTCCCGCTCTCTCTCTCTCTCTCGCTCTGTCTAAGGTCATGCAAATGCAGACAAAATTACAGTTATGGCAGCTTAACATACAAATTGGGAGCCAGAGTTGAGAAAAAAAAAAAAAAAACATAAAATAAAACAGAATAACGGCAAAGTTGAGCAGAAATTTTAATTGTGTTCTTAAAGCCAGAGCGAACTTTGCACTTAAAGCCAAATTTAGCAGTTTTAGGGCATAGCTATAATGAATTGCGCGGGGATATTATGATTTAATTATCAATAATAATTATTATGTTTTATTTAACTACAATTTAATCAATGGAAAATAAGCAACATTTCATAAGCATTGCAAAAGTTGCATAATTTGAATAGATTTTTACTGTAAATCTATATAAATTTGAGCTTTTTTATAGCTAATATGTATGACATATAAAACTACATATATATATGATGGCATTTGTTAGTATATACATATATTATAAATCTGCTAGTAATAGTAATTTGTATAAAAAGTTGTTGTTCAACTTTTTAATCGATATTTAATTAGTTCAGTTTAATTTATTAATTGCCTTTGCTTGTCTTCACACCTTTCAATTTGCCATAAGAAGTTTTAATTCGATTACACCTGCGATTTACATTGTACAGACAGGCAATATATATATATATATATATATATATATATATATATATATATATTTAGCTAGTCCATCGCAGCTGTTATTAGTTAGTGAAGAGGCATAAGCCCATTTGTATTGACTGAGCAGCTCTTAGACAGACCTAAATTTCTATTATATTATATATGCATATCGCAATAAAAGTAAAACTATTATTGAATTCTATTCCATTCAGCATTCGCTCACTGCATCTGCAGTCGGAGCTGCAGTCGGACTGTCCATAAATTTGTATGTGTATTTATATGTGCGATTTTTAACTACAGTTTTACAGAGTGCGGTTTAAAAGCAAAGAACTCTGCTCTCGCTGCTGCTCGTTTATTTGACGCTCGCAAATGGAAAATGTCCGAAAGAAAAAAGTCCAAATACAATGAGAGATATGCAGAACAAGCGGGGGCGAGGGCCCGACTAGATAGATACCCATCGATAGATGGATACGTATTGAAGCGAAGCGTGCCATGCAATGGAAACCTCAACTAATTGGAGTTGGTTTGGCTTTGCTGTTAGCCTTGGCAATGGAGAAGCGACATGGCTTGAAGCACAAGTCCATATACCCAGTCTGCAGCATTTATGCACAGATCTAGGGTATTAGGTAAGGGAAAAAAGCTACAAATAAAATGGAACCAAAAGCTTGCGCTTGTGTGGGTGTATTGTGCATACATATATGAATATGTATGAGTATGCATGCTACATTGTTGTTGCTGTTGTTGTTGCTGTAGTTGTTGCTGCTGCTGTTTCATATGTGCAGGGTTCGACGCCATTGCCCTGCACATTTTTCATAGGCGACAGTTTTGATTGCGGGCGCGACAGGAGCGCGACGCTAAGAATGGAGAATATGGGCAAGGTGGAGATTTGCTGTGTGTGTGTGTGTGTGCGCGTGTGTGTGTGCGTGTGCGTGTGCGTATGGGTGTGGGTGCTTAGCTACTGCACAACAATAGCAACAACATGAGGAGCAACAGCAACAACTTTTACTCGCTGCTCCGCTTGACTCGGACCTGGACTTCAACTTCGCCATTCGCCCCAGCGCTGATTAACGACAATTCGTTTGCCTGATTTTTTATTGCCATATGCAGCACTGCTGCCACTGCTTGTTGCTGCTGCTGCTGCTGCTGCTGTTGCTGTTGCTGTTGCACATTCATTAGGCGCTGTCGTAGGCGCGTGTCCAGACTCCAGTTGCCAGTCTTGGGCCAGTAAATTTCATTAGCGCCTGAGCCGTTGTCTTTTATTGTCTGCAATGCTGCGAGCGGGGGGCGCTGCTTCTCGGCGCCGAGGGGGCGTGGCATAAATATCATGATTAAGTTGCATACAACGCCAGCAGCAGCCGAAACTCTGACATGCACGACAACAACAAATGTCGCAAACACCATCAATTGGCCAAGCGCGGCGTATACGTAATATTTGATGTCTACTCGCACGCCGAGATTGACTTTACCGCTAGCTAGCTAGCGGGGCCAGTAAATTGTACGACAATTGATTGAAAAGAAAGTCGCCAGCTCTGCAGCGCTAATTAATCTGATGTGTTATTGGAAATGCCAACGAGTTTTCATTAGCATCCAGAGAGTCGCACCTCATCTTCGCTCCACTTGCGTTGAGAAGGTGAAAAAAGAAAACGGCTAGATTTAGCTGGGTCTTTGCATTGCACTAAGTGAAGATGGTGTGTGAGTGCATATGCGTATATGTATGTGTGCATATATGTGTGTGTATTGGCTTTTATGTATGTGTGGGTGGCGTGACTTCTACTTTTAGTTATCGATGTAAAAAGTACATTGCGTTTTTCTTTGGCTTTTCTTTTCTTTTTCAAGTTGAAAACCTTACACAATCAGCAATCTGATATATTTTAAATAATATATCAAGTTAGGATGTGCTATTTAGTCACTGAAGCACCGCAAATTTAGTTCTATTTGTTTTTTAATGCAAATTGATCTAGTGATCTGTATAACATTTGTTAGTTGTTATATGGTCCCCGATTTGCTTAGCAAAAATCTATTGTTACTTGAGACTCAAAATAAGTCAAGTTACTGTTTTCACATATTCTAAGCTAATGCAAAATCACAGTTAAGCTCGTCTTATTTACCTTTCTGCTTAGCTATATTATATTATTTGTATAAATATTATTTGTATAAATAACTTATATAAATTCTGGAGCTCGACGCACTTGACTTATAACTTCTGTATTACTTGACGGATTCCAATGAAATTTTTAGCATATGATCTAGATATTCTACTAAATATTTCTGATTTCTGGAAAAATTCAAACTCTGTCAGATATTCATTATATGTACAACTGAACTTAAATTGAACGACTTTTTTTTCAATTAGCAACCAGTATCTAATGTATAATATAATATATATAATATAATATAATATATATAATATTATATAACAATATAAAAAACAACGCAGAAACACGGAATGAAATGCAAAGTTTTTAGCAAATATTGTATATAAAATGTATAATTTTATAGCGGATAACATTTCAACCGTTTCTGAAGCAAACTCGCTCTACGCTTTCTTTCGCGGGCGGACAAACAGGCGGACATAACTGTATCAACTCTATCAGTTATCCTCACCACAAATATGTATACTCTATGGGGTCTGCCACGCCTCCTTCTGCCTGTTACATAAACTAAAACGAAAGCATTGTATACGGATTTTGCATTTTTTAATAATTATATAACTATCAATATTCCTCTCACCTACATTCAGAGAAATGAACTATGATATATATATTTATATAGACATATTCTAGAAGCATAAATTATATTTAAGCATAGGTACAAAACACATCACCTGGAATAAAAAATTATTAGCTAAGTGAAGGCTCTAGGGCCTCAAGGTGCCAAGTTGAATGGAATGGAAATGCGCGGCGCAAGTGAAAATGTGGAAATTCGTGAGATGTCTTGTTAAAGGGCAAGTGGAAATTTTGTCAAGGGCTGCGAGGTTCGTTCATTAAAAGGTCGCAGCTCAAGCAAATGGAACAAGGGATCAATGCAGCTGGTGCAGGCAGACGGGCGGGCGGGCCAGCGGTCGGAGCGATCGGAGCGGTCGGAGCGGTCATAGCGGGCGGCGATTGTAGCGGACAAGAGGTAAAAGCCAGGCTCAGGCCGGGGACCACCGCCGTGCGTTCGTGATGATGATAATGGTTTAGTTTTATATTTTGTGATGGTTTTATGATGCGGTTAAGCGCTCAAACCGCAAAGTGGCCGGCGCGCGCGACCAGCGCAGCTTGAGGTAGAGGCCGAGCTGGAAGGACGCCGAGCCGCACTCAAAAGGAGTCGCATAAGCTGCACAAGTTTCAGCCCAAGACGAGCCGGGGCCAGGCCAGAGGCAGAGGCAGAGGCAGAGGCAGAAACAGAGCGAGAGAGGTGGGCAGAGGTAAGGGGCAACAGCAGCTACCTGATACCGAGTGCGTCCGCGTTCCGCAGAGGCAGAGCGCGCGACATAGAAAATAGCAAAAGGATTAACCGCATTCCGAGCGGTTTTGGCTTTGGCATACGGTATTCGGTGTTCGGTATTCGGCACGGATTGGGCCAGCGACGGCGGCAAGCTATCGAGGACGCTGCGGTTAGCAGGATGAACGCCTTAATCGCGCTCATTGTCTCAGGGCAGGCCGAAGCATGCGGAAACAATAAAAATGCGAGCGCATTAATCTCAGTCGCAACAGGAGCTGGACTGGACTGGACTGGACTGCAGTCGCAGGACTCCAATTGCGAGCCCTAATAATTACCTGAAGACCGAGGTGATTATGAGTTTATGATCTCTCGGCGCGGAGCGTGTCAGGTAGCAAAGTGCAGAAATTTAACTGGAAGCAACAACAGCAGCAGCGGCAGCAACAGCAGGAGCTACGCTTTGCCGATAGTCGACGGCTTTACGCCTTGGCCAAATCCGTGCTGACTTAATAAAGCTGAATCCCCCCGCTAGCGGCAGCTACTTGAGCTCACGGATTTATGGGTTTTTGGTAATTGAAACCCCGGGACCAGTGTCAGATCCAGCCCGACCCGATGCAGATACAGACACAGATACAGATACAGATACAGGCGAGATATAGTATGCGAGGCTGGGCAGCGGCATGCAACAACATTGACGATTATCACCGATTATCACGTTTTCGATAATGAGATTTCGTTTTATGATTTCGCCAGCACTTTACCCCTTTTGCTCGAATCTCCTCTCATTTTTTTTCCCACTTTTTTTCTTTTGGTTACCATCGATCGCTGCTGTTGCTGCTGCTGCTTCAGAGAATTTAAGGGCGGTTTTCTCTTATTTATTTATTTTTTTTTTTTTGAGGCACTGGGCTGGCAATTAAGTTATGTCAATCCACTTGCCATATGCCGGCTGCGACTTGTGCCCGGGCGGGCTGTGGGGACTCGGACGGAGATTTGCGTTGTAAGTTGGCCCTGATGTTTGCCTTTTGGGTGGTTGGCAGCAGTATTTGGACGCGCAGCGATTAGCCGGTGAGTGGAACGCGCTTACGAATTCATTGCCATATCTTAAGCTAGTTGTTGACACACTGAAAGTGCCGCCACGCCCATCATCGGGGTCGCATGCCCGCTGCTAGTGCTATGGATACCATTCGATGTATCAATTGCAAATTGCATTGCCCTCGGAAGTGGCCCGTGGCTCGAGTGCAATTGACTGTGTAAGACTCTACTCAAATAGAGCAACAATTATTTCCAGATTAACTTTGCCCGAAAACAGATTTTCGATTGCTTACAGGAGGATGCTACTCCTTCCCAGCTGGGCAGATGAAGAGCAAGAACAACATTTGTCTGTTGCCCAAGGAAAAGCAGAGAACTCAACATTGGGCTGCACAATATCGAAAAATATTAACTAAAAAATCAGTACAAAAAGTAAATTTGAGAATATAATGAACAATTATATTTCTATATGGATATGGAGTGCGAGCAATAGAAAAATGTTCATTTTGTTCTGCTTGAGAAATTTGTTTAGTTGATCCATTAGAATTCCATATATATATATATATATATATATATATATATATATATATATATATATATGTATATTTACATTTTTATACATTTACTTGTTCATTTATTCATCATTCATTTATAACAAATTTATATAATATTAAAATACGAATTATTACTATTAATTATTATAATAATAATTATAAGTATTTACTTATTGATTTAATATTTTAAATATTTATTGAAATATGTATATAAAAAATAAAATAAAATTTTCAACTTTATTATAGATGTGAGTAATAAACAAATATTCAAAATATATTTATCAGCTCTTAATGCTCTTTCACAAAAGTGAGATCTGCTGATTTATGTAATGTGAGATGTGACATAAATCACAGAGTGTCAGAGGCAGTAAGGCAGAGTAAGGCAAATATTTTTATTGAAGCGAACTTTGCATATTTTGAAATGCATGCAATGTATCCATATATATAATTACATAAATATATTTATAATAACAAAAACGATTGCCAATTCTGTTCTTTTTGGTCACTCTATTAACAGCTCAGACTTACGCTCAATCTTAAAATAGAGAAATTGCTGAAATATTTTGTCAAAATAATGTTTGTTTTTTTTAAATAAAACTTCTTTGGAGAGGCTTATTCAATCAGTAAAATATTGATTATGGACCATGCTTGCTCTGAAACCTAATATGCCTCAAATCAGAGATCCATTGTACAGCTGAAAATCACAATTTGAAAAATTTTTAGCGAAACGTTTTGAAAATTTGTGTTCCAGAATTTTCGAGTTCTTGCTATTATTATTATTAAATTATCTTAAAATTTAAATGCTAAGTCTGGCAGTCAGACTGGTTATAGCTTACAGATAGATAATGCTAGGACAGTTCCAGAAGTACACGACCCTATACTCCTCTATATTCTATACCCTGCTTATAGTATGAATTCTCTAGCTCATATGTGTATGTATATATATATATATTAATCGAATAATATGCACATAAATATGGTATTTTATATACAAATTTTATATTTACATATTTTGGGCATTTGAAATGTGTATAATATATTAATTTACATCATTTGCGAGCATAATATATTTGATTAGTTTATGTATAATTTTGTTTATTTTTTTAACTGATTAAACACAAAATGTGTATATTAAGAAATAATATATATAAAATAAAATAAAATAACAATTAAATTTGCATTAATTTGATTTGATTTTTGCTTTTTGTCAGCTACTTGATTTCCAATGCAAATGAAATATTTTTACTTCTTCATTAATATTGATTTACATAGCTAACAGGAAATGTCTCGCTTGAAATAAACTAAACAAGGAAGAGTGTAAAAATTGGATTAAAAAAAAATACAAAATATGTATAAAATGTTAATAAAATAGGTAAATAAATATATATATATCTTTAATATTTTATACACATTCTGTATTCCATTGCATTAACATATCTCTGGAGCAACTCCAACTATATACTAAAATGAATATAATTTATTAATAATAATCGCGCAAATGCTGAATATTTCCATCAAATAATTTCTGTTCCCATTTGCCGTTTCGATTGTTCTTGAATTGGAATTGCTGCACTCCTGCTTCTCCTTCTCTGCTGCTCATTTCCCTGCGCAGTTGGCGATCAAAACTTTGTATTTATTTTACCACATTTCCCAGGCCATTTCCCAGCTTATCGTATGGTCGCAGATGCAGCGATTTTCATTAATAAAACTGACTTAAATTACAAAAGCAAATAAATCAGTTAAAAGAGAACAGCGACAAACGCGCGCTCTGGCCCAGCAGCAGCAGCAGCAGCAGCAGCAAACGGAAAGAAGCAACAAAAACAAACCAGTGAAGAGGAAGAAACCTGCCAAGTTGTAGATCATACGGCAACCAAAAACAACAACAACAACAACCCGTAATAATAACAACAAGAACAAGCCGTCAGACCTCCTCTTGCTTGATCGACAGCCACTGTCTCAGCGCAAGTCTCGAGCCGAGTTTCTCTGAGTGCTTGGAGATTTGTGGCCGTCCGTTCCGTCGCGCCAACTCCAGCTCTCAGCTCTCAGCTCTCAGTCTCAGCTCTCGGCTCTTGGGGCAGTGAGTTGTTGCACGGCCGTTCATCATATACCCTTCAGTCCATTTAACACGTTTCTGACACTAATCCTGCCTTGATGAAACTAATTTTTTTCATGTGGCACGGCCTCCACAGTGCCAGTTGATTTATTTCAGCGTGCGCTGCTGGCGACCAACTTAGACAAAGTATGCTCTGTATATAGACGGCCATATATATATAAGGTATATAGCTCTATATGCATATCAGACTCTCTGACAGAGTGACTGACGGAGTGACCGACTGACGGACAGTCGGAAAGTCTTTGGCTCGCCAGTCTCTCAGCTTCTGCTTGAACTCACACGCAGCCAATTCGAGTGTAGCCAACGTTTCGGTCCCGAGATCGCTTGCTGTGATATGTATGACTATATCTCTGGCATGATCTTGCCACAAATTAGTTTGGTTAGCTGCCGTTGGACGATGACGACGTCGTCGTCTCCAACGTTTCTGCTGGCCATGTCAATCACTCAAAATTTGTATGCAACGATCCGATCCGATACGATACGATACGATCCGATGGCGATGGCGATGCCGATGTCGATGTTGATGCCAGTGCTTTGCTGAAGCAACTGCAACTCAAACTCCAACTCCAGCTCCGACTGCGACTGCGACTGCGACAGAGATAGAGACAGTGCAATGTCATGCTTCATTTCCTGAGTTGTCAATTTGTCGGACTTGTTGGAGCGACTCTGCACAGTTTCCAAAAGCAGTTTATGGACGGGGCACCGGGATGTACACGCCTGCGATGAGTAGCCGAAAAAATGCAAGCTGCCTGCTGTTGCTGGACTGGCAATACCCTGTAAACAGGCTGAAATGTGTCTAAATATTCAGCTGAATCCAAAAACGGAGACTTTCGATAGTGTTCATGGTAGGCGAGCTTCACTGTAAGGGCTCTTGCAATATAAACATATATAATAATATATTCTAAACATATATAAATAATATTATATAAACAAGTTCAGATCACCTCCAGACATTCCCTCAATTTAGCCATTTTACAGGGTATTTTGAGATTTTGCTGCTCGCTTTCGAAACGCAGCAGCTCCGTAGCCGTTTAGTTAGAAAGCAAAACAATAAATATTAAAAACTAAAGCAGAGAATTACCGCTTAATGCCATTAAAAGAGTAGCAGGTGCGGCGCAGCAGCGCAGCTGAAGTCGCCCGAGCGAAGGGGGCCACAGCTGAGAGTGAAATCCGTGGGAGGAGGCCGGGGAGTTGCTTGGCCTGACAGCGAAATGCTGCTCCAAAGTTGTCGACTGAAGCGATGAAACGACATATAGAATATACATTTCAATGTTGTTTGTTGCTCTGCACTTGATATAACTATCATGGAATATAATGCTTCATTCTTTTCAAACTGCAAGAGGTCAAAGTGGGAGCTAGAGCAAGAAGCTGGAGCTGCAAAATGTGCCATGGCACAAGTGCTTGGAGAAGTGTCGGCGAATTTGTTGCTAAGGTTCAGCTGTGGAAGTAGAATGGAAGCTGGTCAAGGGCTCTTCCAGCTTGAAGGTTCATGGGGTCTCACACCCAAAATTGTATTTTGCATTGATTTAAATGGAAAAAGCATGGGTCCGTCGAATATGGGCAACCTTGTAGGGCTGCTAGATGGGTCACTCAAATATGGAGAGCCCTGTATATATATGCGGGAGCATAAATAGGGAACCCCATCCAAAGGGAGCTTAAGGTATTTCAATTGAAATACATTATTATCTATTATTATTATTATTATTATTAATATTATTATTATTATTATTATTATTATTATTATTATTATTATTATTATTATTTTTATTATTATTATTATTATTATTATTATTATTATTATTATTATTATTATTATTATTATTATTATTATTATTATTATTATTATTATTATTATTATTATTATTATTATTATTATTACTATTATTATTATTAATATTATTATTATTATTATTATTATTATTTTTATTATTATTATTATTATTATTATTATTATTATTAATATTATTATTATTATTATTATTATTATTATCTATAATTCATCACAAGCCAAATAACCCATTAGCCAGTGCTTGACTTTTAACTTAAATTCAATTTAATATTAATTCTAATGTCTAATAAAGAAAGCTATAATATATCACTCCTAAAATTATGATGTATCAGAATCGCAGCCAAGTAGCAGGCATACAAATTGAGTGGCTAGAACAGATCAACAATGCGAGCTCATAAAATGGTTGCAACTGAGACGTCAACGCCCAAAGGCAAACACTGCTGGGAGGAATGAATATACATATATATGTATACAGATATATATATATATATATATATATATATATATATAGGGAAAGTGGTTGCAGAATGTGTGAGGGCCGAGTTGAGTGCGAAGGCAGCGCAATGATCGATTGAATGCGGATCGATTGGGCGGGCTGCCAGCAAAGTGAGCAGCCACAAAGGAAGCCTCTCCAAGTAATTGCCAAATAATTGCAGACGCACATAGAAAGAGAGAGAGAGAGAGAGTGCGTGTGTGTGTGAGTGAGAGAGCAAAGTACACGCTCTTATCGATCGTAGCCTGCAGCGTTTGTTGCTCCTTTTATTTTTTTTGCAGTGCTCGCTGCAGGCTATTTGCACATCGGGTTACCATAGAGCCGCAGATAGAGTCTAACGATAGGCACACACGCACAATCAGACTGCGTGTGCGTGTGTGTGTGTGCAATCATGCGCAATTAACTCGGAGAAGTAGTTGGCCCGAGCAATGGGAATGGGAATGGGAATGGGAATGGGAAGGGGAACGGGAATGGGAATGGGTTTTGGTTTATGTTTAGGTTTGAGCTTGCTCTCGTGGTCTTGGTCTTGCGAGTAATTCGGTGCGAGAGGACCGCTTTTTGCCAAAGACAGCCACCGACACGAACAGCAATAACAACAACAACAGCAACAGCAACATCAACAGCAACAACAAGCAGAACAACAACGACAACAACAACCACCGACACAGACAACGTGATGCCCTTGTGAGTTTTTAATTGAATGCATTTCAGCGTAAAAGGTGAAAATACTTTTACCTCCTTAAACCAGAGAAACGAAAAAAACACACACACACACACCCAGAGAAAACAAAATAAGTGAAATATAAAATTATGTTGGGAATATCAGCAACTGCAATACCCTGGAATTACTTATTTCTTTGCTCTCTTTGTAATTGCTGCTGCTGTTGCATCAATTCTTCGTTCTTTCTCTCTCTCGCTGAATGTGTTTCCCAATTTTACTTTCTTATAGCTTCCTATCTTTTTATCTACATTTCTCAATATTTTCCGATTTTTCTTTCTTTCTTTTTCTGTCTTTCTCAGCTTTTATAAAGTCATTATCATGCCTCTCTCTGTCTCTCTCTCTTTAGCTGTTATTCTGCTTCTGTAGATACAGAAGACATATCTCTCTCTCTCTCTCTTTCTTTCCTTCTCCCTCTCATCCACATCAATTTATTATGCATTTTGCAAAAGCTGTCCTAAGAAATGGAAAACTTTATCCGAGTTTTAATAAGATCACATCTATCTCTATCCTCTCTCTATCCTCGCTCTATCATCTCTCTCTATTCTCTCTCTATCCTCTCTCTATTCTCTCTCTATCCTCTCTCTATCCTCTCTCTATTCTCTCTCTACCCTCTATCTATCCTCGCTCTATCATCTCTCTCTATCCTCTCTCTATTCTCTCTCTGTCCTCTCTCTACCCTCTATCTATCCTCTCTATCCTCTCTCTATCCTCGCTCTATCCTCTCTCTATCCTCTCTCTATTCTCTCTCTATCCTCTCTCTATTCTCTTTCTATTCTCTCTCTCTCTCTCTCTCTCTCTCTCTCTCTCTTTCCTTCTTCCTCTCATCCACATCAATTTATTATGCATTTTGCAAAAGCTGTCCTAAGAAATGGAAAACTTTATCCGAGTTTTAATAAGATCACATCTATCTCTATCCTCTCTCTATCCTCGCTCTATCATCTGTTTCTATTCTCTCTATATCCTCTCTCTATTCTCTTTCTGTCCTCTCTCTACCCTCTATCTATCCTCTCTATATTCTCTCTCTATCCTCTCTCTATCCTCGCTCTATCCTCTCTCTATTCTCTCTCTATCCTCTCTCTATCCTCTCTCTATCCTCTCTCTACCCTCTCTCTATTCTCTCTCTATTCTCTCTCTATTCTCTCTCTATCCTCTCTCTATTCTCTCTCTATCCTCATCGCACATTCTCATTATATAGCATATCTGTTAGTCGAGTACTTTTACATTTTTCTCTCACTCTCACTCTCCCTCTCTTTCTTCCTCACTTTCTCACTCTCTGCTTCGCTCTCCCTCCCTCTCTCTCTCTCTGCGTTTTCTCCGCACAGAGCCTCCCCCTGCTACTCGCCCGTACTCTTTTTTGCTTCGCTTGCTTATCAATTTCCATTTTTCCGGTTTTAAGCACACCAGCTCACACACTCACACACTCGTACTCACACTCACACTCACACTCACCCATTACTTTTACAGTTCTTGTCGCAGTTTTCTCGTGCATGTGTGTGCGTGTGTTTCTTTTTTTTCGAGCTGTTGGTCTTTTGCTTTTGCTGCTGCTGATTTTTCCATGAAATTGTATTTTACCTTTGCATTTTCCATCAGGTGGCTTGCCAGCTATTACTTATTACTTATTATATGTTATTATTTATGATGCCAGCTTCACTTCATTTCTTCTACAATATATGCAGTAAATAAGCAATCGAGTGTGTGTGTATGTGTGTGTGATGGCTATATAGCTAGAGCCATGGCATAAAGTAAATTAACAACATTTTGCCCAGCTGATTTTATTATATTATTATGAACATTATATTCATGTACAGTGTATATTTTCTTTTCTTAATACTCACCATGAACAGCCAAATCAATCGAAGATGGTTTCAAATAGCACCAAGTATTTGAAATGATCAACAAATTTCTCCTACATCTCCTGCACTCAAGTGCCCTCCATATATAGAGCAAAGATTAAGTTGGGGCTAAGTTTTCTTAAGAGGGAGAGAGAGAGACTACAGCAGTAATTCTCATTGTTCTTGACGAGATTCCAATGTCAGGATGGATGGACCTGCCTTGGCACTTTGCAAAGCAAATGTGGAAGGCATAAATATGGTTTACCTCGCGCTCTTCTTCTTATAATGCTTGATAATATTTGTCGGTAAAGCTTTGCCTTGAGTGGAAAATCGCGCTAATGAAAATATTTATTTTTAATTAATTTTCCGGATATTTGATAATTCACTTCAAAGTATATTTAATGCATGTGAATTCCAAACGAGTGCGAAGTCTTTCATTTCAGGCACTTGGTAAATTCTTAAAAGTCGAGTTGAGCTTTGTACAGAGCAAATGCTAAAGCAAAGGCAAAAGTAACTCGGAATTTGGCTAAATACGGAGCATATCCAGTTGCTACTCTTCTTCTTATTAATCATAATCATTGAAGAGACAGAGCATTGCAATCGGGTGCAATCAACTGGATAATACTCGCTCACGATCAATGAATGAAACGATCAATAATTTTGATCGCTTTGCCATGCCACAAGAGGCGGATCATTCGATTTGTAGGCCCGTTTAGGCAGTGGGTCAACAGCATATGTAGATATTTGTGGTCGACCACGCCCCCAGTTTAAGCTTGCTATATACTATATACTTAAAGTGCAATCCTTAAGGCTCTATAGCCATTGAGGCTAGCTGCAAAACTGTGCAAGATATAGCCACAATACAGGTAACTATACTCATTCACAAAGTGAAAAGGGTATATTGGTTTTCGCCAATATCTCTCCGCGTCTCTATTTGTTCTTCTAAACACCAATAAACCCAGAGATTCGGAATTCGGAATATATTTCAAATGCTGGCTCGTCTGGCCTCCTTGCGCTGCGGCTGCTGTTGGGGCGTGGCAGCGCTCACACAGAGCTGAGATGAATTCATTTATGCAGACAGCCGGAGCAACCTGCATTGCCGAAAACCAATATGCTCTACTCATTCCACAAGCGAGCATCAAACAAAATCGAAGCTGTGAGCGTTCAATAATATGAACTGACTGTAATCGCATTAGCTGCAGTAGATATCGATCTTCGACTGGCGCAGCTAGAAATCTCAGTCCGAGTTAGCATAAAATGCTATGGGAAACAGCGGCAGGAAAAGTTATGCATAAGTTTGGACAGACAAATGGCTGATAAATCTGGCAGGCACATTAAGACTTCAAAGCCATCAAATAAAAGTCAACAGCGAATTGCGCATACGCCGCGTGTTGCGAGCTGCAGGCAATTGTAAATAACACGTCTCTCTTCATCTCTCTCGCTCTCTCTCTCTCTCTCTCTCTGTCTCTCTCTCTCTCTCTCTCTCTGTTTTGTTTCTTGATGTGTGTCCATTGTGTGGTATTTCCGGTGGCTGGCAAAGGAAATTTTTATGACGTCAACAAGAATGGGAACGTCACTAACAAACGGAGCAACGGCAACAATGCCATCAGGTAGTAGTTCCCCGGCCGAGCTCTGATAGTTGTTGTCCAGTTATCGTGGCCAGCTCGCATAGAGAAACCAATAAAACGCGTTGAAAAGACGAACAGAATATCAAAATAATATCAATAATAGGAATAATACACAAAAATAACCCAAAGCCCCAAAACTCGACGCTTTCTTAGCCCTTACACTGGCCACAACACTTGCTGTTTAGCTTTGTTGAGATCGCCTCAGCAGCTGCTTTCATCTTTCATATATAATTTTTATTTTATTTTTTTTTTCTTTTTTTGGCAATGGGCCTACAAATTGGCTCGCTTGTCTGGGCCGGACCGAGCCGTGCATATATTACCCCTGCCCGACGCCTCATAATTAATTTTTGTTCACCATGAGCTATGCAGCGACTGCGGCCTGACGCGGCAGCGACAACAAAAATCAATAATACAAAAGATCTACCAAAAAACCAAAAGACTACAAAACTTCAGTTTTATGTGCAAGCATATACACGCATATACGTATAGGATTATATACATACATATATACATATCTCTCTTGAACTTCTTTCTGTATTTTGCTTTGCTTTTGGCTTTTTGTTTAATAATGAGACGACATTTCGAACGCATAAAATCGTCATAATAATTTTTGATATATGAAGCAGCACAAGCGCGATACAGCGCGCTAATATCAAACGAATTCTTTTCAAGATATAAAAAAAAATACACACAGACACATACAGAGAGAGTGTGTGTGTGAGAGAGAGAAAGAGAGACGCAACTGCGTCGCAAAGTCTCGTCGTGAGCATCTTTGAGTTCACTTAACGAAACTTGATTTTGAGGCAGCCACGGTAGCTGAATTGCCTGGGCGGGGGAGGGGAAAGAGGGGACATGGGGGCTAGGCTAGCCAATGCCTGACCATTCTTATAAGAAAAGCTATGGCAGAAGGCAGCATGCGAGAGCATAAATAAATAAAAGGCAGCCAGAAAAATCGACAAAAGAAAAAAAAAAAAATATATATATATATATACAACCGCAGCAGCAGCAGCAGCAGCAGCAGCAGCAGCAGGAGCAACAACAACAACAATAAAAAAAGAAGCATTAATCGTAACAATGTTATTAGTCGTACAACAGGGGATTAGGCTACCGATTCGTGCGCGAGGAGCTGACCAGCGAGCGGCTCTTGGCTCTGGGCTCTTGGAGCAGCCAGCGTCTTGGTTCGTTTATTGTCTGGGCGATTGGGAACCTGCAACGGTTGCTGCTGTTGCTGCTGCTGCTGTTGTTGTTGTTGTTGTTGTTGCTGCTTTTTTTTTGGGCGCGTTTTTATGGACAATCTTATGGCGGTGATTAAAGAGGGTGAGGCTCATTGGTGGCATTGGAGGCGAGGCCCAACGCCAACGCCAGCTGCGCAGCCATTGCCACCGTGTGCCACACTTTGTTGTTGCTGCTGTTGCTGTTGCTGTTGCAGCTGTTGTTGCTGCTGTTGTTGCGGCTGCAAAAGTTTACGGCAGCGCACTATGGTCCCTTGGAGATTTGTTTGGTTTGCCTTCCGTTTAATTGCATTAATTAAATGCACTGCAGCCAGTCTGTGTCCCACTGCCCAGCGAGTGGGCGTGGCAGCAGCACTGGGCTGATTGTTATAAGTGTTGCATGCCTTATTACATATTATGCACATTGTTTGCCGCTGGCCATTGCCAAAGGAGACCCCAAGGTACTCGGCTTACGGCTGAGCCAGTCCCAATGATAATTAATAAATGGCATGTGTCGATTGGGGCAGATACTAATCTAGATGTTGCACATATATACTGCATATGTATATGCATATATGCGTATATTTATATATATTTATATATTTACATAATCAATGTCTGTGTGGCCCTCCTGCTCTCTGTAATGATTCTGCTGGCATATTCATCTCTAAGAGCATTCTCTTTCGACTTGTGTTCACACTGCGGTGCCTGAAAAGGGTTTTCTGCACACGGCCAGGCCCTAACTTGGCCTAGTAATTGACCGAGAGTGGATTTGAAATAACAATTTACAGCAATAAACAGCAGCTGGTTAGATGCAAATGGATATCATTTACATTTTCGCCGGACAGCAGATATCAAATGAAAATTAATATGCATGAAATGTGAAATATCTTAACAGATACTTCGCATGACTTCATTTTTTTAAGTACATTTCCTGCCAACTATTTATTTATTTATTTAATTGTTACAGAGAATTAATTCCAAATAACAATTTAGTTTTAAGCCAGAGCAACAAAGGCCTCAGGCAGTTTTTTTGTTTTGTTTTTATATTACATATATTTACATTATATACATCATAATCCTACGTTTAGTTTATTAATTATTTTTATACAATTTTCTATATTCGATTTATTGGGATTTCAGATAAGGATGTTGAGTGTGGGACGATGAAGGCATTTGCAGATATTCATTACGTGTTGGCATTGAAGGTATCCCTATTGCAAAATAGGAGCCGGTGTTTTGTTGAAAATCTTGTGTATTGCATTACGTGATTCCTGTCTGTTTTAGTTGGAAAGTGTGTATATATGTATATAATAATATGAGCTGCTCTTACATGAGCTATATTTACATTTAAGTAAAAGTAAGACTGCTCTAGTCGGCAGTGCTCAAGTACGGGACTCCTTCGAAGAACTGAACTTATTCTGCTCTACACACACACATACACAAACACACACAGATGCACGCGCTCTGCTAATTGCGCAGTTGGCGCAGGAGGCTGCGCTTGGACTGCAATTTGGGCTATGCTAGGAAAACCTTTTGATTGAGTGGCTTTTCCGGTAGGTGGACTTTCGTCATCAAACTTTCACAATATGCCAATAACATTCCCATATACAGGGCTCTCCATATTCGAGTAACCCATCTGGCAACCCTACAAGGTTGCCCAAATTCGACGGACCCATGTTTTATTTGTAAAATCAATGAAAAATACAATTTTGTTCATGTTGTCGATAATAATAATATTATTTGGTTCAAGCAGACTTGTTGACATCACTCTTTGAATAGGATATCTCTCAAATGGCCGCCTTGAGGTTCTACGGCGTATAGTGCCCGTCTCTGTAAAAAGGTATAGGGCTGCCAGATGGGAATATGGAAAGTCCTGTATGCCAAGGGAGGAAATCGGATTAATTTCGGCTCTATATATAACAAAAATATAACGCGCATCAGAATTATATAACATGCAAATATTGCCGCATAACATGAAAATATATATGAATGAATGAGTTTTAATACTATTGTATCGTCAAATTTGAAGAATCTAGCTTTAAAGATGTTCGAGACATACTTTTAATTGATTTTGCATCAGGTTTTTAATCGATAACATAAAAATGCGAGTTGTTATCGATTTTATATAACTATTCATATTTTAGCAGACAGACAGGCGGAATATGTGTATACTTGTTGGGATCTGCCACGCCTCTTTCTGCCTAATTTGCTAACCCATTTGTAATGGGTGCAGGGTGCATAATAACAGGATATTTGCAAACAATTATACACTGGAATGACTTTGTATATGTATATATGGGACGATTTACAGCATTCCACGCAGAGCTGCCATATCGCTGAACTAACTCTGGCTCTGGCCAATCTCGGGACAGGTGTGTGGCTCGCATGCAATCGACAACAATGCGTGGCGTCAATCAAACTTGATGTATGCCTATTGCTACGGGCTTGATGTCTGGCCGGGCACATTGGGCGATTGCTGACAAAACATTGACAAGATCAACAATGGCAGCGACCTGACGAGGCGTACTGTAAATGTTAAGCCCTCATTGGGAACAAATACAAATAAAGAGAGGAAAAAGTTGCGAGATTTCCCAAACGAGTTGCCAACAATGGATGGAAGAGAACGAGACGGCGAGACACACCGGTTCCAAGAATGCAGCGCTGCAGTTGGAATCGGAGTCGGAGTCGGAGTTGGAGTTGGAGTTGGAGTGGGAGTTGTGCTTGGAGTAGGAGTAGGTGCAAGGGTTTCAGCTGTTGTTGGTGTTGTGCAACCTTTTTGATTGACACTGTTTACGCGCGGATTGAAGACAACCAAATTCCGAATCCGAATATCTCTGGCCCACGCACATATGAGAAAGTAATTGTTTTGCTCGAGTTCAAATTGATTTTTACTTTCTTTCATGCTCGACTTGGCGCAGAGCGAGCCTGTGTTACCCTATGCCCAGGGCCCGTCTTCAATACCATTCCCATTCCCATTCCCAGTCCCAGTCCCAGTCCCGTTTTCAATCCCAATCCCTTTCCCTTTTCCCTACTACGCTTTATTTTATATATATATATTATATTTTTTTTCTTCTCAATCCCTCGTTCCTGGTTTTGTTTTGCTTAACCTTTCAATTTCTTGAGCCCCGGTTTCGTCCACAAGTTGTTTTCAAGTCTGAGCTGACGCCGCCAACGCCAACGCTGGTGTCTGTGTCTGTGTGTGTGTGTGTGTGTGTGTGTGTGTGTGTGAATTGGCCTACTGAATGCACATGCATAGACAACGTGCCCATATTGATATGTCTTCATTCTTTCAATATTGATCATTGCCGGGATAATCCTTCTTTTTAGCTGCAACAACTTGGAATTGAAATTGGGTCTCGGTCTCGGTCTTGGTCTTGTTCTCTGTGCCTCTCCCTCTCTCTCTCTCTCTCTCTGCCTCTGCCTGTGTCTGTGTTTCGGACCCGGTCGCTGGCTAAGGCGACTGCCAGTCTACCTCATTCTGATTTGTATTTTCCATCTTGGCTGCTGGTGTTGCTCTCTCAGGCTACTTAGAGCACCCGGCTCTGGGTTTGATGTCCAAACAATGCGCCCGTTGAAAGCAACATTGGCATATTGAGATGAATTGTGCCTGGGCCCTTTGATTGCATAGGCACACACACACACACACACACACCTTTATATATATATGCATGTTTCATATTTCTTAGCTGATTTGCTGTCGATTTGCTCAATTGTTCAAAATGCCTCAATTGAAGCCAGCCCGGTTAGGCCAGCTGCTCCGTTGGCCAAATTCCGTAGCGCGCTTTCGGGCGCCATAGGCGAGCCACATATCGAATTTCCCACCTAATACGATAGCAATCTATTCTGCACACCTCGAAGTGCAAAGATCAGACTCCGAGTGAGAGACAGCCATCGTATAGGAGTCATTGCATTGCGCAATGCATCGATATCTGATTTTGACGGGTGTCTTCGTTTTGCATATGGCCGAGATATGCGACTCACTTTCGAATAATAGTATGAATCTCTCTTAGATTGCGGTATTGAATCAGTAAGTAAAACATTATTGTTTAAGCACATTAGCTAAGAGCTAATTGTAGACTCAACTGCATCGAATGCGGAAGATTTCTTCACGTTCTTGTTGAGAGAAATCGTTTTAGATAGGCTTAAGAGAAAGGCGTCATATGATGTCATCTAGATATCCAGTTCACAGGAATTCAATTAGAGATCAGTCTAAAGGGCTGCCGCGTTACACATTCTCCATTCTCCGTACCTTTTACAGCTACTCAATTATTTTCACCAGAATTTCTCATTTCGAAGAAGGTAAAGATTTGTTTTCCTATGCCTGTCAAAATCAAATCAAAGTGAGCTACAATCCTAGATTATTTCTACAAGGATATATAGTATATATATCTTTGCTGAAATCATACAGAGTCCAGTTTTACTTTCTCTTAAGAAAAACAAAAGAAAATTCAATAGAAAAGAAGTTGTAAAACTCTAGCCGAATTCTTATAGAAAGTATTACACATTCGTGGGGAATAAGAAGAGTGAGCTATTTGTCATCTATGTGGGTGTATCATCGTCTTACATACATTTAGTAATATACGTATGTGTATGTAAATTTGCGTGTATATGTGTATGTCATGTGTATGTATATATGTATTGTAGGTGAAGTTACAAATCTTTGAGTTTAAATGTTAATGATGAAGATCTCTCTCTACCTCTATCTCTATCTCCCTCTCTATCTCCCTCTCTTTCTCTCCCTCTCTCTCCCTCTCTCTCTCTTCCCACGTCTTTTCCTTTCAATCAATCCTTCTGTCACTAAAGAAACACAGTTATTATTATCGGGCGTTGCCGACCGCGAAATACTCATTCGCGGCCCAAACTGCAACAGCGTTGAACGTGGATACAGTTATATTGTATTTGTTGATCGATCTGTAGAGGATCATAATGTAGTTGAGCTGTCAAAGATAAACCTGACTAACCTGATTTGCCACGCCCACATTGGGCATATATATATCTATGGCTAATGTATCTTGTATATATGTATATATCTCTTATAGGGCCTGTGCTGTCAACGCGAGTAAACATTCTACTTTTCGACTTGCCACGCCTCCAGTGGGCTGGTGCATATCTTAAGGTTTGAGACGGACATCGACATCCCGGACCTCTAAGTAGCTGGTACATTGAATGCAGTCGAATTTCTTCAATTTCCACCAATTGCTGCGCCTCTTTGGGCTAGCAATCGACGACGCTAAGCAGACGGATTCGGATCTGGAGTCTGGGCATCTGCGACTTGGACTTGGACTGGGGCTGCCCCTGTTAGCCACACCTAGAGGCATGTGACCTGCGCTCCCCGATTGACCCGCTTTGGCTCTTGCCGTTGTTGTTGTTGTTGTTGTTGTTGTTGTTACTATTGTTGTCTGTTTTGCGGCATTGGCTTTCAGATGTTGGGCCTTTCATGTTGTCACCGCAGTGGAGTGAAAAGAAACCAAAAACCAGAAGCGTAACGAAACAGATCGAAGCAGCACGACAGACAGCCCAAAAGCGAACCGAACCAAACCGAACCGAGGCTGAGGCAGCAAAGCCTCGACCCTTGCACGCGTCCGTAATTAGATGGAGGCTGCGTCGTCGTCGACAGGGATCATGGTTGGGGATCTCTCCCTCTCTCTCTCTCTCTCTCTCTCGCTCTCTCAGCTCACCTTTCTCTGTTGGCCAGCTCGAGTTTTGGGCGTGTTGGCTGAACAAATTTGTTAAGAGCTCCAACAGCGCGAGCGGCTCCTTTTTAGTGTGCTGCCTGTTGCCGTCCTTGCACCTTTTGGTATGCAAATTGTCATTGTTGTTGCTATTGCTGTTGTTGTTGCTGTTGTTGTTGCTGTTGTTGGCGGGCAACGGAGGCAGGCGGCAGGAATGTGCATAAATTTTGCCAGCGTCTTCGAAGGGGCTCCCAAGCAGCTTCCATAAAATTATGAGCAACTGCAGCAACGACACGGACGATGACGCGAAACGGGGGCAGCGGCCGGGCATGCCGGGCCGCAGGGGTGACCAGCTGCCAGGGTATCCAGGGACACGAACACACACTCGCCTGCCCCGCTGCCGCTGCCGTTGCCTTTGCCTTTGCCCTTGCCCCATCCCCATCGCATTCTCAAATTATATGCGATCATTAAATGTCTTCGACAAAAATGAGCATAAAAATCGCACGCGGCCCAAATGAAAATAAATTCAAGCAAAGCAAAGCAAAAGCCTTAACTAAAATGTTAAGTCCGACAATGGATCAGAACGAACAGCAATATACCCTAAGATTTCCCGTCTTTATTTAATTAATAATTTTGCAAAAATAATAATACAAATTAAATTACATTATAAAAATCATCATCGGAATAATATAAATTTCATAAACTTATATAAAAGGGGTTTACAAATAATTTACATACAATGTTAATGCAGATTATTAACAGTAAGTATTTTACATACATCTTAACATTTTTAGAATTTTATTTGACTTGGAAAATAATATTAAAGAGCAGCCAAATTAGGTAAAAACTTAAATATTGAATGTTGTAAACTTTATTATGCTCATTCGCGAAAGTGAAGCGAGTATATTGGTTTGTCCGTCCGTCTGTTCTATGAGTGCCAATCAATTCAGCTGTAGACTTGGAAATCGGAGCGTATATATGGCGTATAAGATTGTCAAGCATTCAGATTTTCCTGAAACGCCTACTAGAGGCGTGGCAAATCGGCAACTCAGCAACTTAGAGAATTAAAATTTAGAGTATATACTCGGTCAGACAGTCCACAATCAGTAAGCATTGTTTTATATATAGACGCCCATTGTGGGCGTGGTATAAGGATAAGACTGCATCTTGCACAGCTAGAAACTTCAAATTGAACGACTAAATTGCTATCGACATTATTTTTCTCATTTATAATTTGTCCTCTGACTATTTTTTTAACAATTAAGAACAAATATATTAAATGCATCGTTGTTACTATTTATTTGTCCTTAGCTATAGCCAATTTATGACATATTTACTTGCACTAAATCGTAATACCTTATCATGATTATATTTAAAATGTTTGAAATATTTTCAATTGCTTCGATTTCTATTTACGGTTTAAAATTAAGGCTAAAAATAATATGGAAAATCAGTTGATATTCGAAGAGGTTAATTGATTTGAAAATGATCTAATCCTTGAGCATTTCTGTGAGCTGAATCCGATCCGATATTCGTATGGCTTTCAATATTCATAATGCTCTGGTTGGGGCATTTAAAAACTCAAATGAATTGTCAGACCTGCTGAGATGGTCGCATTCGCTAGGTGTGTTTTCTGTTTTGTTGGGACCCACATCAAGGCACCGCCAGATGCTACTCCCCCTCTCTCTCTCTCTCTCGCTCTCTCTCTCTCTCGCACGCTCTTGCTGTCTCTGTCTGTGCATGAGTCATCGCACCGAGTGTGTCCAACTGGTCAACAGTTCAACTGGCCAACTGGTCCAGCTTCAGCCTAAATGCTGAAAGTGTCGCAGCGTCTTTGCAGCAGTTTGTGTGTGTGTGTGTGGGGGGGAGGGGGAGGGTAGCGGAGCAACGGTGACTGCATGTTGTGTTCTGATTCCTGTGTGGCTCGGCGATCGCTGTGTATCGCGTTGGCATTCAGAAGCAAATAAGTCACGTGAATAAGATTTCTCGCATAATAAATTATCGAAGCTGGCCACTGTCCGGCAGCAGCAGCAGCAGCAGGGGCAGCAGCAGCAGGGGCAGCAGCAGCAGTGGCTGCGGCAGACGTGGCAGAGCTTAAGAATGCGCTTCTGTGCAACGCCGCAATATACCCAAATGCCCCCGTGGCTGGCAGGGGGCAGGCCTGCGGGCAGGGCTGGGGGCAGAACAGATCGGAAGAGCGCGGCAGCGCACATTATTGTGACCCGTAAATGATACAAAAATTGTGTGTCATTAATAAGCGGCACAGCGTGGCATCCACAACGACGGAGCCCGCTCCCCGCCAGCTCGATGCGCCCCCTCCAGCTGCGCGAGGCGAGCTGCAACTCCTCCAGACTGGCAGGTACCAGGGACCGGTTGCAGCTCGTTACCTTGTCCCAGCCCCCAAGCAGCAAGCTCCAAGCCCCAGGCCCTGCTCTAGGCTGGCACAGGGTGCGCCCAGGGTGGTCGCCTGCCGTCTGGCTCCTCCCCTGCTTCTGCTTCTGCTTTTCGTTTTGTTGCCTGGGAACGCTTTTCCAATCGTTTGATTGATTTGCCTTGTTTTCTACTTCTTGGGGAAAATTTGATGTCCAATGTCAACGATTTGTTAAATAATTTGGTTAATATCAGCAGCGCACGCGGATTACAAAAGGCTAACAGCCATCGACATGGAACTTTCTTAAGCACCCCACCGTGAGCCCCTTTCAGAGCATGGCAACCGCTGCTCCTCCCGCCGTCCGGCCAACTGGAAATCGCCGGAAAGTTGCTCGAAGCAATGTTGACATGAGCACCCAGCAGACTCTTTATTAAGTACACCGCATACCCTGTAATCCCCGCTGTCTGTTGCCAAACGCCCATCGGGCTCAGCTCGAGCAAATGAAAATTTCGACTTTTCTGTGCAGCTGAAAGGGGATCGGAGTCAAGGATTCGCGGACTCCAATCTTGGAGGATTACATGGTAAGTTCTGTTGAATCTTCAAATGTGAGTCTGAATAATTTGTTGTGAATATCTTTTGAAGATCTGTGAATATCGAATTTGTAATATTCCACTTACTTATATATATTTATAATATTTATTATATTTATTTACAATACATTTTAATTGACTTAATAAATTATAAATACTAACAACATTTATAGTTAATTAAGCTAACAAGCTTCTATATATTTTTCTATATATATTTCAACGCCCATAATCTAGGCTGTCTACATCTATATATGTATATATATATATATATTTATCTATATCTATATATCTATATCTGTATTATATCTATCATAAGTTTACGTGTATTTAGATATATATCGCTTATCCTTCATCTACCTTTAAGATCTATCTATCTATATAAATAAGATATCCATGAACCATCTACAATCTATTCATATTCTGTATTTATGTAGGATTTATGGGCATAAATAATATATATGTATGTTTTCATGCTGGCAACTTAGATTATATATCTATAATGGATCTGCGATCTATGTGTATGTAGGAATATCGGAAATATCTTTGATCTGTGTCTATTATAGTATTGTCGATTTTTACCAACCCTATGATCTAAATGATCTATCTACTATATCTATGATGTATAAGCAATCAAATAGATATCTATTATGTATCTATAATCAAAGTATATTCATGCAAGATATATTCCCATACTCGTATATAATCTGTATGTATATAGATTACCTATCTGACTGACCCAAATAAGTCGAAGTTTAAACTTAGATTACATTATCCATAACGAATCTGTGATCCATATATAAACAGATGTCTATGATCTACTTATAGATTTTAGGACTTGTCTATATACATATGTATTATCTGTACGTATCCCTTTTTTTTGCCTATAGATTAGATATCTATATCTATATCTATATCTTATGCATTAATTACATATCTAATATATGTTTATGGTCATATCTATTACATATTTATTATAAGATCTGTATTTACAACCTGATTATAAAATATCTATTATATATCTCTGATATTAACACAAGATATCTATACTTTATCTCTGATCTATGCGCATACGCATGCATATCATATGGTATATCTATATAGCTATCTATCTATAGTACATATATAGTACCTATGTCTATCTGGCATATCTGGGTACAGTATCTATATCCATTATATATTTATAATATCTATTTAACATAAGTTGGCATATCTTTGCTATATGCATTGTCTAACCCCCCCATACATATCCTATTGCTAGACTTTGATCTATGTCATAGCTCAATTCTATATCAATTGCCTTTCTATAATATCTAGATATAGACTATGCTCTATGGCATATCTATTCTATTCTCGTATTATATCCATAATATCCAATCCACATAATTTATAGCCCACTTTGATTGAAGCACGCATTTCGATTTCCTTTTTTATTGCATTTGGCTGCAATCGGAAACAGGAACTCAATTGCACAATGGCACCTGAGACGACTCCTGTCGCACATTGGCAATTCGGACCACCTTGAGCACGCAGTGGCTCTCTCACTGCTCCCTCCCTCATTTCCGGTCAGTGCAGGAGCTGCAGCAAGTGTCATTTAATATCAATTGAGTTGAGCTAGGGAAACCGCATGGATTGGGCAGCGAACGGCGACTCCTGCTGCAACTGCTTCAACTACTTTCAGTGCTGCTGCTGAATGGTTTGTTCGCCGGCGAAGACAATGGGAGAAATGCTGTTCGGCTTCCTGTCGCATTGTTGTGACCAATAATTGGTTGGTAATTGTTAATTTATGATGTGACACGGTGGCAGCGACAGCGGCAGCGGCAGTGGCAGCGGCAGCGGCACCTGAGCCGCTGACCCGCCGTGTGACTGACCTTTGACATCCGCGTGCGAGCGGCAGCGACTCGACATTTGAAGACCAGTTGCAGTCGCGCAATTGTTCCAGCTGACAGCGGCACATAAATTATCACACAAAATGAATTGGCAGCCAAAGCGTCGTCCCCCCCTCCTGCTCTGCCCTCTCTCTCGCTCTGCATCTACATAAGCCCATTGCCCCAATGGACCGTTGTTATCTGAGAAATGTGGAAATTAGAAAAATGAATTAGGGCTGCGACAACGGCGCAACGACGACGACGACGAACTTTCGCTCTATCTAAGATTTCTTTCAAACACATTTTCTTCTTTCATAAAGAATAAAAAAAAAAATCCAAAAGAAATTTATTTATTTTTTTTTTCTTTTTTCATATGCAGTCGATTCATTAATGCAGCGCAGCTTCATCATGATGATGATCGTAATGATGCTCATCGATGATCATCGCTCGCTCGAGATCATGGGGTGTCCCCCGTTTCTCTCCCCCATCTGCATCACGCCACGCCCCTCCTCTGCCGCTGCCACTGCTGGCCAGGGGCCGAGTCGGTAGCCAGTTCGATGTGTGTTTAATATCCGTTTTATTGCCATTGAATTAGTGCCCTTTGTCAGCATTTAGGGATCTTAATTTATATATGAGCAGCAATGAGCGTGACTTCATAACGAGCACGGCTTCCTGGGCTATACGGATGCCCCGACCCCGGCCCCCGACCCGCGACCCGCGACCCCGAGCCCTGCTGCCAGTGGTGCTTGGCCACTGCTACGACCTCTGGCAGATGCAAAAGGTCAACACCAACACACACACACACACACACACACACACACTGACGCACACGCACACGCACACTAATCCCAAATGATGGCCGCTCTGGCAGACTGACTGTCGTCGTCTCGGCCGCGTTCACGTCCTTAGCCAAAACAATTATAGTTGCTCATAAAAAAGAAGCAGGAGGAGAAGAAGAAGCAGCGCTGGTTGCTGGAATGCAGGAGGGGCTGAACTGGCCGAGAGGAAGTCGACCAGGCATAAAAAATAGTTTCGTTCGCGCTGTCCCCTGCCTCTGCCCCTGCCCCTGCTCCTGCCTCTGCCTCTGCCTCTGCATTTGCCCTTTCCCTCTCCCGTTCCGTTCCGATTCCCAATTTGATGCCGCATTCCGAATCACGACGAAACGGCGATTCGTCGCGGGCGGCCCAGGACGTGCAAAAAACAACAACATTCGGCGACGGACCCAGAAGCCATTGAGTGCCTCTGTGCCCTGTCGGGTGTGAGTCAACCATATACCATAAATATGTACATATATATATGTATATAAATATGTGGTATGTGGATGTGCCCATAGAGAATGAGTTCCGGCCCCGTGTGCGTGCAATGCGTGCCCAAAGAATCGGCCAGAGATTGGCCAAATGTGCGCGGAAGCCGGGCATGGAGAGGCCTCGCACCTAAGACTAGGCATTTCCAATAAAAGGCGATCCGGATAGGCGTCCAGTGCATTATTTTGTATACACAATTAGAGAGTTTGAAACTTGGATTTAACATTTATTCGAAATTAAAAAATTTTCGTATTTTTCAATTTGGGCTTAGAGATATTTGAGCATTATTATATACACATTTTGTGATATTTTTAGATTGTTATAATCCATAATAAACCTAGTTATGGGCCTAATAGTTAAGAGTGTTTGGCCACATTTGTAGTACTTATTTTTGACTATGATATACATATAATAGATGATATTATATGTAGAATTATGTATATGAATTTATTATATATTATATTAGATATATATGAATTTATACACTGAATTTATTGCAATTTGCTTTCCAGTCGAATTTATTGGGAGTTTTACGCAGTTCCCAACAGCATTACGCAAATTATGTTCAAGCAATTTCTAGATAATTGGAGAATATATATAACTAATTTATCAATTGCAAATATATAAGGCTTTTAAGGCTAAAATGTCAGTTAAATTATTGATAATGGAAGCTTAAAATATAATTAATATATTAATAAATTATTATAGTTAATATTAATAATAATCAAGGAATATTAAGTGCAAGTATTATGTAAAACGGAGAAAAGATAAAAAATAAAAAATAAATAAATAATAATGGTTAAAAATAAGTAGGAAATATTAATAAAAGTGAAGAGAGAGAGATAGAAAGAGAGAGGGGAACGGTAGAGAGAGAAAGAGAGACGGAATACACAGCAAATAGAGAAAGAGAGAGAGAAAGAGAGAATAGAATATGAATAGAAAGGATTGTCTATTCTCTACACAGCAAACAATGACAGAGAGAAAGAGAGAGAGAGAGAGAGAGAGAGAGAGAGAGAGAGAGATAGAGAGAGATAGAGAGAGAGAGAGAAAGAGAGAGGGGAACGGTAGAGAGAGAGAAAGAGAGACGGAATACACAGCGAATAGAGAAAGAGAGAGAGAGAGAGAGAGAGAATAGAATATGAATAGAAAGGATTGTCTATTCTCTACACAGCAAACAATGACAGAGAGAAAGAGAGAGAGAGAGAGAGAGAGATAGGGAATATAAACAGAAAGGATTGTCTATTCTCTACACAGAGCGCGAGCTCTCTCCGATCCTCAAGCTTATGCATCAGCCCAATCCTGTGATTGATAATGAAATATAAGCCGAATTCGCAGTGTCCAGTGTTTAATTTTAAGCAAATTTTAATTTAATTTTAATAATATATTTAATATTTAAAAAATAAATAAATAAATTTTTAAATATAGCAGTAAAGCTCAGCAAAGTTTATCCCAGTTCAATGTGAATATAATTTATATACAGGAGCAACATGCAGGAGCAACATTAATCATTAATTTATTAATTGTTATTATTATTATTATTATTATTATCATTATTATTATTATTATTGTTTTTATTTCTTATTATTATTAATTATTAATTATTAATCATTAAATATACGCATTTCCTACCTTAATGTTTATTATAATTAAAATTGTAAATAAAACAATTCTAATTAAACAAAAAAACTCTTATCTATTTCATAATTGCCTCACATTTCCTTCCTCTTCATGCAATCAACAAGATTTTCTTTTGCCTTGTTTTTTTTTTTTTTTCTTCTTCATTCTCTTGTTTATCTTTTATTTGCTCTGCTCAACTTTGATCTGGGCAATTGATTTCTTGGCTTCGAAGTGATTTTCACATTTTCACATTTTGGCAGTTTTCCGAATTTCCGCCAATTTGCAATTCGAAAATAGAAATGAAAATAATAAATAAAAAAGGCCGCATCCTTGAATGCGCTGATCCTCGACGTTTCCAGCTCGTCGCTTTCGATTTGTATCAAATATCAGAGGGAGAAGCGGAGAAGAAGCAGCACAGAATACAAGACTCAACTGTCTGAGGAGCTATTCGAACAGAGCTGAAAGGTGCATTCAATGCGTGTGTGTGTGCGTGTGTGTGTGTGTGTGTACAGGGTATGCATTGTGTATACCCTGGATATAAATATACTATTGTGGCGTTCGCTAAATTGCACTCAATACTGCTGCCGCTGCTACTCCTGCTCCTGCTGCTACTTCTGCTACAGCTACTGCTGCTGGCATAGAAGAAGTCAGAAGTCGATCAAGTGTGGCGGCTCATCCCAAACGTGGAGAATCGAATAGGGTTTGCAAAGCTATGCCAAGGACTTAAGGAGCTGCCATATTCCTCGAGCTCAGCCGCTGCTGCTGCTGCTGCTGCTGCTTCTCTATTTGGATGCATGCGTGTGTTGTTTTGTTGTTTGCAATGGTCTTGGAAAACATTCAAGTGGAAGTCCTTTGAACGATTTGATTCCCTTTCGGCAGCAGCTGTCCCGCTCTCGCCATGCTGCACCGACTCGCTCCCACCCACAGCCCGCCTCGATTGTTGCGCTCTGCATGCAAAATTTGTTTGCAGTTTTGCTGTCATTGTTGGCATTCCCGGCACTCTCGGCATTCACAGCATTCACGGCATTCACGGCATTGTCCTGCGCCTCGTCCTCGACTAAACTCGAAATGCGCTCTCGATGTCTGTTTGTTCCGTTTCGCTTTGTTGCCGAACGGTGTTCTGCAGTGTTGAGCTGATTTTTGTTTCATTTTCTTTTCAATTGCTGCAATTTGCATGCGCACGCTTTCCTCCATTTCCCTCCGTTTCCCATTTGCCATTTTCCATTGTTCGACAATCATCTAGCAAATTGTTTGGCTTATGTTTTTCTGTGTTTTGCCTCGGACGCCACCTAATGAGTCCCGCACCGCATATGCACCTAGTACTTCCTTTCTCTCCCTCCCTCTCTCTCCCTCTCTCTCTCTCTCTCTCTCTCTCTCTCTCTCTCTTAGTCAACAATTGATCCAGAACTCGAAATCCAGTTTTTCCACTGGCCCTCTTTTCCCTATTCTCTGTTCTCTTGCACATGTCCAGCCAGGCTTACCGCATCTCCTGGTAAGGCACTCCACGCACTCCTAATCTCTTATTGATGGTTCCATTTTCATCAGCTGGAGCCTGGATAAGGTCAGGCCTTCCGGCGGGATCTCTGTTTTAGAAAGCGCATTTCCATCATCTCTTTGAGTGATTTGCTCCGTCTCCATAGAGATCGGTCCATTCGAGCCCAGGCAAGAACTTTGTCTTCAGATCTGTAAGTCTTCACTTGATTGAGTCCTGGCTTTTCGAATACCCCTGATATCCTTGAACCTTAGCTATGTAGCTTAGCTATATTTCAGCTCTTGGAGCTGCTGCTTGCTCTGTGAAGCTCTTTAAGGAGACCCATCCATAGCTCTACTTGGAGGTTTCTCTCCCGGCCTTTCTCTCAGCTGTAGCAATTCAGTTCCCAGTACAGCTTTATATATATGCATCGATGTAGAATATGTACATATTTATGATTATAAAGAAAGATAAAGAACGAAATAATTCACAATTTGTGTTTGATGATGAAAGCATTTCAGCCAGACTCTTCCAAACTTGCTCAACTTTTCAAGTATTCGAATTTTAGCTAGCATTTTGTAATATATTATTTACAACAAGTATATAAACTCTATATATATATAGTAGTAGTAGTAGTAGTGCTTATAATACTCCTGCAAATCTATTCTTATTCTAGATAAAATGATGCGATGGGGAAGAGAAATAATAAATGGATAGTTAGATAACTGTAAATACAGACTTCACATTTATATCATGGTAGGAGACAAAAATATATCTATACATATATATGTATGTCATATGTATGTATGTTATATATATATATATATATATATATATATATATATATATATATATATATATATTATATAGAGAAAATTCATTGAATGAAAAAACATCAACTGAAATCTAAATTTAAATTTGAAACGGATGTTAATATTAAAATATATATATGTATACAAACATATATTAATATATATATACATATATACCTACATATATGTAATATATGCATGCATATTAAGTTTTCTGCATTTAGAGATATTTTTATCCCATATTAGGACTGAAAACTTAAAAATGTAAACACAGCTAAATAACTCATGAAAAAAATTAAAAATATTAGTTTTTATAAATATGTATATATATTTACATATACATATGTAAATATAATCTCAATCTGTTGCCTATTCTCAGGCGCGGTGTAGGCTGCTCAATGCCTTAGTTATATATATACATATATACATATACATATGTACACTTATGCCTACATACACATACTATGCAAACGCACACACACAAATTACTGTAAAATAATAAAATAATAAAAAATAATAATAATAATAAAACAGAAATCAACATGTTTGGCAGATTAAATCAACTTTATTAATTACAAGTAATTAAAGTTTAATTAAGAGACCAAGTGCAGCAGAACTTTCATCTGTTGTTGTTGTTGTTGTTGCGGGGCTTTCAAGGTTGTGCCAGTGTGCGTGTGTGTGTGTGTGTGTGTGTGTATGCGTGTGTTGCATATGAAATGCCAATATTTGTTTGCTATTTAACTCTTCGATGCGTTCGTATTTTTGTGCAACTCACACAACAACAACAACAGCAACAGCAACAACAACAACAGCCACAAAAGTCAGCATTAGAGCAACAGCAACATAAATAGCAGAATGTAGTGCATTGCAGTAGTTGTTGCAGTTGTTGTTGCCATTTTGTTTGTCTGTTTAATTAAAGCAATATGTGGCCTCGAGGAATGTTGGGTTAATTGACTCATCACTTATACGACAAACGAAGCACAAACAAGCAGGCAAACACACAGGCACACGCATACATACGCATGCACAGGCACACACACTCAGAGACCGCTAGCTGACTGTCCAAACAGCAGCAGCTGCGCCGCAGTTGGCGGCGACGCCAACGCTTACGCACATAGTGCTGGGCGTTGCCCAATCGAGTTTTGTCATTTGTGGAGTTTGTGCGCATCGGCGAGTTGTACGGCGCCAGCCAATGGCAGCTGTGGATGTCGTTGGCATACGCCCACACAAGCCAAGGCTGACTTGAATGCGAGCCACACACACCACACCAGGCATGCACAAGCAAAAACTGGTAACAAACTGGCGACGCAAAATAGTGGTATTTCTTGATAGCCGCGCAGCCAACTTCAAGTGGGAACAATGGTGGTTGCATAGCCAACTTCAAGTGAGCGCCGATAGCAGGCGCAGCCAACATAATGTTTTTTTCAAACTTTGAGCGCCCACCGCGTTGCCAACTTATTAAATGCTAGCGTATCGATATATCGATATGTTATAAATAAAAATATGATATTTGTCGACGTCTCAGTATGGTCACGCTGTTTAGCGGGCAGTTTGATATATGACCATTCACAGCCAAAAGTTATATACAGTTTTATTCATAGCTAACAGGTCAGTTTTAATTATTTGCTGCAAATATTCATAGCTTTCTATATTTATTTGAACAGTTTTGCCTGGGGTGTAGTCAAAATTAACAGCCAGTGAACAGAGTATGTTGGACATCAGAAATCATGAACAGCGCAGCTAACATGGCCAAGATCAGTTTAACAGTAACAGCCAGCCAGCTAACAGCACGTTTTGAGTAATAACATCAGCGCAGCAGATCATTTGAGCAACAACAGCGAGTCAACTTAACATAGTACGCTATCTAAATAGTATTTTAGCATTAAACAGCAAAAACGCAACATCGGTAACGGCGTAACAACAACAACAGAACGGTACATCAAATGTATAATGGGCAGTCAACAAGTTGTTTGCAGTTGTGCTCTTGTGCTCTTGCCGTGATTCCAACTGACCGACAAATTCGTTTCTGCTTGTTCATTGCGAGAGACTGTGTCAAGTGTGAAGTGTAGATACGTGCGTGCCTATTATTGTTTTTCAACTTTATATATTTCTGTCTTTGTTTTTTGTTTTGTTTGTTTGTTTTGTTTTGTTTTTTTTTTTTTTCATTTTGTATTTTGTTTTCGATTTGTGTTCTTTGAGACAGTACATTGCATCGAGTATTGTCGCCTGGCAGCCAAGAGACAAATACGCATAATCGCAATCCAAATTCCATTCGGTTCGCGAGCCGCGACTCATTTGGCACGCCAGAGGAACAGAGAGACGGCGGAACGGGAGCGGCGACCTGCTGGTCGTGATAAAAAGCGCTGCGCTAGTGCTAGTATTCATGGGCCATGGAAATGAATCATTCCACTCGGCCCGACTCGTTCCCGTGCTGAAATAAAAAAAACCGCAAAGAACAAGAGAGCGAGCACCAATCATAAATAAAGTGTATGTGTCCCAACCGCAGCGAAACGATAAGAGTAGTTGCAAATACAGCCCCGAGCCGGACCCGGAGCCGTTCCCGTACCCGCGGGCCCCACACCCGCTGCCATTCCCACTCCCGGATTCCCTATGTATCAATTGCTCCGCGTTGCAGTTGCCGTTGCAGTTGCGCGTAGGCTGTCGCAAATGTGGCCAATGAGTGCAGTTCGTTTTTTTTAGTGTGAGCGTGAGCGTGCCTCTCTGTGTGCGTGTGTGTGCGTGTCGTGCACAGGTTGAACAGTTTCGAGTTAAATGTGGGCCAGCGGCG
Organism: Drosophila mayaguana; assembly: GCA_037075325.1. Classification (NCBI taxonomy): domain Eukaryota; kingdom Metazoa; phylum Arthropoda; class Insecta; order Diptera; family Drosophilidae; genus Drosophila; species Drosophila mayaguana. The sequence continues at coordinate 1,945,595 of JBAMCG010000123.1, read as the reverse complement.
ACAACAACAAACAGCGACACAAATTTCGCATAATTACATAGAAATTTACAGCTGTCCAGCGAGAAAAGCGAAAGGTAAAAGTTTGTTTTATTTTTGCTTTTTATTATAATATTATCTTTAGCTGCTATTGGGTTAATTTGCATAAATTGTTCACATGCATGCGTGTGTGTGTGTGTGTACAAAAACATCTGAATGCGTGTCGAAGACAATAACAAAACAAAAACGAGAAAAAGAGGCAGCAGGCATTACAGTTGCGTCTCTCTCTCTCTCTCTCTCTCTCTCTCTCTCTTGTGTTCCCTCTTTCCCAATCTCTGGCTCTTCTGTCTGTTAACCTTTAGGCGGGCGCCTGCATGTTTGAAAAACAATGCACGTCTTACGGACTGCATGCTTGTGTGTGTCTGCGCGTGTGTGTGTGCGGATTTTCTGTTATGCTGTCTGGTAATCCATTATCTAACTCTTAACAGTTGCTTAACACCCGAAAACGCTGAGCGCAGTGCATTCCAGTCAGCAATTGTCTGGCGGCGCTCTCACAGCCAGTTTCGTTTTACACTTCACACGCAGTTGCTGCATTCACATGCACATACATACACATACACACACATACATGCATGTGCACGCACGCACACGTCTGTTATTGTTGACGTTTTATGTTGTTGCTGTAACATTATCATTTTAGCACAAGTTCTTGTTTCTGTGTCCAATAACTCATACATAACTGCTTATCGGTCCAGTTCTGCAAAGGGAAACAGAGATAATAACAGTGAGACACACATACGAAGAAAGAGTGAGTGAGCGAGCGATCGAGTGTGCTGGAACAGAATGTTAAACTTTAAACGGTGTCAGCCGTAATCGCTAGCCCTTTCTCTGTCGCCCCTGCAACAGGTTTCCAGCGCAGTGTCCACCTGTTGCTGCAAAATGGGGCAGACCAGGCGCCGCTTTGGCCATGGGGCAAAATTCGCATTCCGCTCGTTGTTGTTGCTGCTGTTGTAGTTGAGTACGCGGCTTTTAACGTTTTTAATTGTTTGGCAATTTAAACAATTATAAACATATTAACTCTGATGCTGCTGTTGACGGCTGACACACATTCTATATGCTAGAATCAAGCATATATACAGATATCGGTATGTATGCTATGTATGTATGTATGTTTGTGTGCTGCTGTGTCAAATTGTTTTGCCCTTTGGCAAGTGTCATCAAGAGTTGAGCTCGCAGTTTGATAATCGTTTATTGATATTGTTAAGCATAACGGTACACAATATGTGTGTGTCGGACTCTCAAAAGAATATCTATGAGCAGATATTAGTGGTTGCCTTTTGAGTGTCTGCCTAGGTATGTAATTATATTTTGACAAAACCAAAGCAAACAAAGAAGAAAGTTTAACAGGGCTTACATACATACATATGCATATGTATTCATATGTTCTCACTGTAAATTTCCATCATTCGCATTGGAATGCTTTTGTATCTTTTGCATTGCGAGTTGGCTGCAAATCAAATCGAGTCGCAGTTACAGGGTATTTGTGTATGTCTATATAGAAATGAATTGAACAAGTTGTCATTTTGTTAAGCTGTACATAAACACAAGCGACTCGTTCAACTTTTCAACTTGTGCAAACAAAGCACATCCAGCTCCACAATTGCAGACAAAGACAGCAACAACAACAACATCAAATCTGTATGGCTGACAAGCCCAAAAACCAGATGGGTCAGCATTCGCGCGACACGTTGCCTTCAAATGAACAGCGTATTGAAGCAAACACACACTCACACACACGCACATACATACACACATACATAAATATGCATGTGTGTGTCCATGCTTAACTGCCTATGTAGTTGCATATCAGCTTTGTTATTCTTTGTCAGCTAATCAAGCAACGCATGCGTCCCCTTGATCTTTTACTCGCCCAATCCCTCTCTCTCTCTCTCTCTCTCTCTCTCTCTCTCACACACTCTCTGTGTATCTCTCTCCCACTCGGTTACTCACTTTGGCTCTGTTGATCATGCGCTCGCTCTCTGAAGTGCATTCAAATGGCGTGTGCGCAGGCGCGTGTATAAATCAAATAAAAATCGTTAAATCTAAGACAAAAATGTTGCTGGGCCACTTGACTGCATCGATAGGATCGATAGCAGCAAGTATGTATCGATATGTGTACAAATCTATCGATGGCAATGACATGACCCAGTGAAGGGTTAATGTACAATAGATGTAATTCGTTTGATTCGAACTGTAAGTCAATTATATAAAATGCCTTTCTAATAATTGTTTAGTATTTCTGCTTTAAAGAAAGCGTAAATAGAAAACATATTTATAAAAGTATAACAGTAATTTTATTGTCGGTCATTCATATACGTGTGTGATATATACATATATGTAGATGTTCTCTGGTGCCCATAATGCACTAGTACACTTAAGTTAAGCATTTTTGACTTATATTATTTTAAAGCATAAATCTAGAACAGTACAACAATATAACAGCATTTCAGTGTAACTGTATAGCAGTCTGACAAGGCAATAGTATAACAGTAATGCCGTAAGACAGCCTAAAAGTATCAGAGTGCAGCAGTATAACAGTATAACAGCATGGCACTAGAATGGTATAACAACAAAAAGTCAAATCAAGTCGCAACACTGTCTTACAGGGTATCTTAAATGAGGTTGATATGCATGACTACGCATGACACTTGCTGCTATTCCCTCACAGATATTTCAGTCTGGTGCTATCGCCGCACATAGTGTGTACTGTACAGTAGAGCCTCGCTCGCCCTCCCCTTGTCATATAGCTTTAATCACGTTCGCATTCACATCCCATATCCAGTTGCTTGGAATGCAACTTGAACTCCTGCGGCATCAGCGTTTTTATTCTTAGCCCTTAGCCGGCAGATAAACACGAATGGTATAAATACTCAGAGCCGACTCCTACGAAATTGTTTATTCATTTATGTATGTGTTGTCTTTGCATACGTACATACATACATTCATGATTGTAGGCCATGCGAATGATTCACAATTGCCAACAGCGATAGCACTATGCCATGATAACAACAACAAAGATCGCCTCCAACGAGCACAATCAAATGGAAGGGCAAGTGATTCATCCGCCGCTGCCCCACTCGCAGCGTACATACATAGGTACATCCTCAGAGGCAGCTTCTACTAAATTCCAGTCTAAGCGAACTAGGCACAGCGCACAGAGCGCAAAGCTGCTCCGACGAGCTGCTCCCATTTGACGAACGTTTCGGAACATGCGGAACCACGCTCAATTAGTTCCCATACTAATCATCACGAAAATAATAATAAGGTTTTTATATGAAACTGCGAATTTCGCCAGAATATGACTAAGGGGCATTCCGAGTGCTTACATATTCCATATGTTCTCTTTGTGTCAAGTAAACGCAAATTATTGGATGACAATTTCAATTAAAAAATGCACTGCAATTACTGTGTGAGGACTCTGCAAAATAAAATCATTAACCAAATTTGTATAAATGTAGTTATATTTAAGTATATAATATATATAATATAATATACAGTATGTCCATTAATTGTTTGCAAAACGAAAAAAGGCATACAAATTGAACTTTAACATCATATTTTATTAGGAAAGGAACATTTTCTCAGAATTTTTTTTTACATTATTATTGGTTAATGTATTCTTAACGGTAACCCATAACAAAAACAATAAAAATAGCAACAAAAACACACAAGATAATTCAAAACAAAAAAGAACAGCAAATATCAGCTGTCTATTAATTCTTTGCAAAATGCAAACATTAATATTATGAGATCTGTATCTATCACAGATGAGTATGGAATTGGCTAATATTTGGTATGCCCACCATTAGCTTCCATTACATCTCTGAGACGTCGCGACATCGACAATATTAGACCATTTATGTCGTAGTATTGGGGTATTTTGCGCCACTCCTCGTGTATGCAACGAATTAGCTCGTTTTTTGTCTTAGGACATCGTTTGGCTACTTTTTTCTTTAGTAGTGCCCACAAATTCTCAATCGGATTGATATCCGGGCTCTGGGGTGGGGTGTCAATAACTTTACTGCAGTTATATAGCAGCCAAGTGCGACACAACAGCGACTTGTGCTTCGGATCATTGCCCTGATACAACTTATATTTGAGCTTATTGGGGTTTTCTGTATCAATGAAGCCAAAGTTGTGCGCACTTTCGTTTAATTCCTTCTTCAAAATATCCAAATAAAATTCCTTTGTCATAATATCATTGAATATTCGTATCTCTCCCACACCTTTCGAAGAAATATATATCCATTCACTTTGATATAGTTGATATATATATTTGATATATATCTCCATTATTATTATTATGCGCTTTCTTATGACTTAAACTGAAGAATGTGAGCCGATAGTTTGCACTCAACTTGCATCTATCGATTTCAAATCTCATACATAATCTCCCATTCCTCAATATTGACTTTCAACCTGCTGCAAACGGGTTTTTCTTTTTTTTTTAAATGAGTTTCCATTTACACTTGCGCATTTGTGTACATAATTAAAATTTCTCAGCCAATTTCGTGCAGTGTTCCATGTATTTGCTGATAATATAAGTGCTTAACGGCTGATAAGCTACAACAATCGGCGGGTTGACTTGATGCTCCTCCTGGACGCCTGGCTCAGCGTATGTTGCGCTGATAGCAAAGCTCTGATTGTGTAGAACGTAGCGGCGCAGCTTAAAGCTGCACTCACAGACTTTCATCCGACTCGAGTTCACAAATGTTGTAAATAAGTCGAGGGAAAAGAGAAAGGGTATATCCACAATTATAGGGTATTGAGACGTTGCTTTTCTCTGAAGATACTTAAGGAAGATAGGAAAGGAGAAATAGATTAATAATGATTCTGATATTATAATGAAGTTAGATATATCTATAAAGATACATATTGGCATATAGATGTAAAGTTATGAATACCTATAGATATTTGGATATATATAGTTATAGATTTATATATGCATATTTATATTTACATATTTATATACAACTGTGGTCATCCAAATGGTAGTGCGAATGAACTATACGCTTAGACATTTATGTAAATAATCTCAATACGCTTACAATTCATCTCGGAATCTTCTCAAGATTCTACAGCGTATGGAGAACAAATAGATTACAAATGATATATCCATGTTGAGCATTACTTTCATGAAAATAGCTGTACGTAGATATATAGATTGTCATCTACCCGGTATTTCGGGTCAAAACTGTGGCAAATATACATTTTCGCTAGGCAAACAAATCTTAGTCCAATATTTTATACCCCTACGTCTATGTATACAAAGCTGGGGGTCTAAAACGACAAATTGCGATTATAGAGACAAACAGCCAATGGACAGGGTGACTAGACAAAGAATAAGAAGAAAATGTATATTTTTAAATAATTATATGCATGTGAATATAGATTGATAAGCTATAATTTATATTAAACAACATGAATATAGATTTATAAGCTATAATATGTAAAATATAATATGAAGATTTAGATTATATGACGAGAAATTCGACAAACGCTCAATGATGGAAGAGATTTTCTATTCAGAGCAATAGATGTACTTTAATAATTGATCAATCCTATACTTTCTCATTAAATTTTAGTTTGGTTTTTTTGTTTATTTCTTAAATTAAAACTGGATCTTCATAAGTAATCTACATCATAATCATATTCTCAGTCGATCTAACCAGTATTATTTATTTTATTTATCTATAAACAATTCAAATATTCAAAAAAGAACTTCCTATATAAAGAACCCCCAGCTCTATGCATAGAATTCCCACAGTCTAAATCGTTAAAATATATTACAATTATAGATAAATATATAAATATGTTCATTAACATATATGTATGTAATATATAAACTGTACACAGTTTTCTGCCCAGACTTGGGGATATACATATATCAATGAACATATTTGTATACTTATCAATAATTGTAATATTTTTTACATATATGTATATATACCCCAAATATGCCTAGGAATCTCCCACAAAATCAACTTCTACCAGACATGCGATAATCGCAAGATAAGGAAATACTTCTGTAGCTACACTCGTTCCGTATCTGGATATATAATATTGTATATATTTATATATTACATACGCCGTGCATATATTTGTGTGAACTGAAGCGAGCGTCATGTGAACTTGAACCACTTTAGTATGAGTCTCTCATGTGTCCCGCCTTGTGCTGAATATTAGCTTTCGTCACATATGCGAGGAATTTGATATGGTATTCGTCAGAGTTGCAGAACTCGCAATGAGGTATAGGGGGGAGCAGGGAGCAGGCAATTGCTGCGAGTGCTCACTAATAATGATATATATCACAATTGTCTGGGGAGACCAACTTGGGAATGGTTAATGAATTTAACGAGCTGCCCATTCAAGCCTTATTTGTGATTTATAATTGTCACAATATCGTTCGCGTTGTTGCTGTTGTTGTCTCTGTTATCGCAAAACTGTAAATGAAATACCATAGCTCCATGCGATACGCAGTCGTTATGTACGATATATGTATATAATGTTTATATACATTTACAGACCCATTGATTCATTGGGTCGTAAACCAATTGCCCAAAGCAACTTTACGATTAATCATCCGACGAACTTGATTAGATCGAGCGTGGAACGGGCTCGGATGGTTAGATTGATAGAGATGGATATAAAGAAATGAGTTCATAGAAATTGTCGCCCACTCTGCAGATGTTGCCAGCGTTTTCAATCGATTCATCTTCAACTCTGCCTTCCAGGCAAATGTACGGCCATGTGCATTCACTTATTCAACTTGTTGCACTGAGCAACAACAAGTTTATTAAACAGTGTAAACAAAATCATTGTGCCAGATGCCCAGAGCAACTTCCATTTGAAGCCACTTAAGCAACGCCAATAACAACAACCGCTTTAACTTCAGCTGCCCTCCCGGTCGACAGTTCCCAGAGCCGGAGATATCCAGAAATGAAATGTATAGCAAATAGTTGATGGTGCTGATAAACTACGGTAATCGCTCCAATCTATATGAGCTTAGCTGTGTAGACAAAGTGAATGATCCCTATAAAAATGTTGATACAAATTACAGAATTACAACAGGGTCTATGGCGGCTGGCTTCGTTAAGTCCCCTGTTAGCTGCACTCTGTAATGCCTGGACTGTTAAGCCTAGGCTGTAAAGCAAGCGCTGTTAAGCTAACAGCAGCTCAATGTAACTTGAATGAATTGAGGCATTTAGATTCATGTTTTTATCCTTATAAATGAAAATCAAACAATGTATTGCATCTGCCAAATATACATATCTATTCCATACCATATATATACTCAACTATATATACACTATGCACCATCTGTGCTGCTTTGTTTTCGATTTATCTCTCTCTCTATATATATATATGTCTTTGTGTGCATCTTAATGGCCATTCGCATTGGCTTTCTTTGTGAATTGGCCAAGTTAAAGTGTCATTAAAGACTCTTCATTCTTTTTGCACAAAGAAAGAGAGTCAGAGAGAGAGAGCGAGAGAGACAGATATAGATATCGAGTTGCACTGTGCGGGGAGCGAGATGAAAGCGGAAAGTGAAAGCTAAATGGACAATTAATGATGCCTATCGCCTATCGACAGCGCTGGCTGTGTTTCAAATTAGCCCATGCTGAAACTGGGGGGAAACACGTGTCTATCATTTTTGTCGAATGTTGGTTTTCTTTCTTTGGCTTCTGTTTCTATTTCTCTCTATCGACCTGGCCATTTCACTTTGTTGGCATGGTCAACTAGCTGATGCCCTCTAGTCAGCCACGAGTTGGGTTTCCCATAGCTATGAATGGAAATTCCTGTACTCTGTAGGGAAATTGATCCTGTTCTAGAGCTGTTCAGTGCAACGATGGTAGAATCGGTACTATCTATGCACAATAATCATTGATTTTGATCGATGTGGATCTCACTTAGAGAATAGCTGCAAAAACTCTACCAGTGTAGTAGAAGAACTTGTTCGTGATAAATGTCTTCTTGCATACATTTCTTTTAGATTAATGAAAATAAATTCAAGTGTCTCGCTCATTTGGCAAACAAATATATTTCCATTAAAGCGGAGAATTTGTTAATTCAGAGTATATCATTAATTTAATTAGTTTTATCTTAAAATTCATAGCAAGAAAGTCATACAATTGATTAATCTAAATTCTTACAATTAAATTACAATAGAATCATCGATGGGATAAACCATCGAGTGAATCAATTTGTAGTAGTTTTGCAGCTGGAATATGTAACGTGTGTTCACACTTAAATTCATTCATTCATTCATGAATCAGTTGAATGGGAGCAACATTCCGTTTCCTTTATCTATACATGATATATTTATAGATGAGCGCACTTTTACGAACTGACTCAATAGTTGATGCCGACTAAGAATATATACCTATGTTCCATATGATTGAGAGAGTCTACAAAGTTTCAATTTGATTTGCTATCTTTAAGTTAGTCAACTACTTAATTTGATCTGATTTAGATCTGTTTTCAGCATTTTCATTTGTCGTCAAATCGTGTGTTCCTGTAATTAGAGACTCTTGCTGAAGGTATTTTCAATTTGGTCTCGCGTATGCCTATATACATATATGTGTATATTCAATATATAGCCATCTCGCTGTGCAATGTTCGACGGAGTGCACTTTCATTCCTTGGCATCCAGCTGATAATTGCGAACTTAGTTTGCTGCTCTTGCTGCTTTATTTATTGGTCACTTTGTCAGATTTCCTAGTAAGATAATTTCCACTTAAATATGCAAAACTTAAACTACTTAAGAGATAAACTGCGTACGAGCAGAGTGCGTCTAATTGCTCAACTCGAACTCGAGTCGCCGTCGCGCCAGCTCCAGCCTTAGCAGACGCCGCTGCTCCAGCTGCTGCAACTGTTGTTGTACGAGCAGTCGATGCAGCAGCTCCACTTTCTCATAGCCCGTCGCCGTCGTCGTCGTCGTCTGGCCCTGGGCGGCGCGTGGGCGACGCAGCTGCTCTTTGGTCTCGAGTGCCCTTGGCAGCGACTGCATCGTTGTCGTCATGGCAGCACAACTGAGAACTGTACAGAATAACTGGAAAAGCAGGCAGCTCAGCAGGGTCCACAAATTGCACTGACTAGCAACGTGTTGCATGTTACTGCACCGACTGGATTGCGTTGAATGCGCTCCTGCCACAAGCTAGGACACACTTTTATACGCAACAGGTAGGCTGGCCGGGACACCGTCCCTGCCTGCTGAAGCACGCGCCTAAGTCTAGCCAATCCAACCCTTCGCTCCATATGGCCCAAGGTGGGCACAGGCAAAACCCAACAGGCAAAGGCCATAAAGCCCTTGACTTTATTTCAAGTACCTTAATTACCTCTGCGAGCATCGGAAGAATCCCATGACATTTGCAAGTTTTAAATGTTTCCCAAATTTTTCTTTTATTTGCAATAATAAATATTTATTGGCAAAGTATTTGTATGAAATATTTATATTTATTAAATATGTATTATTTATTTGCATACGCGAGTAAATATTTTTTTAATTTATTCACTTCAAATTATTATTATAATAATTAATTGCACAACTTATATGCTGGCATATTGGCAAATACTTTCTTTAAATATATATTTAATAATATATTTATATGCTACAATGTATATATATATATAAATATCGGTGTATATTTAAAACAAAGCACAATCCTATTGAAGTATATAAATGTAGATAAGCTTTCACCCATTGGCAGCATCAACTAATGATTATTAACTAGAAAGTCCCTAAAATGTAATAATGTAATAGCTCCGAGTTTTATACGAAAATAAAATATAAATCTAACTTATATCTAGGAGGACAGTTCATTAGCTGCATATGGGCAACGTAACTATTGCTAGAGAACTGCCGATTAATATATAAAGATAAGAGCTTGGTAATATACTTTATCATCTATCATATAGGTATAGATATGCATGTGGTAGATGCATATATATGATATATCATCTAACTACATGCAGACTATATGGTGATTACACTTATATTTATTATAGATGATAAAGTTTATAAGCTTAGCTCTTAAAGATATAGACAGAATGATAGACTAGGCTAAGTCATTGTATAGTTGATGTAGCCCAATATAGGAACCATTAAAGTTGAATTTCAGGCAGAAGCAGCAGGTTTGGCTGATCTCATAAAGTATGTATGTATATATTCTTGATCAGGACGACGAGCTAACTTAATGTAGCCCTATAAGTCTGTCCGTCCGTGGGTATAAATATATATAATCCCATATACCTTACGTCCATTTGAATAGTAGTGGTAAAAATTGATTGCGTAAACTGCACAGTAAGAAGAACTCCTCACTAGAAAATTGATGCTGCTGAGTTGGGGTCGCACACTCGTTGTGCCCTATATATATATACTATACTATACTATATAAAACTGTGTGTATGTATATATGTGCCATATATGCGGTATTTGCCTTGCTTAAGTTCGTCTATTGTATATATAAACATTTACGCTTATGCGAAACTCTTTCGCTCTCTGCTTTGCTTTTAGTCCTTGGCCATGGAGAAGGCGGGCACGCAGACGCGTCCAGTGCCGGCGCCGCGTCGCCTCTACCCGGAGATACGTACCGCCAACTATGAGAATATTGAGATCAATGTGGGCAGCAATGCCAGCAATACACATAATCGCAGTCCGGCGAACTGCAACAACATCAACAGCAACAACAACAACAACAACAACAACGTCGGCATCAGCAGCAACAGTAATAGCGATAAGAAGAAGCTAAACATAAACGCAGAGAATCTGCACGGCGGCTGCGCAGAGAAGAATCTGCCGACCAGCGGGCAAAGCAAACTGATACTGCAGGAGCCGAATGTGGAACAGCCGATCTATGGGCCAGATGCCAATGAGAATGTGCCCGCCGAGCCGTTGTATGCCACGCCCAGGCCGGCGCCCAGGCAACGAGCACATGCTGAGCTGCTGCCGGCGGCAGAGGAGCAACAGCAGGTGCAGGATCAGGAGCAACCGGCGGCAGCAGTGTCTCTAGTGACGCGTGTAGCACCTCAGGTGCCCTCAAAGCCACTAAACATTGAGCTGGATCGCCGAAGGCCCGAGCGCTGCTCCATCTCCAGCGAGTTCTCCACGACGAGCGTGAGCGGTGCGAATGGTCAGCAGGAGAACGATTCCCGGTACACATCCAGTGGGTCGCTGAACTGCAGCGAGAGCTCGCAGAGCAGCAAGTTCAAGTCGCCGTCACCCGGGTACGTAGACGAGGGCGAGCAGGTGGCTGAAGATCAAGAGCAAGATCATGGGCGTGATCTTGAGGGCGATTATGAAACGAACACGGAAACAGAAACGGAGGCAGAGGCGGAGGCGGAGGCGGAGGCGGAGGCGGACGCGGAGGCAGAACGCGCCGCCTCGTCCGATCAGTCGGAGCTCTCCGCCAGCTGTGACGATGACAAGTAAAATTTTATCTACAATTTTCCATTTGTTCTTTAACTCTCCTCTCTACGGCTCTCTGGTGCCTTTTATCCTTTTTTGCTAATGGTGTTTCCCAAATTGTTGTTTACTTGACTCGCATCCACCCTCTGTAACTCTAAGGTATTCGAAATGTTTCATTTTGTTTGGCAACTAACTTAAAATACTGGTTCGGGTCCGGTAAGTAACCCCGTAGAAACGCTAACCGAATCATCCAATCGTCGATATGCACCACAAATCCCCCCTAAAAGAAACGAAAAACTGACTCCCTTGGTTATGGACTCAATCACAATTTGTGTACAGTTAGACTTGGGTAGTTGATAGTTGATATCGAGCATTAAGTGCACTGTAAATTAATGACCAAAGACCTCTTACGATCTATTTATATCAATATCATAATATTCTACACTACAATTTTTTGTATGACAACAGCTCTAAGCATTGTAAATTTCTATAGCGCATATATGTAATTTGATTAACCTAAATATTATCAACACAAATGATAAGAATTAACATGCACTTTGACAAGAGCTTTAGAAACTAAACCCGAATACACTGAACTTGAGTTTTTGTTTTATGTGTGTGATTGATTCTTGTTATATCCCTAAGATCTTGCAAACTACCAATTGATCCTGACTCAAATCGTTTATTCAAATAACTCCTAGGCAACTATCGTAAGAGATTCATATGATTGATGCAGAAAATGTAAATTGGATTCTATATGCAGCCAATTGTATTTTCAATTAATTTTTTTAACAACACTCCTTAGGATTAACTCACACAATGTCTGTGTTAATGGACTGGACACTAGCGAAATATTTCTATCTAGTCCTAAAGAAACAATCTGAAATGAACAAAACAAATATCTCCTAGGCTAAAACATTGCATACAAAAAGCTGTTACCATAAAACCAGGAAAAGATCTTCTAAAAATTTGAATTCTACTAGATTCTAAAGTCAAAAAAAAAACGAAAATGAGAAGAAATATCCGAATATATTTATATATATAAATATCAGCAACCGATATCCATAAAAAAATTAGTTCGCACTCGATACATTATTTTATGCGTAACGTATCAAGAATATATTTCTTTTAGATCAGCAAAAACATATATTCATATGTGTTCTATAAAATGCATTAAGAACGATGGTAATATTCGTGTTGCAATATTGCTCCATTTTTGACCCTGGGTCATTGATCCGGCAAGTCAAATGCCGCAGCTAGCACAGAGTTTTTTTGTTACCTTCATTCGGGTAGACAGGCGACAGCTGAAACTGTTTAAGGAATCTGAGCTCCGATTGCCCAAATCTGGCACGCTGCAAACGCTTAAGTACCTCCGTGTGTGTGTGTGTGTGTGTGTGTGTGTGTGTGTGTGTGTGTGTGCAGCTGATCTGCCTTAAGGCTGGTTGGCTTGCGGCTCTATTGTACGCTCTATTTATAGCGTCCCCTGTGACTTTTGAAACTCGAACTTCCGCCGACGCATTAATCACACTCCTGTCGGGCGCAGCCAGAAATAGTCGCCCGCCGATTGCCATTTCAAGATCAATGACAAGAAATCTGTGGCCTCCGCTCGATCTAGTTCCGCTCGTCGCTTCGGCTAGTTGTGAAGTTTAGTTGGGGCTGAGCAGTTGGACGCGAATGTTCGATAGCCAAGTTTAGTTTCTATCTGGGACTAACTGTTTTTTAGTTATCTTTCAACTAACCCCGATTGGACTTTGGGCGACTTTGATCGATGCAAATGAATAACGGAACGAATTGATCTGAACTTATCGCAGAAATTTGCTACGTTCGCTGAGCGAGGCGATTGGTGAACGGGTGGCCTTCAAGGCAAAGGACGCCAAGAAGCGTCTGGACAAGAATCTGAAGAGCTCCACGCAGGCCATAAGCAGTCTCAGCGCAGACGCGAGCAGCCGACTGAAGCACGTCAGCAAACGATTCGGCTCGAATTTCTCGCTGGGCAGGCGGGAGAAGACAACGGCAACAGCAGCGGCAACGGCAACGGCAACGGGTTCCTTATCCGAGCTGGAGCAACAAATGGAGCTGGACCGACGCTGCACCATGCCCAACACGGACGTCTTCAACACGATTCAGTTCAGCAGTCCGCTGCATCGCAATGCTGTCGGCGGTGGCCACACGGATCTCAGTGGCGCTGGCGTCGACGGCGGCGTCCGGTATGAGAAGCAAACGTTTCCCGATGAGCAGGAGTACGAGGTGCCCCAGTCTAAGCCGAAACCCAAAATAAAATCCAAGCCGCCCAGCTACGATGAGGCGCTACGCTCTCGGCCCGCGCCCCATTTGCCGCTGGCCAAGAATCTAGCGCAGGAGGCCGCACAGGTGGTGCAGCTGCGCAGTCCCCAGCCGCAGCGGCAGTCCAGCAGCGGCGACTCGACGGGTGAAGAGCTGCCCATGCCGGCCTTTCCGGCGCCGCGTCTCTCGCAACAGCTGGACGCAGTGCAGCCGCCGGCGCGCCACAAGCGCCGCAAGAACTACGAGAACATCCAGCTGCGTCGACCCAATGTGGACTCGGCTGAACTGCAGGAGCTCAATCGGGTGGCAGCCGTGGCGGAGCGCGAGGAATCGCTGCTCATCTCCGCCAACATCGCCGCCGAGGAGGCCCGTGCGCCCAAGCCCGAGCGCAGTGACTCCTGGCACTTCTACGGCGACGCTAACGACCCCGACCCCGACCCCGACCCCGATGCGGAGCCAGAGCCAGAGCTGGAGCCAGATGCGAAGTCTGAGTCCTGCTCTTCGCCAGAGCCGCTGTACGCCAACCAGGAGGCCACCTACGGCAAGCTCTGCGAAATGGGCACCAGCAGCACCAGCCGCAGCAAGCTGCTGACGCCCCAGCTAGAGCTCGCCTGCATCAGCGAGGACGGGGAGCTGGACAGCAACGACGGCGCCGTTGGGGGCTGGTCGTCGCCACAGCCGCAGCCGCCGCCGCCGGAGCTCATCGAGGAGTTCGACCCGCTGATGAGCAGGTGCTCGACCCTGGCCCGCTCCAACAAGAGCAATGAGCTGCTGCTGCTCGAGCACCTGCTCGAGGAGGACACCTACGGCACCATCAAGCGCGAGCAGGACGATGTGAGCATGTGCACCTCCGAGGAGGACGGCCGCAACGAAGCCCCCGCCGCCAATGACAGTGCAGGAGCCACGACATCAGCTGCCGCTGCCGCGGCTGCCACAGCAACTGCAGCACGCAATCAGCCTCAGATTGTGCATCAGAATGCGCAGCTGCTGAGCGACAGCATGGAGAATATGCTGGACAATGCGGACGCACTGGACATCTCGGAGCTGCGTGCCCGGCCCTACCTCAGTCGCGTGGACGAGAAGCCAACGGCCGGTCAGGCACCTGTGGACCTGGCAGCGCCGTCGCGCAATCGCACCAATTGGTTCGTGGGCGACAAGGCGCGGGCCCAGGCGCAGGCGCAGGCGCATATCGAGGGCGACAGTCCGCCAACCTACTTGGAGGCCATTGGAGGTGACGGCCAGCCCGTGTCCAGCGCGGCGGCAAGTGGCAGCAGCTCGGAGTCGCGCAACACATTCGGCTCACGTTTCCGGCAGACGATGAATGCTTTCTCCAATGTGAAGCTGCGCGTGGATGCCATGAAGCGGCGGGCAAGCTTCAAGGCCGCCTCGCAGCGGCAGTCGGACGTGAAGGTTGCGCTGCAGATGGTGCCCAGGCCGAGCCTGTCGCCGTTGCTGGTGCGCTACGAGGGGCCCTTGGTGCGTTTCCCGTCGGGCGTCGTCGAGGACATACTGAGAGAGATGCAGAACCGCAAGGCCATATTGCGGGACCGACAGTTTCAGACGTACCTCGACCAGGAGATGAAGACGCCCAAGGAGCTCATTCCACTGGACGCCATCACGACGATACAGTGCGTCAGCAATAGTCGGGTCACCGACAGCGCGACGCACTTCTACTGCTTCGAGTTGACCACGTCGCAGCCAAAGAACGGTGCCAGTGGCGTCGATGGCATGTCCTCCAATCCCAATCTCCTGATGACGAGCAACAACTGCGGCAACGTAAAGCAGCTGCGCGTCGCCCATCTCTACGGCGTTGGCAAGGAGTCCGAGCGCGGCGTCTGGATGCAGAAGATACTCGAGAGCCTCACGAACATTGTGCCCGTGAAATACACCTGCCACTACTATCGCGCCGGCTGGTGCTACTTAAAGGTAAGCCCCCCAGCCACTCCCCGCCCCCATGCTCGTGCAGCTAATCGAATATTTGGTTTTTCAGAATTCCATCACCTCCGAGTGGAGCGGTACCTGGCTGGTGCTGCGCAAGAGCCAGCGTCGTCTCATCTTTGTCAGCGAGTCCAATGGGAACGTAGAGAAAATGGATCTGAGAAAGGCGCGCTGCATAGGTGAGATCACTGAGATACCTGAGAGTTTACTTCAGTTGCCTTCACTATGTGCTTAGAAACTACATACGAATCTATTCCAAGTCGACAACTCTAACGTTGGATAATTATCTTAGAGACAGAAAGAGATTTAGGGTGTAGTAAATAGGGCTAGAGCTTATGGGATAATGAAAACATTCTTCTTTAGGCTTAGAGACGATCCAACTGGTCTTGAGGGTGGTGTTCAAGTCATTTCTATCACCCAAAACTTCATAACTTTTAGTATTCCTTATGCATATTATCCTAGAAAGCTGCTAGAGTCTGACGCCTGTTGGCGTAAAACCGGTCTGGTACGGTAAAATCAGGTCATCTGATCGGCCAGAAACTAGAGACTAAGCATTCCGGAAATGCTGTCTTCATTCATCATTCCGCATTCCTGCGGAGTAAACGTTTCCCCCAGAGGGATTACTTTTGCCTACCCTGAAAAAGTGTGAAGAGTTCAGGAAAGAACTTACTGGCAATATATCAGAAATGGAAGCCTACTTACAGATATTACAGATATTAGAACAGCCAGCTTTTGACTCCGACTCCGACTTCGACTGCTTGTCCAATGGAGGCTAATAGATAAAAGAACAAAAACATTTTCAGCTATCAAATCTGGCAGTAGAATTACAATTTTGGAGCCGCTAGAAATCGTGCTAATGTTATGACACTATTGATAAGATTCTGTTATACTTTGTTAAGTTATAAATGCCTTGACAAAAATATGATTGATTTGACAACTATTAGATCTAGTTTGGCGAGATAAGAGATACATAGAGAGAAACTCACGCCCATCGCCTTATCAGACAAGAGCATAAATGCTTTATTTAGTTTTAGTTAGCGGCAGCCGGAATGAGTCAGGAACCGAGCATCGATTAAAGAGACAACGCCTTCGCCTTCGCCTTCGCCTTCGCCCTCTCGCTTCAATTCGATATTCAGCTCTTGCTCTTGTCGTTTACAGTTCTGAAAGAGAACGACGAGTCGATTGACAATCTGCACGTCGAGAGTGGGCCAATCCTGATGATCGACTGTCCGCCGTACGCTGTCTACATGATAATGAGTTCGGCGCGCGAGACTAAGATCTGGCGGCACATCATCCGGGAGGTGGCGCACAATAACGGCTTCTCGCTGGGCGATCAGCAGCTGACGCGCTACGACGTGCCCGTGATTGTCGACAAGTGCATCAACTTCGTGTACATCCACGGCTCCATGTCGGAGGGCATTTACCGGAAGTCGGGCTCCGAGAACTCCATGCACAAGCTGCTAAGCGCCTTCCGTGCGGACGCCTTCAACGTGGAGATCACACGGAACGAGTACAACGAGCACGACGTGGCCAACGTGCTAAAGCGCTTCATGCGCGATCTGCCGGAACGGCTGCTGGGCAAGCTGACGGATAGCTTCGTCTTTGTCACCGAGCTGGCCGTGGCCAGCGAGAAGATTCCCATCTACAAGGAGCTGCTCGGTCGGCTCAGCATCATCGAGCACGAGACGCTGCGTCGCATTGTTGGCCATTTGGTGTTCATCAGCTCGCAGCAGAGCAAGAACAAGATGAGCGTACAGAATCTGACCATGATATGGGGCCCCACGCTGCTGGCCAAGAAGGTAAGCCCACGCTTTCCACTATACCATGCCATGCCTAAACTGCTGTCTCTTCCCCCACAGAGTGACGAGCTTATCTACTCCCAGAAGGAGGCCGATGTGCTCAGCGATCTGATTCTTCTGTACAAGAATCTATTTCCCTGCGGCGCGGACGAAATGGTAATAAACAAAGCAACAGCGATGTCTATTTCAGGAAGGCTTTCAACTATTCATTGTTTGTTATTTTTATTTATAATTATTTATTCTGAATATGGGCACATATTGTGTTTAGGACTAACCGTCATATTAATGGACATATATTTTAGTATATAAACCGCAACGGCAACGACTAAGTGAGCTCTAATCGATGCTGGTCGATGATTCTATATCCTGAGATTGAATTCTACTTTAAACAAGATTAAAAACTTGTCTGCGGTTCGCTCTGTATGAATCATTAAGAATTTTGAACTGGTAGTAATTATACTAATTACAGAACTTGAATTCTCATCCTCATAGTCAATTATCGATCTGTAGATTTTGTCATAATTAAATTGTAAATCAAATTCCCTTATATCATATATCATACCAAAGATCATAGGTTTTCTATATGTACGGACAATCAAGAGTTTTGAACTGGTTGTATAATGTGTATACAGAATTTGAATCCTCATCCAAAATGCTTTTTTTTCGAGCTCTGCAAAGCTGCAAAATATGCTTAAGTAGCATATCCAATAGTCAATTGTTATATATTGGTCTATTGCAAATCTAAATCCGTTATATTCTGTTATATTCTATTGGCTTAATTGAATTAATGTCGATAGCTCAGTACAAAATAATGCCATATAAATATTTATATCTAAATTCCCTATTCTTCGATGCTTTTCCATTTTAGAAAAAGGAGCAAGCGATGCTAATGTGCCTGCAAAAATACTATGCTGCCGCCGAGACACTGAAGGATGCTGTAAAGCAGTCGGGCGACATCAAGATCTGGATAAGTCTCAACCCCAACCCGGACAATACGACAGAGGTGGGCTCCCATTTAGCTCCATAATGTGCTTAAGGCTTTAGCAAATCCGTGTTTTTGTTTGCAGGAGAAGACTCAGGTAAATGCCACAATTTCGCCCACAAAGACCGCCTATGAGCTGTGCCGCGAATACTCGGCCAAGATGGGGCTGCCCACGCATCAGCTGACGCTGTACGAGGTCATACTTAACGACAGCCTGGAAAGGCCGCTGCACCATGACACCAAAGTGTTCGATGTCATCTTGAACTGGTCCTACTGGCCGGAGGAGGATCGCAAGCACAACTACCTGGTGGTGCGGCCCATTGAGATGCTGCGCGAGGTGCAGCGAGCCATCAATAATTTGGCAACGGTGACGCCTGGCAAGGAGCTGCGCTTCGCTGACTACCGCACCAAGTCCTTCAAGCCGCTGCAGTGCGAGCTGCGGGACGGCAAAATTGTTGTCTCCAAAAAGGACAAGAACGACAAGACGAGCATTGTCCGCGAGATCTTTCTGCATAGCTCCACAGCGTACTTGGGCTGCGAGCGCAAGCGCGACTTTCCCTGGAGCTGGGCCATCACGTTCGTGGAGCGCACTCAAGCGCAAATTATGCGGTAAATAACGGAGCTTATCCATTTTTCTGACAAGTTACTCATCTCTCTCGCTCTCTCTCTCTCTCATTCCCTTCGCAGATCACGCGATGCACCGTTCATTGGACACGTGTTGGCGGGCAGCGAGTGGGTCGACCGCACCATCTGGTATTCGAGCATCTGGTACTGCCTATACGGCGACAACATATTGCCACCCGCCGAGATTATCATCAAGTGAAAGCTGAACAGCCGAGCATTCGCTGAATTGCCAACCCAATCTGCCTGCTTTAGCATTTAAATGATAGTCAATCATGGCTGCAATTTTCCACTTTCTTACGTTCGTTCGCCACTCAATTGCATGGCATACTCTTGGCCGCCAATATCGTGGGGGACTTAACAATCAGACAGGCCGAAAAGTATGCAATACGCATATATCCATGTAGAGCTCATTTGAAATGGAATTCGCAAGCATGGTTGATATATATTTTTATATACTTTACTTTCTTTTTTTTTTATTGTTTAAGTATAGTTTGCAATATCACTTAGTACGTAAGCGCGTTATTTTGTAGATACTTGGAATTTATTTTGTTGTAGCTACATGCATAGATACTTGCATACATACATAAGCTATGTATGTATATAGTACGTAAACGTATTTCTTATTTCTACTCAAATCCAATTTGTTCACAACGATCGTGATAGCAAATGTACTAAAAACTTGTCAGGAGATATATGTCATTTGTGCAATGCGAAGAATAAAGTGGATCCAACCTAGACTACACTTAGATAGTTTAATGCGCATACATTACACCAGAACTCTTAAATACTTCGAATAGCCGCTCTTCATTTAGCTACGACTATCCAGAGATAGCTTGCTCCCAGCTTAACTTCCTAATCAGATCTGTGTACTTACGAGTAATCTGCCAAATCAGGACACCTTAAATTCAGAATCTTACAGCAATCACTTAAAGCCAATGCCATTTGTCTTCAATGTAGCTAGTCCTCTAAGGATTCGGCTTTGCCTATGGGACCATTATCTATATAAGTGGCTAAAGGGAAAGCTCTGGCAACTGAAGATCAACTTGCATTGCGGTTAGCTTTTCCCTCTTCTTATCGCCCTTCCTGAATACTTACAGGACATGCTTACCAATTATATATATATATATATATTTATATTTTATTTATATGACTGTCTAACAACATTCTGATTGTATTGATTCGAAAAAAATAATCATATAGTGCACAATAATTGTTCCATTGCCAATGCGATACGATATTATATGAAAATAAAATATAAATGTATTAAATATATGATTTAATTATTTATTTATTGAACAACAAAATGAAATAGTTGCTTACCCTACTTGAAATGAAAAACTAGTAGAAATGTTCCATCAGCAGAGAAGTTCTTTGTGAGATGTTGATGGCATAGTCTAAAACCTGATAGACGGAATTAATATTATCTGAAACACCTGAAAACTGAATTTTATTTTATTAGGTTTTTGAGAAAAATGTATGTAACAGGCAGGAGCCATGTCAAGCCCCACAAAACATATAAATACATATGTATGCCCAAGTGTTAGCTGACTGATCGCCTTTCATTATAATTTAGTACTTTTCAACTGAGCGCAATAAAATTTCTCGGCTTGCTCTGTCTCCCAATAAGCTCTCTTGAACAAAGTCCTTTAGTATTTGGTCTACACTTCTGTATCTAATCGCATTCTCTTCTTTTATCACTGCGCCCAGGAAGAGCTACAGTTGTCTCTCTCTCTCTCTCTCTCTCTCTCTCTCTCTCTCTCTCTCTCTGCCCCAGTGAGAATTATAGAACACAGAATAGAGATGCGTAGAACTAATATTCAAACTCACTTGGATAATGCAAGCTAATTAATCGCTCTCTAATACTATGACACAAGCAGGAGGCAATCGCGACAAATTAACCGCTACAGAAAACCCTAAATATCAACGACAAATCGAAGAAATCGACATTTTAGCTCCCATATATAAAATATTATATTATTAATAGAGGAGATATAATATAAAAAGAATATAAATATAGATATAAATTTAGTTTTTCTTAATATTTTTTCAATACTTTTCTTTACTATCCATACAAATAGATATTTATATTTGGCCTTTTGTAATTAACTGAAATAACCCAAAATCTGTAGACTTCAGATATTAGTTCCCGATATAATTATGAGTTCGTATTTGTGATCTCTTCACCCATTCGTGCTTCAGTGATGCTAACTCCTCAGGACTCGCGCAAGCCAGATCAACAGTCAAAAAAGTTAAACAACACTTTTGAAATCCTAGAAAAACTCTTTTATAGTTCTAAGAGCATTATTTGTATTATTAACCAAGTTAGGCTATGAACTTGATGAATAGTTCTTAGGACTCAGCATCGCCAATGGAATTTTGTCCTCTAAAAGCTTCAGTCCCAATAGGGAATGGCTTGGAGGGTAACTTCTAGTCGCACACTCTCGACTGAGGTACGCCCACTTGTTCTCTAAGTGCCTTAAGATAACATGACGCATCATAAAATTTGGCTAAGCAAATTTCTGGATAACTTAATTTGGGCTTGCGCTCGTTACTGGTCGGGTATTCCAAGAGCTGGTATGAGCCATTGCTAAGTAAACAAATTGAGATTTGTGGCTGTTGACAGTCAGAAGAGTGTGATAGAGGATCTTTCGAGATAAATGATGCGCTTGTCGTAAACGTCTAATTAACAGAGAAGAGCAAATACGAACGATTATAAAACGTGGACTATGACTAGGCGCAAAGGAGAAGAGCAGACGGCGCCACGCACTATCGGCGCTATCGGGCTGGTTGGCTGAGCTAGGCGTGTGGCCCACATTATTTGCTTTTGGCCAAAATAAATCACCGCGCACATTGTTTGCAATGGGCCATGGCCCGCAATGCGGCCAAGGTCAAGTCCCACAGGCGCACACGGCAGACGCGTGATGAGTGCAAACGGATCGATCGACTTGCTCGAGATATGCGTGACATAGCCTCCCTCTATACAAGCATATATGTATGTATACAAGTATTTTTGTGTTTTGCATTTGCATTGGGCCAACTTCCGTACAGGACGGCCTCGCTAGCGTCTACGCCGGCGGCATGCCGAGCGCGGGACATCTGTTTGGGTGCCAAGCGGGACGAGCATAAAATGTTGAGTGCGATTCGGATCGGAATCGGAATTGGAATTGGAATTAAAATTGAAACTGAAACTGAGACTGAAATTGAAATTGAAATTGAAATGCGAAATCGAAATAGAAATCAAAAGCGCCATCAAAATCAGTGGCAATTAAATGCTAATGGCTCTGGCGCGCTTGGCAATTAGGCCGATAGACGGTGCGATAGCCGCAGTTGCATTCTAATTCAATTGCCGGCCAATTAGTCGCCGGCTTCCAAATGGGCTATAAATGAGTGGCATCTGCTGCAGCAGCACCATGTCAACAATGCTGCAGCTGCGCCGCGTTGTCTGTCTGCTGCTCGCCCTGCTGCCGCTGCGCACTGAGGTGAGTGCATCTCTGTCTGGGCGAGCTACATTTAATCTCAGTTTACTGGCAGTTGGCCACCTACGATGTCTACCTCGATGAGCGCATCTTCCAGGAGTCCTGCGACCCCGGGGAGGACAGGGGCAATGTGGCCCTGAGCGAGTTGCTTGAAAACAACCTGACGAGTGTCCTGGTCGACGACACATCCTACATTACCGGCGAATTCGTTGTCAAAGTCCAGCTGCCGCCTGGCCGCATCAAGCTGGAGGCGGACATCAGGCGCCAGGAGCGCGGCCGCTGGGTGCACACATTTATTTCCATCAAACGCGATGACTTCTGCAAGTCTCTGTTCGATCCGTTCGAGCTCTGGCACTTCTTCATCATGACGCATATGCCCAGAAGCCAGCGCATATGCCCACCGAAGAAGGGAGTAAGTACATTGAATGTTTTATGGGAGTCGAGCAAGGGAACAGGATTAAGCTTAGAAGTGTCCTTGATTAGTAGCAATCGGGTGAAGGGAAAATGTTATATTTTACAGATGAGTTTCATCCATAGATAAGTTGATATACAAGTATATGCTCCGATGAGTAACGGAACTTCGAGATATTTTGGCGGAACATTTCCTAGAGAGAAAAAACCCTACAAGGTTGCCCATAAATCAATGAGAAATACAATTTTTTCGATGTTGTCGATAATAATCATATTATTTGGTTCAAGCAGACTTGTTGACATCACTCTTTGAATATGATATCTCTCAAATGGCCGCCTTGAGCCTCTACGGCGTATAGTGCCCGTCTCTGTCAAAAGGTGTAGGGCTGCCAGCTGGGTCACTCGAATATGGAGAGAGATCTCAGAGGCTTACAGCTTGCAAGATATCGCGTGTATACAAAACAAACTCCTATTATAACAACACTCCCAGCTATACCCTATAAATAAATTGAGTTTCTGTTTCTGTTTCCGTTTCTCCCTTGCTTTCAGCATGTTTATACCTTTCAGAACATGAGCAATCGCATGCATCTGGAGAACATGCCCCGTTGGAACATCTTTGGCAATATCAAGGTCGTGATGCACTTTAGTGTAGGCAATCTGAAGACTTGTGTGGCGCTCTACTGCACCGTCAGCGAGGACGAGTAGGGCAAGCACTAGTGTAAATAGTACACATATAGTTCTTGTATATGGAACATCAGCTCTATATATAGCCCTCGGATATGCACCATTTTGCTCGCTGGCTTCCCCGTTGGCAGCTTATTTGATGTTTGCACTGATTTAATGGGGCCGTATTATATTTCTATCTAAATAATATGCAAATAAACAAGATTTCATGTTCAGGTACGACAAAAGTGCCGCGTAATTTGCAGCCAAAGTTCTCATCCGCGGACGCGATAAGCTGCCATCGTACATATTCGTAATCCCAGAGAAACGAAATGGAACGCTCTGCTCCCGTAATCCCCGTTACTATTTGCCCATGGCTCAGAGTCAGCACCGTTTCAGCAGCTGAACTCATTCGCTACGTCTATCTCTGTTCCGTTCCCATTCCACAAGTCGTTGGCGCGTGATGCCCACCAAACACTCGGAGAATTTATGGCATCTATATTACCGTGGCAGCCCGTACAGATTCTCTTCTACGGATTCCCTCGCCCATTATCTTGCGCCCATTATCCACGTGGTAGTGCCAGTTGGCATTGCCATGGTCATGGCCATTGCCCCGAGGTCGATGAGGCCAGTTTACAGCAGATGAACCTGAGATGAAGTCTGAGGTCAGTAAAAGCCAGTAAAAGATCTAGGATGTTCAGTGAATCATTGCAGATATCTTGAGCCATTTAAATTATTTATTTATATATATCTCAAAGTAATATAAATAATATATAAACCCAGTTCCAGTTCCAGTGCATTCCTTAATTCATTTATTTGCTGGGCTTAACATCAGAATTTAAGACTATGAAAAACTCGACACTGATAATGCTTAAATTTTAAGTAAATAAAGGCGAGCAAAAATGAGGAAAATGAGTTGTCTTTTTTAGCCTTGACCAAATGACTGTACTACATATATCTATTTTGTTGACAGCGAGAAACTGTAAAACGCAAAATGGAATAAACAATAATAAACTAGATGAAATATTTGCTTTAAAAGTAAACACAATACAGCGCACTTGGGGAGTGGGTGGCAATCGATAATAATCGAGCAAGACTATAAAGTCGATTAATATGAATAACAGCTATAAAAGGGTTTAAGCCCTTAAGCACATTTGCTCAAATAAGTGTGTGTGTGGATAAGTAAAAATAGAATAAAAACGGTAGTGCTGCCCCCTATAAAACTTAATCCAAATGAAACTCTACTTTTTCGGTAAAAAAAAAAAAAACATACAAATGTGGCCCATGTTTTGCTTATATGCCAAAAAAGAGAATTAGAAATTTCCTTTTGCTTTCCTTTAGTTTTCATTTTATATTTTCATGATCAACTAAATTTAGTTAATGTTTCCCTCTAAAAACATACAGTGTCTGCCCATATATTTAAGCTTAAAAACTGTGTATAAATTGACACAAATATATGTTTATCTTATATATATATATTGTGATCAGTCGCATGTTTATTTTCTGTATAAGATATATGGTATAGACATGGGATATATAGAGAACAGAATTGACCAATAAACGATTAGAATAAGCTGTTTTCTGTAAACTGCCTTCCTTAGACTAGTATTCGTTTGTTAATCGGAACATCATATTTGTGTATACACTTGTATAAATATAGTATACATATAGTTTCGATCAACGAATTAACGAATGCAACTAGTCTACGGAAGGAGTTGACTGCTGTCACCTTAATCCAAACACTTATTTGTCACTTCTGTTCCCTATTGCATCAGTTAATGTACAAAGTATGCTCGTAGCTTAATGTGGAACTGTACAATCGTGACTTGATAGACTAGAACATACCCTGTAGCTCGGCTAAAGTCCTCCTACAGGTTGCTTTCAATGTGAATAAGCAATAAAACATAAAATATATAACGGATATATATATATAGAGAACAGATTTGATCCTAGTCATATATTCAAAACTCTTAGCCTTCAGCTTCAAGTGCTGGAAATGCTGAGCAGGTTTCCAAAAGTCTAGCTAAAATGTGTTTCCTAATCAACAAAGCACAAGCTGATAACTACCTTATACTAACTTATATGCACAGTAGCACTTCCTTCCATATATTCCACTTATATATCTTGGATGCGTTATTTGATGCAGCAATAGCTCTGCCATATATTCATAGATATATGGGCGGGCGAGTGTGTGGGTCGGTGCCTCTGTTTCGCAACGATAAAAATGAGTTGAGTAAATAGTTGAGGCTATTAAACCTAAGGCGCAACAAATAATAGAATCTATATGCACTTAGATTTTCGCCTATATTGTAAATATCAATAAATATACGCGGACAATACGTGGCTGCTTCGCTTACGTGACGTTTAATGTCTTCGCAGTGTATACTTAATTAAAAATTTACATATTTTACCTGCAACATGGGCTCCCTAATATTTTTTAATTTTCTCTAATGATCGGATAATGAACGTCTATTTGGTACACCTATTATAGTCTATAGTTTCCACGGCACCCTTAAAGAACATAAATTGTGCTGTAAATTGCACAGGAAAAGGAGTATATTCGTTTACCGCTCAGCCTCTCGGGCTGGGCTGTGATATCGTATATAGTTGAATTATTATCATTGGAGTGATATGGGTGAACTCACGCTATGATCACTTTATACACTTCAGAGTCTTTGCGCTGGAATGCAGCAGGCTTCAGAAGTGATTCGTATTCATTTCGCCTTCGCTGGTATTTATAGGGTATTTGATGGCATATACATGGGGCATAATGTATACAAAGACAGTTGAGCGCATGAAAACAAGTTTAGTATACGTACCAGGTACGTTTTGCGACCTTAATATGAATGCAATCCAAACTTCTGGGTAAACAAATTGAAACGCAGACTAGTGTGGGCCATTTAGGGGCAGGGGCAGTGACAGGGGCAGGGGTAGAGAGGTTGCCTTTGCCTGAAATTCGATGTGATTGCACAGCTGACATGAGCAGGCGCCGGCTATCATCGAATCGCATCGATCGAGGTGACAAAGGTGCGATGGACGTTGTGGCTAGTCGCAGTTGCTGGGCTATTCGCAATGCAAATAAATAAACAACTGCAGCCATTCGAGCGTCTTTCTAGTCGCACAGTGTAGTGCAGCTATGGTTTCGTATACCCGCTGCTACAATAATATAATACTAATAATAGAGCCACATGTGAGCTGCTCCGTGTTTACATCATACAGACTTATTAACTACTTATTTGCTGGTCGCTCGACTTGCAAGTGCTTCAAACTAGTCGTGACCTGTTATTTGCGGACTGAGGTTACAAAATACAATAACATAAAATACTCATATACATACACACATATATATATATATATATATACATATACAGAGAATATAGTCGAACTTCTGTATACTAAATTGCATCTCATTAAATTGTGCTGCGATAAATCTACCATGACTGAGCATTAAGCAATATCTTGAAATGAGCAAACACAGCTGAAAGCAAGCTGCAGGAAGCTGGCTGTTTGGCTGTCGTGCCAATAGCGTATCTGACTGTTGGACTGCCCGACTAGAGCTGTCTCAGCTGGAACAATAATAATTCAATAATCCATATTTCCAAATTGTGAACGTCTTATAATAATGTGATGTAGCGTGAGCTCCATGATCTTCACTGCAAACGTATAGGAATTTGAGATTCGAATTGTGTTATAAAGATATTTATAATAATATATAGTATTAGTAATAAAAAACAGCTCTAGATAGCTCGGATAGACCGATAGGCCGCAGCGCATCTAATCTGAATCTGAACACCAACAACAACAGGCGAAGGTTGAGAAGATTACATCTTCCGGAGCGCAGGGGCATCTGATGAACTTGAAATATTGTAGAAACAGATAGTATAAGGAATAAATAATTCTAGAATTTAAATGTACAGGCTTACAGCTAAATGCGCTAAAGAGTTTAAGAACAATAGGTTGCAACAATATGAACTAAATACAAGCAATCGGGCGTTCCCGACTGCAAAATACTCATACTCATAAACAGTTGAATGTGATTTGGTAAAGATGTCTAGAAGTCTTCATTCTAACTAAAACAAAAAAAAAAAAAAAAACAAAAAAAAAAAACAAAAAAAAATTATATAACACAAAAATAAATTTTTTTTTTTCAAAACCTAAACAAAAATAATTGGTTTATATGACTATAAAAACAATAAAAATAACAATTCTAAATAATAATAGCTAAATAGCCATTATACTTACCTATATACACATAAAAAATAATAATAATAAATTATATATAAAAATACAAAATGAAATGATTAGCTTATTCTAACTAAAACAAAATAAATAAATAAATAAAAAAAAAATAAAAATAAAAATATTTTATATAAAAACACAAAATTAAATATTGTTCAAAGCCTAAACAAAAATAATTTTTTTTTAATGACTATAAAAATAATAAAAATAACAATATTGAATAATAATTGCTAAATAACTATTATACTTACCTATTAACACAAAAATAAAAAAAAAAATAATAATAATAATAATAATAATTGTATATAAAAACACAAAACTAAATTTTTTCAAAGCCTAAACAAAAATAATTGTTTTTTTAAATGATTATAAAAAAAAAATAATAAATAAAAAAGCAATACTAAATAATAATAGCTATTTACTTACCTACATACACATAGCAAAAGCCAAAGGCATGTTTGTATATTAGGCTTTGGCTTATTTGGACGACAATCGGTTCGAGGCTTAGTATAGCCAAGCCTAAACCCTATTCACACAACTCCAATTAGAGCAATTTAGCGACTCTGAAAGATTCCAACTCATAATTCTCTGGTATAGCTCAATTTACGTTCTCTACTTCCTTCAACTCGGTAATCCACATGGAGCTTCCATCTGTGTTTTTTTTTTTTCGTTTTAATGAGAAAGAGATTTGAATCTTTTCGTAAGCATTGAGCGAGCATTGCGCAGTCGCACTTGGCTTCGCCTGCACAGTAGCTCAGTACTCCAGCATGAGTCGTCCCAGTCAGAGTGTTCAGGAGGCCTTGCGTGTGGGTGGGCCGCAGCTTGTCCCTCTCCAGGGATAACTTTGACAGCTGGAGCTGCCAGCTCAAACAATGGCCTGACGTAATTTGGCTGTTGGCTGACTGTGTTCCCAAGCGCTTTTCATTGTTGTGCTGTTGCGAGGGCTTTTCCAGCGCACTTCCTTTTGTTGAGCCCCTTTGTATATCACTCATACGTAGCGTTGGCCCTGCCACGTAAATTGCATGAATTAGGCGCCTTATTTATTGTATTTATATAACTGTTAAGCACACATACCTACACCGAGATGTTATGAAATGCACACACACACACACACACACACACATACAGAGAGAGAGAAGCGTGTGCAATTGCTGCTGAGTTTTTGTTGCTGTTGCTGCTGTTTGCTTGCATTTTAATTTGTCAAGATTGTCAAGAAGTTACTGCAATGTAACAACACAAAACAAAACAAAACAAAAAAACAATAACAAAACAATACATTATAAAATTAAAAAGAATAAACAGCAACAAATTCGCAATATTAATAAAAACAAAAACGAAATGAAATGAAAAAAAAAAGGTTGTCGCACCCCGCTGCCGAGCGATGTCATGGCGCCCCCTCTGCTGCCGCAGCGTCTGCCCCTGATGGCGACTCCTGCGCTGACTCTCAATTCATTTCATTTGATTAAATAAAGAACAACATTTAATTAAATAAGGGGAAACAGTCGAGTGCAACTGAAAAGTGCAAACAAAGCCCGGAGCCAAGCCGAGCGTTTCATTCAATTCATCTGCTTCTACTTCAGCATATTTATTTTATTATTATTTTCCAAGTGCTTGTATGTTGTTCTGTAAATATTAAGTAAATACAAATTAAATGAATTAAATGAATAAACAAATGCGACAGACACGAAAAATGTTCGCGAACAGCAACAAAATAAATATAATAATAAATATAATAATTAACTGCACAAGATGACACGCAAATGGAGGGTTATTTTGCACTCCTTCAGCAGTTCCCCCAAGTCAAAAGTATAGCTCCACCTCCGCCCTCCTCCAGTCAGCCCCCCATTATTGCCCAGCTCAAAAAAATTGAAGTATGTCAATCACGAGACTCCGTCGCGCTTAGCTGCATTCCCCGGAAGACCGTAAAGCGCATGGGGATTGGGGATGGGGGATGGGGGATGGGGGAGCGGCGAGTGGAGATCAGGCTTACTTACAGCCAAGAGGCTAAATATCTTTATTATTAGCCTAAACTATTTTCAATTAATTACACTCAATTTATGCAATAAATGTTCGAGATTAGCTGCGGCGGGCGCATGCAACAATTTCCGAAACGAGATGAAGGTTGCCACCGCCCGCGCCCCCGCCCCCGCCTCCGCTAGGCTTCGACTAATTGGAAGCCTTAATTATAACAATTGTGACTTAACAATTATATAATTGATATCATCGCTTAGCATGCACTGTGAGATCTGGCAAAATGTCTAACTCGATAGCCAAGCCAAATTGCTCTATCAAAATACCGTATTCGGGCCTTGAAGGCCCGGAGGCGATACGCAAATACTCCAATCGAATAACTACATAATTTATCCCAATCTATTGAAAGCACTATTATCAGGCACTATCCATAACAATGTTTAACAAATTGGCGCTTTTGTGGTCGGGTCAAAATTGAAAGTTGATTCTGAATGAATTTCAAATCTGATCTGAATTTATATTATGCTGTGCTTGCAAAAATGCAAATTCGCTTATGATATTTGTAATTTATTTAGGAAATGGTGTGCAAGGATTGATATATAGTTAATATAATAATATAATATGATATATTAAATGTTATATAAATTAATATAATATACATATATTCATATAATATCGAAAGCATTTGAGAATTGAAAAGTTCAAAAAGCACTAGTCAATCTATAACTGGAATAAATACTCCTCTTTTAGTACATACCTATATGTTGTAATAATATGAGGGCGGTGCAACAATTACCCTACATAGCATGTTAATGGAGGCAGTAGATTGAGAAATCTAATCAGCTATGCAAAAACTGAAGAACCGGAGTCAGCTATTTCAATGAGCTAGAGAGTTCTTACTAATGAAGATATCGAATATCGCAGGTAAAAGAGGGGGAAGCTAAGAGGAATAGAGAAAAATCTCATATCTATCATTATATTCATATAAATTCATTAAAGACTCCATATTTCTAAGATATTAAAAATTAAACATCACCTGGAACTGAAAAATGAATTTTCTGCTAAGCGAAATAGGCTAAAGCCACGTGCTATAAACCTATGCAATATATTACTTAAATTTGGGAAGTCCCCTTTCTTTTCATTTATTATTTACAAATGTCGATTTTATTTTATTTTTATATTTTCTTTTTCTTTTTTTATATTTGTTGACCCGACATTAAGCAGTACTAGGAGTAGGTTGATGTTGACCTTCTCTATAATTATGCTAAAATATACGAAAACGGTATATTTTTCGAGACAGTCTCTTAAGGCTCTTCGGCATTATATATGCACGTATATGAAAGAGCTGGATGATCGAAGGAAAAGATATTTTCCACAACTTTAGGGCATATATCATCAATTCGCTGACTTTCTGCACAGATGGACCTATAAAATGATTAATTCATAATTCGAATTACATTCAGAGTGAATAATAATAATAAAATAATGGAGGAGTGTGTGCTGACTTGGTTCGTATCTGAAGAGGAAAATGCAGTTGGAGAACGCAAATAGATTGCAATACACGTTACTCCAGAGGAACTGATGCATGTTTATAGGTATATTCAGGAAGTTATTTTGAGCAGATCGCAGTTCTTTGATGCACAGATCTCCCATGAACAATTGCCAATTTGGCTGAGAACATTCGACAGAGTCATTCAGAGTCACGGAATGGCGCTGGAACGAAGGTGAAGGTGTTTTCCATACACATGTATATACACATATATAAAGAATACATCTATATTTATAACTATTCGCAAACTCTTATTTAATTTCAAACATGTTTGAAACTCGTTTGGCTAATTAATTTTTGACAAAAATTCAAATTATTTGATTTATGCATTGTTCGCAAAAAAGTCGTGAATCTCTAACCAACTCTGATGACAAGGTAATTGTCTAACTAACAAACCCAATTAATGAAAACTAATATTTGATTACTAATTAGACAGACAGAGAGAGAGAGAGAGAGAGAGAGAGAGAGCTGAGCTAAGAATGAAGTTGATCTTGTTTAGTGGGAAAAGTCAACACGATATTGTTTATTTGTCTTCCTTATCTAATTCATAATTTGCATTATAAATTCCAGTCTAGAAGCCCAGCTAGCATTGGTTAACAAATAGGTAAATAAGCTAATAGCCCGATAGACTTTAAGCACAATCATAAAGTCAACTCAGACCATAAACAGAAATCAATAAAAACAACAACTAAATGAAATCAAATAAAACACATCTAATTTTTATTGATTTGCTGTGGATGAACTGTTGGGATTTTTTTTTTTCGATATCGTTTATGATATTAGCACTTGTTATGCGACTATTGGATGGTAAATCTTCTAGAAATTATCAGAGATTCGCATATTTGGAGCGTTTGCTGTTGACCTCAGTGTGGGCAAACAGCCAAGTTTACTCAGCGCTACACAATAGTTGTATTGTAGCCATACCAAATATTGCACTCGGGCATTAATTGGTGCGCCAATGCGAAAATTCAAATTACTTAATACTCTAATTGCATATTAATTAAGCGCACGGATGGCGCTCAAAACTTTCCACCAAATGCCAAATGCTTGCCGACTGCGCGACTTTTCACACGTAAATACAAAATTCTTTTGAATGGACAAAAAGTTATGTAAATATGTATAAGCGCATGTACGTACATATATATAAATACTTTTATATGGGCCCAGGAAAACAGACACCCACACAAATTAATGATAAATCCATAAGCGCGCAAACAAGCGATCGAAATGAAAAGGCCGTAAAATATTAAGTAAACGGCGCGAGGGCGGGCTGTAGTCTATCAATTCGATGGAGTCCCGCATGTCCGTGCCCCATCCCATATCGCACCAGTACCAACCAGTTGAATTAGCAGTGCTCGTCAGTCCACATCGTAAAATCAATTTGCTGCTGTGTATACAAACTTTTATGGCGCACTGTGCGCGTAAACTCAACGCTAATCAATTGGGCAAATGCGACATATTTGTGGGACTTTTTGTTGCTTTGTTTGTTGCGGTCCGTTTGCTTTTAGCGGGCTTCAATCCCATCGTCATGATCACCATCGACTATCGCCACGATAATGACGGTGCCCATCATCAAGTGATCATGATGATGATCATGGTGATGAAGAAGTTGTGTTCGAAGATGACTCCGCCCCCCAAACGGTGGGTGATAAAACAAATATATTTTGACACCTCGCAAATTTGTTGGCTATTGTTTGCGAAATTTCTCGAATATTATTGTTACACTTATTATTTATTAAATATTAGTCATCACTCATCGAGTAGACAAATGCAAATTAATCATCTCGAAGAAAATCAAAATTTTCATCCAAGGATACCAGAATACTAGATACTTTAATTATTACTAATTACTTAAGCAAAATGCTCAAATATCGTTTGTTTCATTAGTCATTATTCATTGTTTATTAGTCATTACTAATTATCAAATATTGTTTATTACATTAGTCATTAGTCATTAGTCATTAGTCATTAGTCATTAGTCATTAGTCATTAGTCATTAGTCATTAGTCATTAGTCATTAGTCATTAGTCATTAGTCATTAGTCATTAGTCATTAGTCATTAGTCATTAGTCATTAGTCATTAGTCATTAGTCATTAGTCATTAGTCATTAGTCATTAGTCATTAGTCATTAGTCATTAGTCATTAGTCATTAGTCATTAGTCATTAGTCAATAGTCATTAGTCATTAGTCATTAGTCATTAGTCATTAGTCATTAGTCATTAGTCATTAGTCATTAGTCATTAGTCATTAGTCATTAGTCATTAGTCATTAGTCATTAGTCATTAGTCATTAGTCATTAGTCATTAGTCATTAGTCATTAGTCATTAGTCATTAGTCATTAGTCATTAGTCATTAGTCATTAGTCATTAGTCATTAGTCATTAGTCATTAGTCATTAGTCATTAGTCATTAGTCATTAGTCATTAGTCATTAGTCATTAGTCATTAGTCATTAGTCATTAGTCATTAGTCATTAGTCATTAGTCATTAGTCATTAGTCATTAGTCATTAGTCATTAGTCATTAGTCATTAGTCATTAGTCATTAGTCATTAGTCATTAGTCATTAGTCATTAGTCATTAGTCATTAGTCATTAGTCATTAGTCATTAGTCATTAGTCATTAGTCATTAGTCATTAGTCATTAGTCATTAGTCATTAGTCATTAGTCATTAGTCATTAGTCATTAGTCATTAGTCATTAGTCATTAGTCATTAGTCATTAGCTATTAGTCATTAGTCATTAGCCATTAGTCATTAGTTATTAATCAATGCTCAAATTTAAACTTGTGATTGTGTATATATGTCTTAAGGGGGATAATAGAGCTAAATAGATGCTCTGGTGCTTCCTAATAAAAAAAAAAAAAAAAAAAAAAAAAAAAATGCTCAAATGTTATTTGTCTCAGTTTTCAATAATCATTGTTCATTGTTCACTTCTCAAGCAAAGCTAATATTTAGTCAAATCAATAAAGGACTTTTTGACATTGAGTATATACTCAATTGTATTTGATCAATTCAATGTGATATAAAACAAAATATTCATCATTCATTAGTCATTAATCATCACTCAAGCCAATTACATATATGTTACTTCGTTTTGCTTTGTAATATTTCTTATCGTTCGTTAAACATTGCTCATTACCTAATATGCATTCAAGTCAAGTAAAGCATTCTTGATAATTCGAGAAAATACTTAAGTGTAAAGATATTTAGCATTTAGCTCGCATTCGTGATCAGTATTTATGTATTATAAATAACTCAATCTATTTTTAATTGTATTTCGTTATCAAACTTGACTATAACGAAACAGTCTCTGTGCTTAAAAATAACAACATACATATCACAAGGCTACAAAAACTGAGGGTATTCCCTAATCGAGTACTAAAATTTAAGTCCAGTTTATTTCATCAATTATTCCACAGACAATTCCTCGGTGTAAACTTTAATTACCATTGCCTTTGACGGACTTTGACTCGGAAAATGAATGGTCGAAATACCTTTAAAGTTTCAACTTCTTTATTGATCATAAAATGCATTGGAAAAATTTGAAATTACTTTGACATTTTATACTATACATATAGAAACGCAATTAAATACACAATTCATATATATATATATATATATATATATATATATATATATATATATATATATATATATATATATATATAGATTTTTAGATTTTTATTTCGTATCATTTTTGTAGTCACGAGTCTAACTCATAAGCAACCCGTGCAGCTATAAACAGACGTCATTAGCGAACAAAATAAGAAACAATAAAAGACAAGAGCTTGAATTTATTTCCTAAGTTCACATCGAAGTAAGAAATACGCTACTCCGTGCATAAAAACTGAAAACCACTTTGAGCAGCAATCAGGAAATAATCCAGATCAGTTCAAGTACTACGAATATGTGTTAGTATTAGTGTAAGTATTAGTATTAGTATAGGTAGAGGTTGAGTTATAGATCATAGGATTGACTTAGTGATATAAACTTAAATTCCATTAGGAATGCTAAGCAAGTTTAAGGGAAACTAAACTATAACATTAAATTGCTAATATTTACCAATGGCCCACGAGTTTTTTTCAGCCCCTTAACTAACTAACTACCTTAGTAACTGATTAAACATTTCACATGGCAGTCGAGTATGTGCTTCATCCTGAAGGTTTTGAGCCCAAGTCCTTTGATGTTGAGTTCCATTTATTAAAGTTTACATTCGATCAATGTTTTCAATATTTATTCACTATCCGATATATATACACATTACTATAGTATATATCTTCTAGTTTCTTTGTGGCTAAAAATCGCCTTTGTATGCTCGACCCATACGAAAACGAGTTTTCGACTTGCTGGCCAAACTCTGTGAGATTGTGCGAAGTATGCGATGATAGAATTGGTTAGATCGTAGGGTGTATTGGCTGAAAATAGATGTTACTCTATCTGAGAAACATGATGACATAGTTATAATATTGTTATTGCTTGTTGGTCTCTTATCAGATTTTGGGAAAGTTTGCTCAAGTGGCTAACGAAAACAAAAGAAAACAAAACAAAAATGGGGAAGTGAAACCCGATTGCCAGATATCTGGCAATAATTCAACTATTATTGATTGCCGAAGTCTAATGGGTGGTCCTCTAGCTGATGTTAATGTGTTGCAAATAGTTTATTAATTAGCCAGCACATATGGAGCGGAACCCCCAAAGCCAAAGACTATGCCAAAAAGCGCAACGAGGCACAAATTGTTGTTGCTGTTGTTGCTTGTCTTGGGCATGGACACGGGCTCGGGCTTGGTCTGGGGCTGTGTACTGGAACTGGTATTGGCTCTGTACCGGTTCACCTTGTAAATCGACGCCACATACTAAAAATACCAGTGATCGAGTGCTGCTGTTGTTGTTGTTGTTCGCTTGGCACTGTGCAGTCGGCAGACTTGGCCAACATGGGCTTTAAGCTGGGCCCGTGAACCGCTTCTAATCGCCGTAAGCAAAAATAAAAAATAATAAAAAAATAAATAAAAAAAAAACATGCACAAAGCAAAATTCGAAAAAAAAAAATAGTCTAAATTTTTCGAGTAGCCGTCGCCATTTTGTTTGCCATTTTCGCTTGTCTCTTGTGTTTGTTTTCTGTTTTCTGTTTTCTTTTGTCTGTTGTCTGCCGTCGATTGTTTATGTTTTTCTGTGGAGTTCTTCGAACTCTGGGCTGAAGTTCAAAATGCTGTTGACGAAATTACCTGGCCAGCCTGGCCAAATCATCTGAACGATAACACAGCTTGCGGCGACACAGAACGAAAGAGCAAGAGAGAGAGAGAGAGAGAGATGAAGGGGAGAGTGATGAGGGGGATGGACGATGCGGAGGCAAAGTGAGACACAAACGCGCAATGAGAGATCGCAGATTGGAGATTTGGAGACTCGAGCATGGATTTCATTGCGCTGCCATTGCGGAAGCTTCATTTATTTATACATATATTTCACTGCGTACAATATCTTCAGCTTGTTTTTATTTCTTTATGAGACGCAAAACGTGCACACGGACCGAGTCCGAGTACGACTCCGAGTTCGAATTCGAGTTCGAGCCCGAGCTCGCTTCCGAGGCAGAGTCCGTTGTCCGTTGTCCGTTGTCCGTTGTCCGTTGTCTGCTGACTGTTGTTTGTTATCCGCGGCTGATTGCCCGCTGACCGATTTGTATTGTCGCAGCCCTCTGGCAGATGTATCTCGAAATAATAAATGCTCATACGTCGTTTCGCAAGAAGTCTTTGTGAACACACATATAACATATTGCGCAGAATTTCGGAATTTTGTAGAACCGGCTGCTCGGATCATGGATGGGTTTTTGCTCATTTGTTTGATTGTTTTGCCGGAACTCAGGGTTGAGAGTTTTTTGACACCGTCGCACAGTTCCTGATTGGCAAAATATGCATGAGAGCGATTGTGTGTGTGTGTGTGTGTGTGTGCGTGTGCGTGTGAATCGCTTATACATTTTTGCTAGTTAGACATTCATTTCTAGCCAAATGCCAGTGACACCTGTAAGTGGACTTCAACTAGAACGCAGCTCGGTTCGACTCAGTTCAGTTCAGTTCAGTTCAGTTGAAATGCTCGCTGGCCTTGGGGCCTGGCCGCACATTTCTGCATCGAACCTGTTACATTGTGTCGACCATTCCATGCATTCCGCATATTACATACAGTCGCACCCCAGCGCTTTCCATTTCTATGCCATTTCCAATTTCAAACACCCTTCTAACGGATCAAAGTAGCAGCAGCAGCAGCAGCAGGTGATTGTCTTGCTTCGCATTATTAATAACTTGAATTGGCATGTGGAATTGTTAATGTTTTCGTCTGTGGGTCCACTAACTGAATCTAAGTTCACCCTTCACTCAGTATAGACTTCAGCCGGACAGCTCGATTCACGATCTATGCACGGGTCGAGTTATACATATACGACAATAGCACAACGGCCGCAAATGCTCAGCAGTTGGCCAGCGATCCGGTTAGATCTTGTAATATCTGCTCGAATCCGCACTGGCTCCCATTACAAGGCATATAGTATGATAAGCGTGTTTATATAATTTATATTTAAATACGTATTAGTTGTGTATTGGGTACTATAACAATATCACGCTTCGATTATCTGCAGCGATAAATCAGTGCTCACTCTGCAGAACCGATCCGAGCAACTTGATTGAGCCATACAAATGCAAGTTTCACAAATGAAAAACAATTTTATTGCGAGTATCTTCAACGCATTTTATTCGATCGTATCAATAGTCGTCATTCCACAAAACTTTATAATACGTAAGCGATCAAATGTTATAAACAATCAAAATATCAAATAAATTCCATGGACGATTCGTTTAATTTACTTATCTCAACACTCCTAGAGTCAAAGAACTTTTGCCAAGCATTGATTGATTCGATAAGTGCAGAAGCCGTTCACTCGTCGCACCCTCTCGATTATAAGTTTACTTTTGCCCGGTAGTTAAATACTTTGACGGCCTCTTTTGAAATCATTTTGTTTTCAAGTCTTTCACATTGATAAATATCGATAGAAAATCAATCTCATTTATATATCTACGAGCTATGACCAAAATTATTATATAACCAGGCATACATAGAGGGAATTCAGACTTTTCTATAGAACATATTATTAGAGGAACGAATTAGAGCAATCTAATTTTAGTATGGCTCAAAAAGGCTAATCAATTTTTCAATTTTACCATATTGATTTTATTCCAAATATCGATTTTTATGTGAATATTGATATTGATTTCGATCAAATTACTTATTTTAATCTACATATCAATTGTGATCTAAGTGTCAACTTATGTGTATCGATTTTAATCGAATTATAGATTTTAATCGAACTATTTATGTTAATCTCTCTATTCATATAAAATTGATTCGAGCTATCTATGTAACTGAATCACAATGTCCACTTTAAAATAATTCTTAAATATAAATATATATCGGTTTCAGTCTTATCCAAGCTATAAATATTGATTATATCCTAACTGTCGATTTTAATCGAATCATAAAATAAATATCGATTTTTATGGCTATGTCGATTTCAATCGAAATATCAATTGTGATCTAAACATCCAGCATTTCATTGATCAAGTTTATTCGACATGTGGATAAGTAATATGGAAAATCATAAGACGTTAAGCTGAAATTACAATTGGACAGAAAGACAGGCGGCTGGCATTGTGCTAATGAGCTTCCTAGTATATAATTGAGAGGCTCGCTCACGCCTTCTTTTGTCTGTTATAAAATAATGATACCCTACACTGACAATTTCAATTGTTGCAGCGCATAGTCATATATAAGCAATAAGCTGCGCGCATTGAACTTGAATACTATATGGTATCTGGCACTATGCATCTGATAGGTATGCACTTAATCAATGGGAATTGCCCAATTAGCAGACCATCCTAATATCTCCCATTCCATGGGGCACATTAGCTATGGCACACGAAATGTAATGTTCGATCGCTATGTGAACAAATTGAGGATTTATGATATAAAATGATGAACATTGAAACAAAAACAGAAATGCGATCTAGGAATATATATCATATTTCTTAGTACACATATAGAATCAAGTATACTAACTATACTTACTAAGAAAGAGTATTCCAGTATTTTCATATCAGGCAAATTGTTATTCCTTGCTTTCAACTATTTTGTGAAGAACAATGCAATATGTTTGCATTAGTCAGTCTCCTTCGCCCTCTCTCCTGCCAGCGAATATTAATGGAAATTCACTTGATTGATGCACATGATTGCTGTTAGTGTGTGTGTGTGTTTGGTATTTCAAGATCCGTCACGGCACTTGTCAGGAGGTCTCTTTAGACATTTTTTTGCATGAAATGATTCCCTTGACATTTCGAACTATCGGGGCTCGACTAAGAATAGAAATGTATGGAATTAATAGGAATTATTAGGGCAAACTAGCATTCTATACGAATTACCTAATTAAGTATGACTCAAAAAGATATTTTATTTCAGATAATTTATTGATAACAAAACCACTTACCGTCGAGCTTTACCGGCTGCACAATATTCATTCACAGTCCAAAAACAGTTGAATCTTTTCTTGTAACGGAGAAGGAGAAAGATAAAAGGAAGTAGAAGGAAAAGGAGAAGAAGAAGAAGAAGAAAAGGGAGAAGGAGAAGAAGGAGGAGGGGGAGGAGGAGGAGGAGGAGGAGGAGAAGAAGAAGGAGGAGAAGGAGGAGGAGGAGAAGAAGGAGAAGGAGAAGGAGAAGGAGAAGGAGAAGGAGAAGGAGAAGGAGAAGCAAAAGGAGAAGAAGAAGAAAGAAAAGGAGAAGCAAAAAGAGAAGAAGAAGGAGGAGGAGAAGAAGAAGGAGGAGAAGGAAGAGGAGGAGAAGAAGGAGGAGGAGGAGGAGAAGGAGGAGGAGAAGAAGGAGAAGGAGAAGAAGGAGAA
Organism: Drosophila mayaguana; assembly: GCA_037075325.1. Lineage (NCBI taxonomy): Eukaryota > Metazoa > Arthropoda > Insecta > Diptera > Drosophilidae > Drosophila > Drosophila mayaguana. Next base: position 1,905,289 of record JBAMCG010000123.1, on the reverse strand, counting down.
GGAGAAGGAGAAGGAGAAGGAGAAGGAGAAGGAGAAGGAGGAAGAGAAGAAGAAGGAGGAGAAGAGGAAGATCCTTCTTCCTAGGGACTCCTGTCCCTAGTGGACTTGTGCATATCATTTTTGGCCAATCCTTAGAAAGAGAGTGGATCACGTTACTCTACTCTACGACAAAAAATTTACAATTTAGGGACCTTCCAAGCCTGAAAATTCCAGAGTATTTCTCCACGCCCCCAAAGAGGCGTTATGTCTTCGATAGAGGAGGTCAGCCATAGCACAATTATCGAATTTTTAAGCTGCTAGCTCAAAGACTCAAGAAGTTCGTATAGCTGTGTGAAGCGTATGGAACTATTTACGAATTAATGAATTTGACTGCATAAACAATTGATTTGTATAGCGGCATTGTTATTTGTTTAATCAATAATTATTGTTTATTGTTGTGCAATGCGAGTCATTGCGATGATTTGTTCAATCCGCCGTGAAATTGTTTATGATCGCCGACTATGATATATCCATCGTAGGCATCGAGTTTCGTGACAGGTGCGTGAATAACTAAAGCACGTGCTTCTCATAGTTTCGAGTTGACAAATACTGAATACACGCATTCTTATTGATCTTCCATGAAATTCGATTACGCTCGTATGCCCTGTAGCCACTAGAAATGGGCTTGACGTGCTTGTGCAAAGGTATGCAACAGTGAACCAGAACCAGAACCATGGACTATGGGGAAGTACAAAAGATATCTAGGCCCCTGCTGTAAGAATCTGATTATTGGTTAAGAATTTTACTTGGTCAGCTCAGCATAGTTCACTGTAGCTCACCCAGCTAAGAGCAGCATATTTTACTGTAGCCCATTCTATAAATAGTGCTCAGCATCATCCATGTCCAGGCTTATCTAGTCTAGATCATTTTAGTCAATGTATTGAATAATAATCTATTTATAGTTGCAGATCCAGAGCAACGATTTCATAACATTTATATTCATTCCCGAATTGCACATTTTGAAGGGCATCTTACTGTCAGGCATAGCCTACTGCCAGAGCTGTTTCTCTACCTTGTTGACAAGGTAAATAGTCAGTGATTCGCTTGCTATTAGGTTCGGTTCATGAACCTGGTTTTCAAGCACGTTTCTTTCTTTGTTGTTATTTGTTCACATTGCCTTTTAAATTCTTATTAGTCTTGAGCCAAGATGGTAAATGAATGTTAAGTAAAAGTAGATTTCCGGACCTGGCCCGGTTCGTCAGAAGTGTTCCTTGGCATATATAAGAAAAAAAACATTATAAACAGGGCATAAGAGGTATGGGAGTAAGAATTATAATCAACCATTTCAATTTGTTTACTTTCGATCAGACTTTCAGAAATTCTATTTATACAACAACCCCACCTAGCCTTAACCCCCTTAACTAGGCTCTGGGATATATTATATTTGGACTTTAAATATATTTTTTTATCGGCAGATCGGAATCTCTTGCATTGCGCTTGTTAAGGTAAAGGTAAAAATTGCAAAAACTCGTATAGTTGTTGGTATTACCATTTAAATTGTCTGTCTTGATGGGCTAGCAAGAGTTGCCTCAGCCTGTTCGGCTGACTTGACTGTTGTCCGTGCAACTGGATCGCGTCCTTGGCCTTCACACACTTTTCGCTTCGGCTAGCAGGCCCAAAAACTGGGTCTGGGTCTGGGTTGGGGTCAGGTTTGTTGTTGTTGTTGTGGTGTGCTTGGGCTCCATTGGGGCTTTGGGCTCTGGGCCTCAGCTGTCCTCTGTCCGTTCGGGCATTGCTAGTTGGCTACCTGACTTGGGCACCTTGTTTGTTGATTGTTTGCTTTATGGGGCATTGTTGCTCCCGTTAATAATTGTTGTTGTTGTTGTTGTTGGTGCTGTTGTTATACGTGCTGGGCAGCAGTGATTTCAATTATGGGACTCAATGCTGCTGTTGTTGTAATTTATTGACTCGGATGCTACGTGAGTGTTATTGAAAATGGTCATTTTGTTGTTCATGTTGCTGTCATTTGTTGCCGTTGCTGTTGCTGTTGCTGTTGCTGTTGCTGTTGCTGTTGCTGTTGCCGTTGAGTACATAGCTTTGCCGCTACCTCCACCCATATTATTATCATTATGGTTAGCCCGTCTGTTCTGTCCGGCCGTCTGTCCGTCATTTAATTTATTCAAACATTGAACTTTTATTCGCTTTCAAGCAAGCGAAAAGCTGTTGCTCGCACTGCACGTGGCAGGAGGCGGGCGGCGGGAGGCGGTACGGTAGAGGAGCTCTGCCCTGCGGCAGCTATGCTCACTGAATGGGGCGTGTTTCCCACTAAAAGCCAACGGTTGTTGCACGTTTTTATTTTCTAAACATATTTCTATCTTATTATCATCTATCTTATTATCATTCGTATTATCATAATTTTGTTGCATTCATTTATTATAATTTTTATAGTTTTATGCTAAATTCCAAGGAAAATTTTCAGAGCACTTTGCATGCGCACATAGAGCAGTAGCAAAAACAACAAAGGCAAAGTAAACAAACAATAAAAATAAATAAATTAACTTAAAAATAACAATAAATAACAAAATCAATTATATTTGGAAAACGTTTATTTTCATGAGAAAAAACTAAAGTTTTTATTTGGGTATTAATTTTAAAGAAAATAATAAGTCTATATGGAAATATATATATATATGTAAATGCATTTAAATATGCAATAAAAATATACTTATAAATATATATTTTGTAATTTATATAAGCTGGCATTTTCCTCTGTTATCTCACATAACGAGAACTCATTCCCTTAGGCTAGTATAATAGAGTGGGGCAATATTATTGTTTATTATGTTATTAGATAATCATATCAAGAATTTCATATATGTATGCGATAGTTTGATTGACTCAGTTACTGACATTGTTAGCTCAACAACTCGGAAACTAATTAGCATAGGATCAGATTGATGGACGGACAGACTAAGCTCGGCTCGACTCGATTGTATATTAATAGCATTGCATGTGAATTACACATTTCGTAACAGCTTTGAATACTCTCCATAAGACTATATAAGAAACAAGTATATAATGTATAGTATATAGTTGAGAAATGGGAATCATTAATCTCGTCCTAAATGTATTCCCTTTGATCCTGTCATTAAATTTTCAGCATAACAAAAAATTGGTCAATCTATTAATTGAAAGTAGAAGTAGCAGGTTTACTTCTGTTATGATAGAGATATATAGTTGAGTAAATTGTTTGTGCATACGTAAAATTGAAATAGAAATTTGTTGAGTATATTTGAAATCGTTTATAATCTCTGTCCCAGCTATGAAATCCAAATTTGTATATCTTTTAATTTCCCAGTATTGAACTTGATATATCAATAAAATTCCTTGAATGGAGCACGAGCTCCTGCCAAGTTATTTCACAGGCAATCTGGAATCTTCTGACTATATTAGATAGGCAGATAACTTTTAAAAGTGTTGGGATTTGTGAATACGTTTATTCGATATTCGCTACCTCATTTGAATAACTTTAAAGATAATTTGATGTTCTTGAATAAATTGATAGTCGTTAAAAGCACACGATACGCGATACTTTTTTAACAAACCTGACCTATAAACCTATGAACCTGAAATGGGAATTTTTGTTCTTTGTAGGGAAAGGATAGGATTAGATCTGTGTGCCCCTTATAAACGATTCCGCATAGCTATTTCAAGTTGATTTGCCCAGTTCAATGAAGTCAGCAGATCAAGATCAGCTTTGCTCAGTTGAAGCTTTAAGATCTGCAACAAACACTTAACACTATGATAAATGAACATCGATCCCAACATTTCATCTCTTGCTTAATATGTGTGCTAAATAGCTAGTGACTCACTAAAGAACTGGCTTAATTAAGCAAAAATCATAATAACAAAAACATAAATTCATATTATCTAATGATATTCGGCAGACAGAGACAATTATAATAAATTGTGAACTGAAGTGAAGTATTTGACTTCCACAGAGCTGAGCGAGTTAACTCAAATAGAACCGAGAGATTCTAGCGCCATGGCCTAGCCATAAATTGGAGCCCAACTGGAGCCACATAATAAAGCAATTCGCATCGATTGTACAAAGCTTTGGACTAGGTTTGACAATGTTTTCTCTTGGCTTTCAAGCGGGAGAGAGAGAGAGAGAGAGAGAGAGAGAGAGAGAGAGAGAGAGAGTATAGCTGTGTGTGTGTTTGTTCGGAGACAGACTGAGCTAATAAAAAACCCCCCGATTTGAAAGATCCAAATTTGTAGAGCATAAAGCCATTGACAGTGCGATCTCGAAACGATCGTGAACTGCTTATAGTGCCATAAAACACGCTACTTAGCCAAAGAAACGTTTTCTTATTTATTTCTTCTTTTTTTAATTTTTTTTTTTGTTTTTTTTTTTTTGGGCGGGCAGTTTGATGAATTTGTATGTGTCACGGCGGCAGCATTTACAGATATTATATGATATGATAGATGATATGTGTGTGTGTGTGTGATCTATAGGAACTCGTTTGGATTGTGTGGGACAGGCCTCCCAGGTTCGATGAGCGAGCTGATGCCCGACGGCTGAGGCCTTTCGCAATTGGCACAAAAGTCCAAGTTTTTGGACGAGACTGCGACTTTCCATTGATTAACGATAATTAAACAATGGCATCGATCCGCTGTGCCGCTGTGAATGAAGCGCTTGAATGTGAGTTTGTGGATACGGATGATATCGATATGGATATGGATCTCGATGTGGATATGGATATGGATATGGATTGGCAGTTCACATCTCGAGCACTTAGCGTGCCAGCGCTAATGCCCTCTAATAGAGCACGAACACAATGTGATATTAATTGAAACATGCAAGCAGCAGGCAGGCGGGCATAGCAAACAAACAAGACAAGAAAAACATAACAACAACAACAACAACAACAACAACAACAACAACAACAACAACAACTGAAGTAATAATTAAAGCAATAAACAAAATGCTCGAGGGGCAAATCCACGGCGATGACGTCGACTAGGAAGACTATGCCAAGTCTAGCCGGGGCTGAGTTTGAACTGGAGTCTGGAGTCTGGCGAAATTTATCTGGGCCGATCAACACACAATTGGCACTCATAATCAAGTGTAGAATTTATCAATTAGAGGAGCGTTTCTCACAGTGGACGCAATGCCTTAGCGCTTCCTATTGCAAAATGTTGTTAATTGCAATTCACAATAAGTGCAAACTGATCGAGCAATAAAAACTCGCATTCAAATCAACCGAATAGCTCTCTGCGCACAGGTGTTATACCTATTCTCGATATTCGTTCACTTAGATACCCTAAAAAAATGCAAATTTCTCATTTCACTCCTCCCCTCTGCCTTTGTGATGTTTGTGTTGCTTTTGTTCGAATGCGCCGTTAGGCTAAATCTCGCACGATTTATTCCGAGCTGAATCGGGCGGTAAAATGTTTCTTATGTTCACGAATATCATTCTCGAGATATTGCAAAATACTCCAATTAATTTGAGATTTCACAACGATTTCGCTTTGAGCCACACAAAGGCGGATTGCTAAATAAATTTGAAACTTAAGGAGCATTTCAGCTAATTTCAAGAAAATAATCGTCTTTAAGTCATTCCAAATTTCTGGAGAATACTTAATTGCCGTATAACCGGTTGAAAATTTAAAATAAATGCTTTAAATTTTTTATAATCTATACTATTGAAATATATTATAAGCATTTATTTTTTTACTAGTATTAACAAGCAGTCGTCCTGATAATATAATATAGTGGGGAAATGCTGCAAAATGGATTGAGTCTAGCAGGATTTTAATGGATTTTTTCAAAAGAAACTTTAGTGATTGAAGATGATATTAAAATGAAATTCTGCTCATAAATAATTGCTAACTTTTAAATAGTAATATTTATTCAGAGAATCGTATTAATAATAATAATAATAAATTCAATAATATAAATATTAATCAAAAATATAATATTAAAAAATAATTAATCACTAACATATCCTTAAATTCTAAAATACACATCAATGGATATACAATATACAAGTCTGAACAGAATATGTGTTATAACAAAAGATTTGGAATTAACAAAATTAATTTGATCTTCTTAGCTAAATTTGTGATTATAATTATTATGCTCAATTTATTTATAGAGATTTTATAGACTTTAGTGTGCTTAACAGCAACTATCTATGACTTCGCCCGGCTCTACGGCGGAAAAGGTATGGCCTGGATGCAGGAATACAGATGAGGATAGCTGCAATGTGGAAGATCAGGGTTTTCGCCGGTAAGCAAAAATAAACATAGCATTCAAAAAGAAAAAAAGAAAATAAATATGACAATAAGTCATTTATTAATTTTTTCCTCATGTATTATATTATACAATAGCTTAATTATTATCATTATTCTTTATGTAATTATTATATTTTTCGTAAATTTAAATTACTTTGGTCACAAAAAATATATATGTACATAAAATTAATTATTTTAATTAATATGCGAACTATATTATATTGATATATACTATATTATACTTGCTAAATAAAACTAAATATACTTACAAAAATAAACTAAATAAAAAAAATAATAATATTACTAATTTATTTACTATACCATACTTATTAAATTAAAAAAATATAGATTGCTAATTAATTTTTAAATTTATAATAGTTAAAAATTTTAATTATGTTATTTTTGTTTTTAATTTTTATTTATTAAATAAATTTGAAATTTTAATTTTATTTATTTACTTATATATGTAACAAATTTTTTATAATAAATGATTTATTTTATTAATTAGTTTTTTCTTAATTGTTATTTTTTAATCAGGCATTTCTTGAACTATTTAATTTGTTGTTTAAAGAGTTTTTCTTTTTGCCATTAAAATTGGGAAATCAGGGTATAATGGTTTTGTGAAAAGTATGTAACAGGCAGAAGGAGGCGTGGCAGACCCCATAAAGTATGTATATTCTTGATCAGGACCACGAGCTGAGTCGATATAGCCCTGTCCGTCTGTCCGTCCGTCCGTCCGTCCGTCCGTCCGTCCGTCCGTCCGTCCGTATGAACGCCTAGATCTCAGAAGATATAAGAGCTAGAGACTTCAAATTTTGTATGCATACTCATGTATACCATACGTAGTACAATCTTATCTTTTTTTTCGATAACTCGTCCGATTATTTTTTTATCGCGAATAATCGATAAATTGATTTTGTTTATTCCCCGTAATTTTAATACTTTTAGACCTGGAGACTTCAGATTTGGTGTGTATATACATCTGATAAATACGCAGATTTTGTCATTTACAGATTTTGGATACCACGCCCCCTTCGCCCCCAATTTGCAAAAAACGTATTTTAAGTACTAGAGACTTGTGCTTTGGAATGTATATACATTTGCACATTATGATCACGTTTTGAAAGTTTCATGAAGATAGTCTTACTACAGGAGAAATTATTCAGCAACAAAATTCTCATAGTATTGCCCACACTGCAACGCAGCCCAAGCGCAGTCGCTGCTTACTGCGCAGTTAGCAGAGCGCGTGCTTATGCGTGCGTGAATATCAGCTCTTTGTAGGGATCAGGATATCTCCTAGTCGAGCAGTCTCGACTAGAGCTTCCTTACTTGTTTTTATTATTATTTATTCATATATTTATTCACTTTTGTGCTGTTATTTCTCTTAATACAACTAGTAGAGCTATTATTAGCAGCAACAATCTACTATTATCGTAATTATTAGTATTTTATCCATGTGAGCTCATATCTCAACTCATTTTAGACCTCGCACGACGACTTTGCATGCGAACCAGGATCGCAGCCCGAAATCATCGGCTCGACACTTGGCGAAGGCTGCTTCAGAATGTTATTAGGCCAGATATATAATCAAAAGGCTAATTAACTCACAGTTCCTGCCGAGATAAAGCTCGTACTAAAGACCACAACTATTATTAGTAGCCGCTGTTAGTACCAGCTCAATGAAAAGGCGCTTAAACAATATGCCTGTTGTCGTGACTGGGCTGCTGGGTATCGAAATAGAATACAACAATTTGAACAAAGCGCGCAAATAATTAAGTGAATATTGCGGATTGTTATACTCATTCACGATGGTGAAATGAGAATATATTGGTGTTGGGCCCAGCTCAGAATTCGAGGTAGCTGAAAGGCCAGAAAGTTGAAACTTTGAATATATACTAGGAGTGACAGCTATAAATCAATCATTAAGATATGGCGTATATACCTACGCCCAATTTGGCGTGACAAATCAGGTAAAAAGACTCCAAATGTAAAGACTAAATTGCTATTGACTTGCCCATTGTGGGCGTGTCAAATCGGAAATAGATCCAGCAGCGTTTTGGATCGTGAATGAGCATTCGGCAGTCGGTAAATCCCGACTGCAACGATCTTACTTGTTATTAGATTGGCTTTCGGGAGAGTGTGCGGTGCAGAGACAGGGGCATGGAGGGAAAGTGATGGTCGGTGGGCGGTGCGAGAGGGTGAGCCGTGTGGCCTCAACATCTTCTGTTTAATTTGTTGCAAAAATATTTGTATTTATATTTTTCATGTACTTACCGTTTAATACACATATTATACGACTACGACTCGCCTTTTGAAGCACCTGTGCTAATTTTCCCGCCATTGTGTGGGCCAACTAAGGGAAAACTGAGCAACGGAACGGCGCGTCGGAGCGCCGCCACGACGAAACGGCTAACGATGAAACGTTGCGCAAATAACAAATATTATATGTAAATAATGAAAAAAATATTTGCCAACTTGTTGCTGTTGAATTGTGTGCCTAGAAAGAGCTACGTCAATTTGATGTTGTTGTCGTTGTTGTTATTGTTGTTGCTGTTGTTGCTATTGTTGTTGTTGTTGCTGTCTAGTTGCTGGCGTGTGGCATTAGCTATTTACTCCCGAGAAGGTCGCCCATAGAGACTGGAAGTACTCATCAAATTCGGGCTGTACGACAGAGTTGAATTGAGTCAATTGTTTGCCTATCCGCCGTACAAGTCTTTTATTGCGGCTCGTTGGCGGTATTATTGATCTTACGATTAATTGGCTTTAGCATTTGAAATCTTGCCGTGCCGGTTCAGAGTCGAGTCTTGGCTGCGATCTTCAATATCTCGCAAATTGCATATTTGCATTAACTGCAAATTTCAAATGATATTATAGCAGAGAGGGCTGCGAGGGGGCTACAGGTTCCGATTGTACTTCCCAAACTTGACATTAGCGATCGAGACTTACACATCTCAGAATATATTGTGCATTAATCGAGTTTATTTCGAAACTATAATTAGGGCTGGGGGAAATACTTACATGCATAAATCATCCAAGTTTTTTCCTAGTAAGACCAATTAACACCAATTTGGCTCACTTGGCGAAAGTTCAATTTGTTTACAAAACGTTTTTTGGCCATTATTTCCGATGAAATCAAGTGGGAGTGGCCTAGTCGAGAGTGCACGACTAGCTGATACCTTAAGCTAAGGGCTTGCTCTTTATTTCTGAACTACTTTTGTATTCGAATTTACTTTTTTTTATTAAATTTAGAGTCTCGGGCTTAAAAATCGGAACTATTTTATATCTGTGTTCATACATCATGCAAATCTATATAGGTTTTTTTTTTTTTGGTATTCAAGCAATACTTATCAAGCGAAATTGAATAATCGATTTTAATCGATAACAAGGAAATGGTCTGGGAGTTATTAATTATAAGTTCGAACTGAATGTGATATGAAATTTCAGCTCTCTGTGTATGCAGTTGAATATGTTGTTGGGTTCTGACGAAGGGACAAACAGATAGCCTGTCGGACGGACGGACATGGCTCGATCGCCTTAGCTCATTGCTCTGATCAAGTATATATCCGTTTATGGGATATGTCACGCCTCCTGCAGTCCGTTATATATATTTACACAAAGCCCCGATGCCCTGAATTCACATTCTCTATGGGTTCTGGCTACGCATAATACCTTCTTTTTATACTTAATTATTAGCTGAATTCGAATTTTGAATGGGCTTACAGGTGCGTTCACCAGCCATCAGAAGTATTTTTATTTGACAAATATTTGCTGTCAACAACGAACAAAATATGAACTATACCATGTCTCTATAGACGTCAAGTAAATTTCCCAAAAATAGAAGAAGAGCAGCATAAAGCTAAGCTGCTTGTCTAATGATTCATTTTGCTTGACTCGAAGAGCGGGACGATTCCTCCTCCTCTACTCGGGACAATTATGTAATATATTGAAGCAAATTGAAAAAATATTCCGATAAGTAAATGATAACAGAATCTGAATTAATGAAGCAGTTTGAACAATTTTGAAGGCAAATATTAACTCTAGTTCTATCATTCCATAAGCCTTAGGCATTTACTGTAGCTCTCCGCCAATATTTCTCAAAAGAATGAATGGAATCCAATGATAAATTAATGTAGGATTACACACTCGATTCGAGTGCGTAAAATGTTTATAATAATATCTGTTGTGCTTGCAGCGCTGCTCATTAAGACTCGTTTAAGTCGAGAGAAATCAATGCGAGGATCATTATAATAAGCAGCTCAATGCGGACTTTTAGCTCTTTAGCCATTGTATATAGCATGTTGGCATTCGAAGCGAATGGCCATACGAATTATGCAAGAATGAAGTGAGCCAAGTTAAACAGTTAGTGGGCAAGACGGCAAGCCCTGCTGACACAGAGGCACTGCACCACGGCACCGCGGCACCACTAAGCCACTGAACCACTGAACCACAGAAATCTTAAGTGATTGCCAGCCGCGCTGTGGGATTTGCTGATTTGTTTGCTGCATCGATGCACGCGGCGTATGCGCAATATTTGCACAGCCTCCCGCCTTTCGTCACGCCTCCTGCCCGCCCCCAGCAGCCAGTGGCCCCGCAGCCTCTGGCACTACCAACTGCCAACTGCCATCGACCACACCCAAAAGAATGCCGTGCCTTGCCCGCAATCTTTTGTTCGGCTCGTTTCCAATTCGCCTGTCGAGTTTTTTCTTGCTCTTTTGATATTTTTTACTGTGCTTTACGCGACGCTTTTTATGAGCCAACAATAAGATTTTTTTTTGTGCAAGGCCGTTGGTGGCTCGTTTTGCTCAATCGTAAAAGCCAAAATGCGATTGTTGTTGCCGTTGTTGGCTGCTGCGCTCGCTGTGATCGCGATTGCGATTTCGATTGCGCGAGCCTTTTCAAACCTGGCCCAGTTGCTTCAATTGATTTTATTGATGCTCGTTCTGGACAATCACGTGCACAGTTCAAGCCAGTCCAGGCCCAACTGAAAAGCCTTTGGGTCTGGCCTCGCAGCGTGCGTTGTCCGTGAAACATAAAAGAAGCACAGATCACACAGCTCCCATACTGCATCCGGGATTCATGCTTATGCCTTCGCTGAATGATAACAAATTCTTTATATTTCCTTGGGTAAAAGCCAAGCCGTGATTCGGCCAGAACGGATTCACTAGTTCCACCTGCCGTACCAGTTTCGTATTGCATTTCCAATTGCAATATCAACGCGGCTAACCGCAAGAACCGCTAGCAATGCGAAAATGTAAGCAAGAAAGAAACAGTGGAAACAAGTAAAAGAGATGCTCCTGCCAGTGATCGACTAGAATATACCCAGTAAGCAGCATGCGTAGTGTAAAGAATCTGAGACCGATAAGCATGTTTTAGGCCTATCGATATATATCGATTTATGCCTTTTTATTGAGTAGAGTCAGAGATCTTCTTGATCTGTTGCGCGCCTGGGACTATAGGGTTGAAATGTAAGCAAGATATTATTAGTAAGCAATAGATATGATATATATTAGTAAAATATAAATATGTGCGTGTTAGGTTTGATCGATATTTATCGATTTATCAATTAATCTAGCTAAGAAGAAACAAATATACCTCGTCAAATTGTGGAGTTCATTCTGTCTATAGGGTATATGCTACTTTATTGCTATATGCTCTAGAATCGACTCCAATGATCCACTTCACTTGTGCAACATCAGCTATGTATACCCTATCATCAAAGCTTATAAGGTGGCATAATGTTAAACAGGAGAGAGGCACGACAGATAATTTGAAAGCTATATATTTCTATAAACTGAATAGAATTTCAATAAATATTTGAGCCCAAACAACGAGCAAAAGTCATTGTGCCTCTACTAGTCTTTAGCCAATTTACAGGGCATGTGGCAGTCGAGCTAGTCTAGCTGGAACTTAACAAGATCTCGTCGCCTACCCTCGCAGCCAAAAATACAATTGTCCACTGGTAAGGCTGGTCGAGCGCCTGGTTAATGCTCGTCCTTGACCATCGTCAATGAGCACACGAACAGAATTTGCAATACGAAAAGCAAACGGCGAGAAATAAGTGAATAACGAAAAAAAATGCACAGCGGCTTGAAGCGCTCCATTCGATTCGATGCGATCCAAGCCAATCCGATCCGATCCAATCGCATCCAAACAGGCCATAGGCAGCTTAAGATTTATTTATAGACAGCGCCGGCTTTTAGCCTCCATTCGAGGCACGCTGCGTATGAGTTACGCCAAGTGCAGATCGTTACAAATTATTAGCCATGTTTTTGGTTTGGCTTTTGGTTTTGTTTTTGCTCTTTACATTTTCATAGTCCGTAAACGTGATAGGGGTATATGGAGATTATTTGCGTTGTTCAGCTCAGCTGATGGATAATTCGAAATTGGAGTTTCGACTAATATAAATGAGAATTCTTATGCTAATGATAATGATAATGCTAATTTATGCTAATACTAATGCTAATGATAATGAAATCACAATGATGATAGTGCCAATGATTGGCTAATGCTAATATTAATTCTAATGTTACAAATAATAATTATGATAACGTTAATGATATACAATTTGACCTAATAATATACTAATATGCTAATGCTAATGCTAATGCTAATGCTAATGCTAATGCTAATGCTAATGCTAATGCTAATGCTAATGCTAATGCTAATGCTAATGCTAATGCTAATGCTAATGCTAATGCTAATGCTAATGCTAATGCTAATGCTAATGCTAATGCTAATGCTAATGCTAATGCTAATGCTAATGCTAATGCTAATGCTAATGCTAATGCTAATGCTAATGCTAATGCTAATGCTAATGCTAATGCTAATGCTAATGCTAATGTGATTACTTTTGGTAATGATAAATTGTGATAATGCTAATGATAATGATTTCAATCTCTACTTCCAGCTCATCAGGATATGCATATGTTCAGTCTATTCTTTCAATCGCCCTCTGCAGTATGAAGCGATGCAATCATAATGATAATAACAATGATAATGATAATTAATTAATTAAGCTAGCCTTGTAATAAAACTATAAACGAGCATTCTGCGGTCTGTTACACCCGATAGTACATTCTTACTTGTACGGTCTTTTCGTATCTTTTTATTTGTTTGCTTTTATGCATCGTCGTACAGCATTTTAAAGAAAACGATAGCGCGCACTGGGTGCGTCCGAATGCACATGAATTTCGGTGTCGATGTCGACTTAATGCACCTTTCGCAGCAGCCCGCGTGGCTCTTTGTCTCTTTGGCTGTTTGGCACCAGCAACTCGGCAAGACGCTTATATCAAAGCTGATGATGAAGCTGGCAATCGCTGCCCAGAGGCCCCGTATCGCACTTGGCTGTTAGTTTTGGCTCAGATCCAATGGACAGGCCACAAAACGATTATTGCGCCGATGCCCGTTCAGCGATTCTAGTTTGAACTGGCCCAAAGCGGTTTCAAGCTGTTTAATGGCCGCTGCCATCGCTGCCGTCGAACGCTTGCCGGTTTTTCAAATGGAGACTTGTTGGTGTCGCCGTCGTCGCTTGAGCTGCCGTCGCTGCTGCCGTCGCTGCTGCCGTCGCTGTTGACGTTGCTGTTGCGGCAGTTGGTTGGCTGTGGAGAGCTCTATCCAAAGCTTGTCATAGGTACACCAAAGCCAAAGCCAAAGCCAAAGCCAAAACCAAAAGCAATTGAAAGATTGATGGCTCTACTTCGGCGGGCTAATGATTCAAAGCAGACCGACGCAGCGGCGCTTCGTCCCGCTGCTGATACTGAGCGCGATATGAACACCCCCTTAAAGCAGAAGTCTAGATCCCCTCTCCCGCCCTCCAAACACACACACACACGCACGCACACTTATTTGTTTTTACCGTTTCTTGGCTGGCTTAGTCGCTGGATAGGGCTAGCCGTCCAAGCTGTATTCAAGTTAAGAGCTCTAAATTTAACCAAATGATGTGTTAAATGGGCCAACGATTCTTAGATAAGAATAGAGGAGAAGAAGAATAGAAGAGAAATAAACCATGCAAATTAATTGACTTTCCAAGTCAATGGATTCGAATTTCTGAATCAAATATTATAATCGAATTCATTATTGCTGGCATTTGCATTACTATTGTCATCGTCGATAAATTTGTTAATGATCATTTATGGTCATCATTGTGTTTCACTCTCACTGTTGTTGCCGTTGGCATCATCATTGTCATTAGCATCATCATTAACAATAGTTAATCTTATAATTAATAGTATTATCATTATTATTGTAATCAATAAGAAAGATTATTAAATATGCTGTTCTAATCAATAGCATTATCCTGATCATTGTCATTATAGTTGAAAGTATTATCTAATGATAATGATAGCTCATTGTCATCAAAAGGCATTATCATTATTATTATTTAAAACGTATTATAGCAGTTCTAATCAATAGTATTTATCATTGTCATTCTCATCATATTATTACTAGAATGATCATTATCTTTGCCATTATTATCAACTAAAATCATCTGATTGTGATTTTCATTAGCACTGCTCTTGCTTGTTCATTGTTCATTAGCTTGGATCATTATCCTAATCAGTAGTATAGCCATTTTCATCGTTTAATTATGATTTGAATGATCATTAATTTTTGGAATTGTCATCGATATCATTGTTGCTTTAACTATTATTCTCGTTAACATTATTATTAATATGCATTCTGTTCAAATTTGACAATCACTTAACATAAATTAATCTCAAGTTAGTTGGGCTCCCAAATAATAATGTTGACTCCATCTGGCTCCATCTGACTCTCTGACAATCTGGAATCCACTCGATTCGTAATATAGTTCGATGTGGCGATGCTGCTTGGCTGCCGCAAACCAATATTTTCCGGCGTGCATTAGCTGGCCGGAGTCTCGAGCAGCGGGAAGACGGTGCCAGGGTGTTAATTGGCTTTTGTTTATATCGAGAGATAAGTGGACGCGTTTGGCCGTCGAATTTGTTCTTCACATTAATTGATTTAATTATAAGTGCGTGTAGTGCCGCACTCATTCCCAAAAAATAAGAGTAAAGCCCCGGAATAATAGATTTACTATGCCCCTTGCAGCATTTCATCGAGCGACAAAATATTGCAGCAAATGTTGAAATAATTCTCTTCATATTTATTTCGAATTGGCCCCGAGTCTGGATGGAAAGTCATGCAGTAGCCCATATAGAGTGCACAAATGTGTAGACTGTGTACGTGTGTAACTGTATTTATATCTAACACGCCTCTGCATGTAGAGCTGGTGATAAGTCAATAGCCCGATCCCCCCGCTCACCCCTTTGTAAACGCGGCCCGACTGATAGCCAGTGGCAGCAAACGCGCTAAAGTTGACAGCACAGCTATCAGCCACACACACACACACACACACACACCCGCACACCCGCACACACACACACACACACACACACACACACACACTTGCACCCACATAGTGAACTTGAAAATGTTATTAAAAATTCAAGTGCGGTAGTTGGGTGCTAAGGTAAACAGTCGACGGCGACGCCGCGTCGTCAACGCCGACTGCGACTGCGACTGCGAACGGCAAGCATAGCGGCAGTTGGTTATATAGCAGTTGACCCATATTGTCGCCTTGTCGAGATCGCTGGATTTGCCACAACAATGATTTATGCAGTGTTTATATGCTGCGTGTCACCCTGTCATCCACTGCCTAAATACTCGACTACAAAATACCCTGTGAGTGGTGCGAACAAAATATTTCCATGTGCAGAGCTATTATCATTATCACTGCCATAATCATTATGCTCGCTACTATCATTAGCATTGTCATTGCCATTGCCATTGCCATTGCCATTGCCACATGCGAAACATCCTAAGTATTGCCAGGAATGCCTGAAGATGCCCTACAAATAGTTAATGCTGTTGCCGGCGGGGCAATCAGCGGTGCCCGAAACGCCGTTGAAGGTCTATGGAGACTTACCCTAGTCATGGTACACAGTTCCCGATCTTTGCAGCGTGCTACGCATCAAAACAAAGCTCGTTCTGCTTTTGGCTCCCAGTCTAGCCGATGTGGATCGGGGCACATGATGTGGAGATAGAGTAAGCCCAGACCTTGAGCACTGTAGGCTGCTGAACTTCGGAAATCGAAGACTCATAATGGAAGCAACTGTGCAATTCTACTAGGGACAACTTCAGCCAGCTGTCGTCTGATAGAGACATTTAGTCCGTCTGCGAGTGCTGGAACGTATGAGATCTCCGGCAAATTTACAAATTGTCAGCAGACCTTGGCAAACAAATCAAAGAGAAGGTACAAGGAAAGGACAGTGAAAATTATAACCGATCTAGAGCAGTGACTGCTCTCTGATCATGTCAACAGGCGAACGTAAGGAAAACACCCGATGACATCTGTAAATTCGCAGGGCAGTTCGCTCCCATTTACTGCAGACTTGGTGGACTAAAGGTAGAACTGAACTGCCAGAAACTGTCCTTAAACTCCGTAAAGTCCAAGTAGAGACCATAATGGAGCAATTGAGCAACGGGAAAGGTGTTTGTAAGAGAGGCTGCGAAAAGAACAAAGCAAAGATGGAGCACATAGAGAGCTCCACTCTGAAGTTATGGCTGGATGACGCCTGGATCACAGCTGGGAGTCAGCCCAAGCCCGAATAAGTAATAGCGAATGCCTTGGGAGCTATCTAGCCGAGGGACCCCCTAGCGTATAAAGTGTTGTATAAGGCAAAACGAACTAAGCCATAATAATGAAACATTGTCATTAGCATTATTATTGTTATTGCCATTATCATTAGCATGACAGTTAATGCGAGTTGATGCAAGTGAAAGCAGTCCAAATTCCACTTATACTCCTCTATCTTATACGCAACTTATACGCACACATTCACCCCCAGCTCGCATAAATGTATGCAATGTAAAATAGACTCCGAATATGGAGTAAACCGCTATGGATACTTCAAATAAATATCACTGATATATTACAACTAAAAAAAGATTTGATAAAAATTGAGTATCTCTCATTTCAAAGAATAATCGAAATAAAAGAGAAAGTGCAGAGAAATATTTTGTACAGCAAATTTGGTTGGGAATGAGCATAGAAAATTGATAAGTCTAGGAATGAGTGTAGATGGACTCCATAACTGTCAATAGTGAATCACTGTGTATCATTGCGACTTATTAGGGTATCTGCAGTGCGTTCAGTGGGCCGCGATTCGGTTGCCTTCACATTTCTAAGAAGCAGAAATTTACGAGCAATTGCGGCACTCGTAAAAGTGATTTGCATTTTGTTCTAGTCCGCAGATACGAATGTGTGTGTGTGTGAGTGTGCTTGTATATCTGCTAGATATATACCCGATATATAGATAAATGGCGAGCCGTACAAGTCGTTCTTAGTCAGCTGGAATATGGCATTCAGCTCAGCGCATATCATAATTATATTTCAATTCTAATCTATTGTGAATATCTCTCACTCTTATACACACTACATTCACACACATACTTGTCCATTGTGATCGTTATGCAATGCTGCGGACTTGACACGTGTCACACGTGCCCAACGCCGACGTCGACGCTGACGCCGACGTCGACTTTTGCTGCAGCTTGAGCGATAATTACAGTGAGCATTGCTTGACTGCTGCAGCCCCCTTCGCCTCCCGCTCCGTCCGCAGCACTCCCGACCGTGTTAACTCCGGCGTACACTGGACCCCGGGGCGGCTGTTGGCAGATTTGTGCAGATTCTGTGCACTCTAATTGACAGAGAACGTTCGCAAATTGAATCCCGCAACTGTCTTATAAATAAATTAACAATTAATAGACTCGTTCGCGCCGCGCCAACACCAAGCGCTACTTATAGTGGAAAAGCCTGCGCATATATATGCTATATATGTGTATACATAGAGGAAGAAATTCCGGTGCCTCATCCATTGCAGTAAGCAACAAGATATAGATATATATAAGATATATATATATAAGATATAACCAACTAATTTGAAGACATTATTCGACTCAGTCTCTGCTTGGATGGTGACTGTGATTTATATTACATAGATATGTAAGTAGAAGCTCTTTATAAGACTAATAGCAGACCTCAACAGACGTCAGCAGAGGACCGTAAAATGACTTTTGGATAGCTGCACCAGATTATCTGCCTAGAAGAGTATAACAGCCGTAGATGAGTGTGCGAGCTGTAAGACCGTTCAAAGATATAATTGGGCCACAATCGAATAAGTAAGAGATAAATAAGAGTGAGTCATACGTGTTTATACGAGTCGGAGATGGAGCCCTGCAGCTTTGTATAAGACTGAATTTATGGCATATTTAAATGTGTAATCCGAATCGTATAAGAATAAAGTGCGTGTTCAACAGATTGTATAAGATGATTCATCATAACTGTCACTATATTACATGAAGGTGTATGTTATCTTAATTAGGCTATTACAAATAATTATAGGAACTACACTTAATCCAATACGAACAACACGGATATATATATATATATAACATGTTTGCTATGCCTCACAAAGTCGTTATCTGCTAAGAATCAAGTGGATTTATTACCCAGAGAGAACTGATTTAAGAGGGACTTGGATGATCGACTTTACAGGCCATGATGAGTTTGTATAAGACAAGCATTAATTAGCATACGCTTCACCTTCGTATAAGTGGCAAATCATAGCTTAAATGACTGTTATACGCATTAATTATAACAATTTAGGTTGCACTAGCAGAAAATAATAGAAAAAGAGTGAACAAAAATTGGATCAATAAAAATGTGATATGTCTAGAAAAATCTATAATATAAATAATGCTTACTAATTTGTATAAGACATGTAAAATTGTTAAGAATTATAAATTACAACAATAAATGCAAAATTAAACGTGAAAACAAAATAGGATCAACGAGAATGCCATATTTCTAGAAAAGTCTATAATATACTATATATAATATTTATACCTCGCATATTTATAATTTGTAGAAGACGTGTGGAAATGTGCCCAGTGTCACGTAAACGAAAGCAAATTATTAAAATGAAAAGTGTTTTTGTGGCTAAAATTAATTTTAAAGGACACGAAATAAGACGAGTGCGTAGCAGCCATTTGTATAAGACAAAACCGCAAGAGCTGAGAGCAAATGAGCGCGATAAGCATAGCATATGCTTGCAGTATAAGAGCTGCTATGCAAATTTGGCGCATGCACTCGAACAAGCCGAAAAAGCATAGGCAAAAGAAAAGGGGAATAGTAAACAATCTATATATACAGACACATATGTGTGTGCGCGCGCGTGTGTGTGTGTGTGTGCATGCATGTAAGTAGCAGCCAGCCGCTCGCACTTTTAACGAATATAAGAGTGACATTTCAGAGGCAATTAACGAAACCCAAATAAGTTGCCAAACGGCAAAAAGACAATGCGAAGCAGATTCAAAGATGAGATATAGATAAACGGCAATAGATATGTACATACATGTGTATGTACATGCATATGTATGCATATATGTATGTACATATTTGTATAATCTCGTGACGTTTGCCGATGACGGCGATGGCAAGAGATGACGAAAAGCGAGGCGACTTTCGGCGGCGACGTCGTTTCATTTAGGCAAACAAATAAATAAATAATTAATAAATTTCAAACTGATACGATAAAATGGCCACTTTTTTGTCTCGCTATTATTGTTGTTGTTGTTGTTGCTTCTGTTGTTGTCATTGGCTGGGCATATGCTGCGGCTTGTTTGGCGATTGCCGCCGCGCAGCCACTGCGCGGCCACTGCGCAGCTGCCGCTTTTGTTTTCTCGTTTCGTTTGCCTTTCGGACAGCATTCAACAACTGACGCAGGCTCTGACAGTGACACACAAAACGGGATGCCAGCGCATTAAACAGTAGCACAAATGAGAGTGGGAGGGGGCGAGAGAGAAAGAGAAGCAGAGAGTGCGAATGCGAATGTGGATGTGAGTATGACTGTGCGTGTGTGTGCGTGTGAGTGTGCGTGAGTGGCAGCACGAAAGAGAGGGAGGAGCGATTTATCAATCACAGTATGCAAATCGTTTTTCATTAACGGCAATTATTAGCAATTATTGCATTATCAGAGATGCTAATGGACAGCCGAGACGCCGCGACGCTGCTACCGCGACCCAGACCCAGACCCAGACCTAGACGAAGATCGAGAGCTCGAGAGATCGAACAAGGAGCACACTCTCACGCACACAGCTGCCGAAGTGGGCGTGGCTGAGCGGCGCTCAGTATCAATTTCTAATGAAAGTTGAAAAGCGCCGCTTGTGCGATTGGCTGAATGGCTGCAGCAGCCCCCTGTCCGTCCCCCGGTTCGTTCGTCCGTTAGTCCGTCCACTCGCAACTGGCAATCCACAGCGGCGAGCGCTAAGGGAGCCACAGTCAACAGCATCGAGCAAGTTTGAAGCGAGTTCGAAGCGGCAGGCAACGATGCTGCGCAGTCAGCGGCGGCGGCAGCGGCAACAGAGCAGAGCGCTCACCCGCGCACAGACGACGCACGAATAGAGCCCCAAAAAAAAGCTTGCGATTGCTGTGAAGCTTCAGCTTCGCTTTATTTGCGCTCTCCCACTCATGGCGCGCTCCCTCTGGCTCTCTCTCTCTCTCGCTCTCTCAAACAGCTGCTGACGCCGTCGTCGGCGACGTCGACGGCGACGTTGACGTTGACGTCGACGGCGTGTAAACAGGATCTGAGCGTATATTACGTAGCGACTGGCTTTAAGCCAACATCATTCCCAAGCCGAACGCCAACAATAGCTGCCGTAGCTCCACAACACACGCTCCACGCTTCACGCTTCAAACACAACAAGCTCCACACACGAACAGTGAACGACGATCTGCGATAACGAGCAGCTGTTATATTTTTTTTTCGGGCCCGTTGTCAGTGTCAGTTATCTGGCCGCATCTCTGCCAAATCGCAAATATCCAAAGCAGCAGCGGCAGCAGCAGCAGCAGCAGCAGCAGCAGCAACGGCAGCAACGGCTCTCCTCAGCCCCAACACCCTCGCAGGGCAGCGACAAGTGCAAAAGTGAAGTGAACTCCACAATACCGATAAGCATCGCTTCATCGGCTTCACTCTCTCGTGTCGCTCGTGTCGCGCTCGGCTCGTCTTCGTGTCGCTCTGCGCCCGACGCTCGGCTTGCGCGCCGCTTCAAGTCCCATTGTAAATTACTTGCAAAGTAAAATTTAGTCTCGGCTTTTAATACCGTTTTAGTGCGTTTTCGAGTTGGTCGTGTTTTTTGTTACCAAAAAACCAAATACAAAATAAAATACAAATTTACAAAAATCGTAATCAACGAATAACTAGAAACATAATTTAAAGGCTTAATTCTGTGTCTGTGATATATCCAAAAAAAAAAAAACAACAACAAATTAAAATACAAAATAATTTCAACTAGATTATCACGTATAACCAATTTTTTTTGTTCGGTTTTCTCCAGTTTTTGCACAAAAACTTTTGAACAATTTGAAAACAACTAAAAAAAAAATTTGTTTGCGCTCGTCCTGCGCGCGATTGGCACAAACAATATTTCGGTTTTATTTTTTTTTTTTGCAATTTAACTTTTGGAAAAATTGAACGGAAATGTAAACTATTCGCCCCCGCCAACCGAGCAACGCTTCCCATAAATTAAGAACAATTTTCCCCGTTTCGCACGCCGCAAGATAATATTAAAATCGAAGAGCAGCAAAGCTTACGTAACACTTTGGCTGCAAGTACAGAGATACACACAAAGTACCATAAATAACTCTTATAAAAAGGCAAAACGATCCACACTAAATAAATATCCCAAAAACAAATTCGAGACGGAAGTGTAACTGTTTTTTTTTTTTTTTTTTGGCGCACAGCGGCGCATCCTGTTTGAGCTTTTCGCGCACGCACACATACACACACAGACAGAGGAGACACTGGCTGGCGCTCTCGCATACGTATAAGAGCTGTGCAAACGGTAAGTTGCTGCATACTGTAAATGTAATTTTACATTGAGTTTCAGCCTGAGCATAAATAGCAGACAGAACTATGCAGCAGGCTAACAGTGGTATAAGAGTATAAGAGCGTGCACTGTTGCGGCTGGCCATAACATGGCACAAATTCGAGTGCAAAACTGCTGGCGGTATAAGAGTCGCTGGGCAAGGCGAAAGGGCGGCCACAGAGCACAAATAAACAAAAACAAACAAATATTGCATAGTGTGTTTCAGTAACAGAAACCCTAAATAACGCGTCGAAATCGCATTGGTGCTGGAAGTCGAAGTGGAAGTATATGATCAAACGGTTCTGCCCGCAAGGGCAAGGGGCGGGCCCAGGCGTGTGTGTGTGTGTGAGTGTGTGTGTGGGACTGCAGTGCAAGTCATAAACAAAACAATAAACCATTAAGTACGAGCAAAATAATACAGATATATATATGTATATATATATATATATATATATATATATATATATATATATATATATATATATATATATACATATATATATATATATATATATACATATATTTGTGTATGCCTCTATATATATATATATATATATATATATATATATATATAAAGTTGTAAAAAAATACGTTGCCTAAGCGCATGCAAATTTAAATGCCCAAAACTAAAGAGAGTACAAAAAGGGTAAATTTATATATACTTATATGCATATATATATATATATATATATATATATATATATATGTGTGTGTGTGTGTATGTACATATATATATAGATATATATATGCATGTGGGGCAGGCTCTCAATCAAGCGAGAGGCGCTTAATTGACAGCTGCGCCTAGACACAAAGACGCCGCATTTGGCAATCGTTAAGTCAAGCGCACAGCTAAACAATACTAATAATAATAATAGTAATATTAAGAAGAATAATCATTATAATAATAATAGCCATCCTAATAGTAATAATAATAGCGATTCGCTGTTTGCCATTCACGAATCTATAGCCCATTGCCCAAATGCGGCCAAGTGACGCGCGAATGGAGCTGCGAATTCGAATGCGAATCTGAATCTGAATCTGAATCCCAATGCGAGCGGGCGGAGTATCTTATGGATATGTCCGCCGCCCGATGATCGTTGGCATGCGCGACTGCACGAGCTGTCGCTTGGTTATTTAAGCGCTCGACGCACATGCGCAGCTTATCAATGCCCGAGCTTGGGCCAGATGTAGCCACACACAAAAAAAAAAAAAAAAAAAAAACAAAGAAGAAGAAAAAAACAGAGCTCAACTCCAAAACAAAGACAAAAAATAATCATACAAATATACAAAAAAAATCACACACACACACAAAAATCAGCATAGAAAACTTTCACTGCTTACGACGTTCCAGTTTTCATTTCAGTTTCAGCTTCAGTTTTTTCTGTTTCCGCTTGAATTTGAGTTTTAGTTTTCGATTAGTGCGAAGATGCGCTACAAAGCTCAAGAATCAAAGACGGAAGAAGAAGAGAAGAATTACACATAGAATTAGAAGATATAGCATCTATTACCTCGCCTAAGCAGAACCCGCCGAATCAAATCTTATATCCAAGACATTTATTTGTATATCCTGAGCTCCTTGAAATTGAGAATGCAGTTTCCAATGTGCAAAGTAGACAGAAGTAAACTTAAGACTTTATATATATATATATATCTATATCTGCATATGTATATATCTGTTCAGCTTGCCGTCCTGTTATCTATAGAGCCTATAGGACTTGTAAAAACTGGACTTTCATACTTTCTGTGGAGTCTTCTAAAATGTCGATTTTTCAAGTTTGAATCGAAATGGACTTAAACAGTTATCGAGCGAGCTAGAGTTATTTAATTATGCTTCCTATAGAGTTTTAGCTAGATTATTCAGTTTTTGTCATTTCATTTCGTAGCGATTTCCTAAACCTTTTTCTTGTTCGTGCGAGGTATCTTCGAGTTGAGCACACCCGGTTAGATTTTTCCAGTTTCTGGCCTTCTATTGAAACGAACTTTCCACAAATGGGATTGATATCGATGCATATCCTGCTCCGCGAGCTACAATCAATCATCTCCCCAAGGTGGGGGGAGGGGGGTCACCCTCTTTCAGGCCGCGGCTTAACATTTAATCTTTTGTGTGTTTGAAGTTTGTGAAGTTTTGAGCGGATTTCCGCCGATGAAAATTGTTCACTTCCAAGACAATTTACATAAATACTCTGGCGATAACAAAAGCAAAAACAACAACAAAAGTACAAAGTTCTAATTAAATGTTAGCTACAAATGCAACTACAATAACATTGGAGGGAACAAAAAAAAAAAAAAAAAAAAAGAAAAAAAATAATTTGCATTTTTTGGAGAGCGTCTAAAAGGTGAGAAAATGATTTCTACGTCGATTGCGATTGCAAATGCCGACTGTTCGAGTCAAGTGCCTACTTGAGTGGAAAATCAATGCACTTCCGCAAAATGGTCAAACACACACGCACACAGTGACAGGCAGAGATACACACACACACACACGCAGCAGATACTTGCTGACAGTTTGAGATACTCACACGAAGATACAAGCAACGGCGGGGCAAACAAAACTATTTGACGAGCGCGCAAACTTTTTAATTATTTATAGCAGCTGCGACGCAGGCGGCGACGCCGGCAGCGATGCGACGCAGCGCCTCGAGAATAACATTCGCAGTGCGCACTGCATTAAATAAGTTAATAATTGGCCAACTGTAAACCGTTATGCAACACTAGGTAGGGAAACATATAAATCTATATACCCT
Source organism: Drosophila mayaguana (assembly GCA_037075325.1). NCBI lineage: Eukaryota > Metazoa > Arthropoda > Insecta > Diptera > Drosophilidae > Drosophila > Drosophila mayaguana. The sequence goes on along the minus strand of JBAMCG010000123.1, from coordinate 1,880,318 downwards.
AAATGAAAAATAATATAAATTATATTATATTATATTATATATATATATATATATATATATATATATATATATATATATATATATATATATTTATTTATTTATTTATTTATTTTTCATTCAAATGTCAGGCATATTAGGGATAAATCACTTAAAGCTGACAGTGCTGTATAACAGTCGTAAAAACAAATTTATTCTCCATGATTTCCCCATAGACAGGAGTCTGACTAGCTCCGTAAGCACTCTACTGAAATTCAGTGAACAGTGTTCAACAATATAACAATGTTGCTCAGTAGCAATGTTGTATAACAGTTCAAATGCTAAGGAACATAAGTCTAAAGTCGTCAAAAGAAATGTTAGTTCAGAAACAAGCCGCGCAGTTCATATAACAGTGGTGCGCAGTAGTAAAGTTTTATAACAGTTCGACTGCTACTTTTACTGTTGTTGATATCAAGCACTATTGGTTCCTTGCTAAGGACAATAAGTCTAAAGTCGTCAAAGGAAATGTTAGCTCACTTAATATAACAGTGCTGCGCAGTATAACAGTCCAATAGTTGCTCTCAGCGTTCAGCATTGTTAAAGTAAGACTTTTATATGTATGACACAAAAGCAATTTATTTTAAACCATTCATTTTCAAGTGTTATACGGTAATTATCTTGTATAACAGTTTGAAAATTTAACTTTAAGCCTCTGTTAAGATGCGGATACGGAAAATGATTTTCAATTGCAAAATCAGTGCTGTATAAGAGCTAACAGTAAACTTGGCTTATCTAAATGAGCCCCGCATATGCCTGTCCAGGGTATCTGTTAGTTGGGCATTAAGGCTCAGCTGCCGTTTGGCTTTCTTGATAAATTTGCAAACATTTCAAATTTTTCAATTAAATTTTTGTGTTTTAATTAAAGCGCATATAACTAAATCAGCTTAATGTGTGTGCATATGTGTGTGTATATATATGTATATATATTAGCTGCTATAAATAAATGCATATAATTGAAATTCCTATTGCTGCACTTATCTCTCTTTCATTTTGCACATCAAAATAACTTTCGCCCTTTGCTGCTGTTGCAATTGTTGTTTTCCTTTTGGCTTTTGGCTCTTGGCTTTTGTTGTTATTAATTTGTTGTGCATATTTTGCGCAATTTCTTGACAGCGCGACTCCTTTGCACTGTTTGTTGCTGATGACGTGTTGCTGCTGCTGCTGCTGCTGCTGCTGCTGCTGCTGCTGCTGCTGCTGCTGCTGCTGCTGCTGCTGCTGCTGCTGGTGATAATGATATTTTGTTGGGCTTGTTATCGCGGCGATCGTTTGCACAATGCTGGCGAGCAGCGGTTGGCAGATTGACTTTATTACTCATACGCCGTGTGCGCCGGCGCCAGCATCAGCAGCGCCGGCGTTGGTACGGCAGGTGCCAAACAAGCGCACAAATATTTGGACATGCCCGATAATATAATTCGCAAATAATTTATGCGCTCTTGCAGGCGCTCAGTCAGTCAGTCAGTCAGTCAGGCCGTCAAGCCGTCAGGCCGTCACTCAATCAATCAACAACAACAACCAAGCGCAGTTCTTGTGTATCTTTTGAGCCAGTGGCATGTTATCACCTAATTAGACGTCGCATGTTGCCAATTGATATGCCTTGGAAATCGAGCGAGACGATCGAGCCTTAACAATAGCGGCGTCGCGCATATCTTTGACACAAAAAGAAAAAATCACCAAAATAGCAGAGAGAGAAAACAAAAAACAAAAAACAAAAAACAAAAAACAAAAAAAACGAATGAACTCAATCAAATCTTATTTTGCCCGATGTCTGACAGACACTCAATTTGCATGTGAAACATGAGGCAGAACTAACAAAGAAACCACAATAACAGTTTAATCTAAATAAAGCGAATTTATATCACAATATCTATGCCGAGTCTACTCCATAGAGCATCGAAGGTTTTAGCCTTAAGTTGCGACACTTCAGCCTGTCAATTGGCGTCCAAATTACTTAGACTTATCAGCCTGACGTGCACAAGTGGGTCGAAATGTGGCCAAAAGCGGCTCAATTCAAATTGTGCACAGAAAGAAAAGGCAAGTACATGTAACTCTGTGGTTCTTAGGGGACTCTAAAGGGTGTTTAGGGAAAGTATTTCACTTAAATATCTATTAGATTAGGCACATGTATCTTGGTAGCATCAAATTTGCCATTATAAACAGCCAGCATGAGCATAAATCCATGCATTTCTTGCAGTGTATGTAAGGTTTTAGGCAGAGCATAAAATAACACATTATGCATATAGTTAAGGCATCCAACTTAGCCTTATATAGTCCTATATAGTCAGCATAGGCAGAAATCGAACTCACACATTAATTTCTCTCAGTGCATGCAACATTTAAGGGCAAGCAGTACAATACAAAAATACATATACAATTGTAGATATTGAATCAATAATATTAAATCATTTATAAGCAATAGAAAGTGACTTCTCACACATGCATTTCTCTCAGTGCATGCAACATTTAAGGGCAAGCAGTAAAATACAAAAATACATATACAATTGTAGATATTGAATCAATATATATTGAATCATATATAAGCAATAGAAAGTGACTTCTCACACATTAATTTCTCTCAGTGCATGCAACATTTTAGGGCAAGCAGTAAAATACAAAATACATATACAATTGTAGATATTGAATCAATAATATTAAATCATTTATAAGCAATAGAAAGTGACTTCTCACACATGCATTTCTCTCAGTGCATGCAACATTTAAGGGCAAGCAGTAAAATACAAAAATACATATACAATTGTAGATATTGAATCAATAATATTAAATCATTTATAAGCAATAGAAAATGACTTCTCACACATTAATTTCTCTCAGTGCATGCAACATTTAAGGGCAAGCAGTACAATACAAAAATACATATACAATTGTAGATATTGAATCAATATATATTGAATCATATATAAGCAATAGAAAATGACTTCTCACACATTAATTTCTCTCAGTGCATGCAACATTTTAGGGCAAACATTAAATACCAAGAGCAATTGCTATTGTGTTGACTAGTGCACACTAATACTGCAGCTGCTGGCATTTCGGGACTCTTCGAGCTCAGATTGCACAAGCAACAAACAACTAAAAGCAACTGCAACAACAACAACAAAAACAGCAACAAACAAGCAACAAACGGCAACGATAAGCTGCACAGCAGCCCTGATCGAAAACTTGTTTTAATTTACTTCGTCTACATTATAGCATATTTGTTGTAGTTGTAGTATTTTTTTTCTGTTTTTTTCCTTTTCATTTTGTTTTCTTTGTAAACGAAATTAACATGAAATGCGAGCGCGACCTTAGAATGGAATTCAAGGCGCTCGGAAAACCGTCGACTTTGGTAATTTTCCACAGCTGAGAGGCTGAGGCGTATGTGAGGGGTCACGGCTTTCACCTCAACGAGAGAGAGAGGGAGGAAGAGAGATAGGCAGCAAGTGCTGCTGCTGCTGCTGCTACTGCTGCTGCTGCTGCTGCTGCTACTGCTGCTGCTGCTGCTGCTGCTGCTGCTGCTGCTGCTGCTGCTGCTGCTGCTGCTGCTGCTGCTGCTGCTGCTGCTGCTGCTGCTGCTGCTGCTACTGCTGCTGCTGTCCGCCGTAGCAGTCAGCGCTGTGACGCTGCATGACAATGCCGTTGATGTGACTGCCTGATGATGTTTATGATAAGAGCCTAGCCGCATTTGCGGGCCAAACTTTTATTGTTATTTATGGTCAAATAATTGCCGTCGTCGGCGATAAGGCGCCGCGTGTCCCCAGGCCGCATGACTGGCCAAAGATGGTGCCACGTTTGAGACTGCAAAAACCAAGATCACTTTGCACCCAGACGAAAACGACGCAGCCGAAGCAGCTGAAGCCGCAGTCTGATAAGGCGCGCAGCTCGCGTTTCATAACAGTTAGCAGAGCGAACGGCGTCCCCCCTTAGTCAGTCGGTGGGCAAACAAGAAAACATCGAGAGCCTTCCCCAGAACAACATTTAGCTATTTATTCAAATGATAACCAGTGTGAATGAATCTCACGCAGTCACGCACCGGATGAGTCAACCACTTGTCTTTCCGCCTGACATTCAAATCAAAACCGGACCGATTGACTATTCTCGGTCATTTTGATTGACAAGATCAACAAACGGATTAGCAGTCATTAGACATAATCACTTAAAGAGCGTTAACAGACGATCCTCAACATGACAGCCTTTCATATTGTTGGCCCAACAGACTCAGCTGAACCCAAACATCTACGACCCCAGCCCGTCTGGTAGTTACTTGATATGGACTTCTTAGCCCAAGCTCCCTTAACATAGTTGGCTTAACAGACTCAGCTCAAGCTACGCAGATTCCAATTTGATAGAAGTCTCAGCTGTTAACATATATAGATAACATCAGCAGTACAGTCTTAACATACATATGTACATAACATCAGCAGTACATACTTAACATACGCTCCCTTAACATGCGCTCCCTTAACATAGTTAGCTTAACAGACATAACATTAACAGCACATACGCTCCCTTAACATAGTTACCTTAACAGACTCCGCTCAATGGGCAGTTTCTCATTTCCTGAGAGCCTTAGCAGTAGAGACTTAACATAAATACATAACATCAGCAGTACATACTTAACATACGCTCCCTTAACATACATAATATACATACATACATAGCATTATCAGTACAGACTTAACATAGATTCATAACATCAGCAGTACAGACTTAATATACGCTCCCTTAACATGCGCTCCCTTAACATAGTAGCTTAACAGACTCAGCTCAAGCTTCGCAGAGCCTTAGCCTCTCGCTTCTGAGAGCCTTAGCCTCAATTCGCATCGTTATTCAAAGTGTTATCCATGGCATACATTTGACATGGGTAATATTTATATATAGCTGGCATTATTATGGACCCATTTTGGATGGCTGATTTCTTTTCTTTTCTTTATTTATTTTTGTCTTGTGGAGCAACAATCGAATTTATAAACTACGCATCTGAGGCGTGGGCTCGATCGAGCTGGGCCTTTCCCGCCCGGCACATAACAGGGCAATCGCTAGCACCTGTGCGGCTGTGTCTGAGTTGTCCGCTTGTTGGGCTAGCTCATTAGCAGCGCTCGGAATTGACAGTTTCTGAACAAATGAGACGCCAATGAGAGGGCAGAAAAAGGTTGAAAAGTAATCGTAAAAATCAACTAAAGCTGCCAGATGAAACGGAGCGCAATCGAAATTAAAGCCCGAGCGAGTGCTTAATGGCCAGAAATAATAAACGACTTAAGAACGAGCGGTAACAAAAGTTATTTCAAATTTGATTAATATGCAATGAGAAAAAGAAAAAACAAACAAACAAAAAACAGCAACAGCAGCCAAAGTAAACGTAAGGCGTAAAAACACGGCTCGAAGTTGCCAAATCCCGGATAGGCAACAGATGGCAATATGACAAGGCAGTTCGCAAGTGCGCTCTGAGATCATGTATGTATATATACCCAAATGTGTATATAAATAGACATCTAGACATAGCCGAGCTGAGCCCAGCCCCACAATCAGAGCCAACTGTCGAGAGCACTTGTCAGCGGGAATACGGCCAAAGCCAAAGCCAAAGTCAAAGCCACAGCCACAGCCAAAGATTCTTAGTGAATCAACAACTGCGCAAACAATCAGCCAGGCAGTTGGCCCAGAGACAGATATAGAGATCACCAAGCTGAAGCTCAAATAAAGCGTAAACCTTGGCGCGGCTAATCGACGGATGAGCGAAAAAGCCAAGAAAAATCAAATAAAATAAAATATATTATGTACAGAGACCTGAAAACAAAAAACAAAAAATAAAATAAAATAAACTAGGCTAAGCAAAGAAAACGGAGGCTAAAATAGTCACTTTAAGGCTGTTCCTCTGCTCTCCCCCACTCCCACTCCCTCTCTCTTCTCTCTCTCTCTCTCTCTCTTTTACTGCTCTCATAAATAATAGGCTACATAAGCAATTATACTTGCGCTTGTTCTTCAAATTAAGCTCGTTGATCATAAAAAAAAAAAAATACAAAATAATAAAAATAGAATCTAAAAGCAAACAGAAAAACAAAATAAATAAAAAAAGGTAGCAAAACACAAATAAGAAAATGCCGGAAGTAATAAAAAAAGGCAATTCTTAACAAATAATAGTAATTATAATAAAAATAAAGTAAAGGAAAATTAAAAACAAATTGATTCGCGTCGAATTTGTAGCTCAAATAAATTGAAATTGGAATTCGAATTAGAATTGAAATTGAAATGGAAATTGAAATTAATGCTCATTGCAATGTTTAGAACTTTGTGAAGTTTTGTTAATAATATTGATTGTTGTTGCTGCTGCTGATGTTGCCACTAATTGCATTCTAATCGGCGACGAAGGTCTCGGTCTCGGTCTCGGCCGCGATGGCGGTCGCAGTCGCTGTCTGGCAGTAGTACAAAAACAAGCACACACACACACACACACACACACACACAGAGACAGTGGCGCAGTGAGCGACATAGCTAGAGAGACAGTGGGACAGTCAGTTCGAGTAGAATGCTAAAAACTGCAACAAAAACAAAATTCATTCGTTCAGTTTGCGCTGTGGAAAGCAGTTGGCCAAGACGCATCTCAACTCAGCAACGACTGACTGACCACAGCATCTAGCGGCCAAACGGTGCGTATGTGTGATGTGCATGCTTATAGAATATATATATACTATATATGTGCTATATAGTATATATACATATATACATATATACATATATATATATATATATATATATATATATATATATATATATATTTTAATTGAGATTTGTGGCATGTGCGAACGTTGTTTTACATTTGTTTCCTTCTCTCCCTCATTGCACGCTTCCTTGCGGGCCCACAGGGCGTATGCGCAATGCACTCGCCCTAAGCAGAGCGCGCCGCTGTCCTCTCGCCTGGCGAGGGGCCAAACCCAAACCCAAAAGACACAAATTTCTTCTAGTATTTATTTTGATGCCTTGTTGATAAAAGTCATTGGGCTAGCCATATATATATACACATACATACATACACACATACATACATCTCTACACGTATTTATATCCAATATTATTTGAGCATTGAACTAGACACAGTTTCATACAGTTTCACAAGTGCAAGTGTAGTAAATTTAGCAGCAAGCCCAAAGCTCTAGAATATGCAATGAAAATGCAATAAAACAGCATCAAAAGTTGAAATTAAATTTGAAAATTCCAAATTTGAACTAAGTAAAAGAGTTTATTGAACCTACAGCAATAAATACAGCAACATCAGTTATATGTATACATATGTATAGTTATAAATGTGTTTGTAATTATAAACATTAGTTTGCTTGCGGCTAATTATGGTGCATTTTGATGTATTTTTTGTTTTTTTTTTTTTTTGTTATTTGCTTTTTTTTTTGGGCTCGTTAACTATAAAGGCGACAATTTGTGCCATAAATACATTTGGCCAGTGGCCATCGATCTGCCAGGGGGTGGGCATAAGGGTGTGAACTTGCCAGACAACAACAACAACAACAACAACAACAACAACACCAACGACAGCAACAACAACAACAATTCTAATAATAGTTAACTACGCTGAGAATTGTCTGCTGAGAGCGACTCTTTGGACCTGAGCCATATGCATTGTGTTAACAAATTACAAAAAACCAAGCAAAACAAACAAACAAAAATACTAAAAAATAACTAAAAAATAAATAATAAAAACTAAAAAAAAAAGATTAAATAAACAACAAAAACTAAAACAACAAACTTTGGGCGCAAATTACAGAAAAATTAACACGCAACTGTGCACACAATAATCGCATTAATAATAAACAATATAAATATATATATATATATATATGTATTGCCAGTAAATACACAATTTCATATTAATTTATATATGCATATATATATATATTATTATTATTATTATTATATGTCAGCGAAGGCATGCGAAAAGCGCAAAGCCCAATCGCTGGGCTCATTCTTTGGGCCACATGCTTCGAGTGCTTCGCGTGACTGTCAAGCCATAAACTACACACAGCACACACACACATACACACAGCACACACATGCACACTCACACACACATATGCACACCTGTGTAATGCCCAGTCATATATATTCCTTGTTCAGTTTTATGGCCCGCGCACAGTGAAATCACAGCTTAATCAAATTTAAATTGATTGATTCACTTGCTATAAAGATTAGCTCAGAAGTGAACTGTAAATCGTGCGCCGCTTATCTGTGCCACTACAACCAATTCCGCTCACAACTAGCCAAGTTAATAAGCCAACTACAGTTAACGTTTTGCTGTCGAGCATGACTAAGGGTCAGCTGGATAAGTAAGCCCAAAGAGGAAGAGTTTCTTAGCTAGAGTAGAATTGATGATATATCAATTCTATATATTTCTTCTATTATATTATATATATATATCTAATCAGAGATTTCACTTACTGCATGCTCTATAAAAATATTATATATATATCTATAAAAATATTCGAGAAGTCAGTCAAAAAGATTCTTGACTTGCTGCAAATGAAATGCTTTTTTCTTTCATTTAATTATACAACTTCAACTTATATAGTATATATAGATATAGATATATATATATTATATATATAGTATATGGAGTATATAGCACAATTATCTGCCGCCTGCAACTTTGTAAGCACTTCCATTCATTGTATAATCAACGATTTCATATATAAAGTGCAAAAATTACGTATACGTAATTTCATCAATCTATTGATTGCAGTCGGCATTGATGCTTATTTGAATGCGTTTGCGCCCAAGTACTATAATTTGTCTAGTAGCGACACCATGAAATGCTATATATATATATATATATATATATATATATATATTATATACAATATGATTGAACAATTGCCCTAATCCAGTCAATCTGAAAGTTTTAGCCGTAGCTTTGTCCAAGTCCTCCATTGGCAGCCAGCTCGCTCAGCTTGCTTTGCTGTATTAGATATAATAGAGCATCTGGAGTTCGTTTGGTCTGGTGCCACTTCGACTTTAATGTGGCTGTGATTTTAATTGACTACGAAATATTTGCCATGGCAAATAACAACGGGCCGAGAACGCATACGAATTTTCAAGTAGTGCGCTTAATGAAATGAAATCAGCAGCTAAAAATGCTGGCTAAAAATAGTCAAATACCTGGACAGCAAAACCAGTACCCAAGTCTCCCTCACACACACACACACACACACACACACACACAGAGGGAGAGCGAGAGCGAGATAGCAATATGCTGTGGCAGCTAGACACGTGACTGGCCAAATGGTTTTTGAAAACAAGCGGCACTTGATGGAAAGATTTTTGGAAGTTTGATTACGATCGGCGCTATAAATAACGGGCATTATCTCAATATGTTGAGTTAGTATATATTAATTCTGTCGCATGTCTTATAAGCCAAGCATTCACTTGCCATTTAACAGCTGGCTGGCAACTGCTGAACCTGGCCAGCGCCACCCCTCACCCCTGCCCACTGCCCCTCGCCCCAACCCAGTGCTATTTATAGATGCGCATTTACAGTTAACTCGCTCACTGCGAACCTGACAATATCAGAAATATATATGCACAGATACTATATATAGGGTTCAAGTTCATATCCATAGAGAGAACGAGAGCGAAAGAGAGAGAGAGAGAGAGAGAGGGAGGGAGAGTGAGTCAGGCGCTGGGTCGTTGCGCTTCATTAGTAAGTCAATCTTGAGTTGATTACAGCAATTATTTGATTAATAGTGCTAATCGGCGCTGCTATAATTCATAATTATGACACTCCGTAGCACTTCCGGAACGATAAGCGATAGCCGTATAATTGGCAGGCAATGCAAATGGCGAGCGAAAAACTATTTGATTCGATCAAAAGCATTTCCACTGATCAATTGAATATTTGCTAATTATTATGCCGATGATTATAATAGGAATAATAATAATGATGAGGCTAATTAGCTTAAGCGGCTGCTGTGGCACATTATGAGCAAATATTACGTATACGCAGTGTTGCCAGATCGATTCAAATGAAGTAGCCGGAGATCAGAGCAGAAGCAGCAGAAGACTTCTCAATCAATTCGGCTAACTGGGTCAGCTGGCCTTCTCCGATCTACCAATTGACAGCCAAGCCAAGTGGTGAATGCGCTTGGCTGGCCGCTCTCTTCAGGGTTGTTGCCCTCTGCCACTTCTGGAGCCGCAACTGTGGAGCGCACTTGAGCCCCCATACAGATGTTACGTGCGCTACCCTTCAACTCGCCTCACCACACCTCGCCTCACCTCACCTCGATTCGGCTCGCCTCGACTCGGTTCTCGCTTTATTGACACAAATGGGCGCATGTTTGTCGATCGACTCACAGACTGAGTAATGAGCGTTGGGCAATCATGGCAGCCCTGCAGGGTTGCCACCACCTGCTGGTAGACTGCAGCGTTCGCCGTTGAGGCATCGCCTCGCCGCCCGCTTAGTCATGCGAATAGCTCCTAAATGCCAAATGGAATCGTATCATTGGCAAATCACAAACTCGGCCCAATCAGCGGCTAATCATGATATTTATGATTTTGCGGCAAATCACAGCGCATAATCACGCGCTAATAGCTGCCAACGGGGGCGATAGATTCGATAAGGCCTTACCTAGTACCTCCCCGTGCCAGCCATGCCCCGCTGTCCACACTAGATGAGCTATTGACGCTTTCAACTTTACTGCCAAGTGCTAACCATATGTCTAATTTTCTTCCCCCTAAGCACACACACACACACACACGTACACAATTGTATATTATACGTAGGTGTATTTCGGATAGGTTCGAGATTTGTTTATGGGCTCGCCGCACGCCTGTGCTTATTAATTAGAATTTATGACTCCCAACTGCCCGACCGCCCAGTGACAATAAATAGCCATTAGATACTTACGTTCTGGACGGACAACAATCTTATCGGCATGTGGAACCAGCTCAGCTTTTAGCCAGGCCCTAGCATACCATATATGTACTGTATACACTCGACTAAATTTCCAGCCATTACTGTGTTCCTTGATATTTGAGTTGTCCTTCCTCCGTAGTCCTCCTAGATCTTGAAAATATTTTCGAATTGCTTTTCAAACAAATTTATAGAAGATGAAATAGAAATGTTTGTCCGAATTTCTTTCAGTGTACTGACATATAAGGGCCGGCACACGTCCACCTAATTTCAGTTTTGGTTTGCTATATATATGTATATATATATATATTTTTTTTTTTTTTGTGAGCCTCAACACTGTCTCGACTTGTGTTGGGGAAACACCGATGCTTTTCGTAATCTCTTGAGTGGTTTCCGTGTTTCTGCTATGACTCCTAGTGCCAGACCCTAGGTACCCCCTCCCGCCTGCGCTGTTTGATTATTTACAGTTAACTGTTCACACTTCCAGCTAACAATAGATAGATAACCTTGTCCATTTCACTCTTGGGGCGTTCTTGGACGCTCCGTTTGCGATTACGCCAACAACAACTGCAGCAGCAGCAGCAGCAGCAGCAGCAGAAACAGCAGCAGCAGCAACAACAATCGCGTCGACTGCGACGCCCGCCACTAATCACTCCAATTAGCTAGAAAGTGCTTTTCGTTTAAAATTCGCACGTTGTCGCAGTTTCTTGGCATTGTACCGTGAGGCAGTCAGCCAGAGAGACACTTGGCCAGCGTCAGCAGCCCGAAGCCGAAACCCGGGCCACACCAGGAGCAGCCAGGAGCCGATTGTTTTTTCTGTGTTTGTGTGAGTGTAGTATAACGGCAAAGCCAGTGCAATGCCAGCGTCAGCTGACGCATAGTACGCGTTATAACAGTTCAATGTATAACAGTTGCAAAACAATTCGCGTCTTGCGCGCCAAATTCAAAATTCAAAGCAAAGCCCAAAACTCATGACTGAAAAGCCAAAAATAAATTGAAAAACAAACGAAAGAGATGAAGAAAAAAACAAACATCGTTAAATGAATGTACGTTAAAGAGCCAAAAAAGAAACTGAGCAAAGCGCACGACAGCATTTAATGCATGGCAAATACTAGAGTGTACTAATGCAGCGGCAACAACGAATGCTGATTACTCTTCGAGTCAAACTTCAGCTAAGGTTGAGCAAAGTTTTTTGTACGGCGATTCTCTAGCCCATTCACAACTATTGCAAAAACAAATGCATAGCGATCAAGGTTGCGAAACCAGTTTTCAGGCGAACTGAGCTCAACTCGGAATTCTAATTGATTTTTGCACTATAAAACTGAGCATCAAAATCAAAAGAGTTCAAAAAGTCTATTCTTCTATACAAGCAAACATTTAAATACAGCATAAATAAATAGGTAGTTAAACTCAAATATTTAACATATCAAATCTCAATCGATTGCCAATAATAAGAGCATTCACGATGCGTGCACAACTCCTGCCCTGCATTTGATCTTCACTGGGCGCTCACTCTTTTTTTTACCGTTTTTCGAAAGGTCTGTTATAGTGCGCGCGCTCCGTTGTTATTGTAAAAAGGGCGCAGACAGCGTCAGCAGCAGCCTCGCTTTGGCAGTGAACAAAACAAAAAGGAACAAAAATCACAGCAACAATAGCTAATAAAAAAAAATAAAAAACAAAAATACTTTTGCTTTTTCAACGCTCTTTCTGCTATATTTTGATCAGTCTCTTTCGCTCAGCGCGTTCGTTTGTGCATTTGTGTGCGGCACATGCCAAAGCCAAAGCCAAAGCATGGCCACTTAATGCCCAATCTGTACATTTGTGTGTGCGTACACGGATAATGCAGATGACACACACACACACACAGCCGCTGCGGTCCGTTCAATGTTTTCTGTCGCTTTGCATATTTTCAAATTTCTGCATAAATACAGTGATGGCCAAACTAATAGTACGCGTGTGAATTAGTTACGATGTTTGCAATATGTAAAGCAACTAAAATGTGCAACATAATAACTATTCATTTTATTTAGTATATTTGTATTATTTTCCTTTTTCGTCAAATTGAGTTGAAATACACTTTCGTAAAAGTAAATTCTGAAAGTTAGAGCCTGCCTAATAGTTTGGCCACCAGTGTTTGGCCATTCATTCATTTGTCTATTTTCATGGGTTTCATGTAATTGGGCAATGTGAATGCTCGCGCACACGAAAATGGCTAAAAGACAAAATGTAAAGTGGCTAAATTTATTCAAAACAAATTGACAATCGAACCAGCAGCAGCAACAACAACAACAACAGCAAATGTGTAGCAATCTAAGGCAGGCAACTCAATAATGTACAAATGTCCCATATGTACATACATATGTACATATGTATGTATGTATGTATGCCTGTGTGTACAGACTTAGAATATTAAGTTGCTTATGGTATATGATAAATAATAATAATGCCGTTAAAGTGTGTATGCATCGGGGTGTGTGAGTGGCGCGTGTCTGGCCAAAAGAAAAATACATTTAAAAATAATAAAAAATAAAGCAGCAATAGAAAAACAGTAACAAATGACAATATTGCCCCACACGCAGCAGCTATAATAAAACAAAATAGATTACAATTCAGAAACAAAAACAAAAAATCAAGCAGACACAAATGAAGAAAATGGCCCATAATCGTCCCATTTTTGGCATCGGCTCAATTCAATTGTTATGCCCACACACACACACACTCGCGCAGACACCCACACACAGCGACACTCGACTGTTTGCTTTTGCAATACAAATTCCCTGTTTACCCCATTGTGCGGTTCACTGTATAATTAGCCAGCCGCCAACTGCAATGCGATCTGCGCGTGCGCCCCAAGTCAAGCGACTCGAGAGGAGAAGAAAAGAAATGAAAAATAACCCAAAGGCCGCAACCGCAAAAGCCGCAATTAAATACCAGAAATTACAATATCAATCGCGTAGCATTCATGCACAGTATAAAGTGTGCCTAACCCAACACGTGCGCTACGGACGCACATGCCCCGAACCGGGAGCGTGCCAGGTTGATACCCTGTAGACCGTAAATCACTCACCTCGTTTATCAGCTATGTAGGTGCTCATATTGTGAAAGCTGGAGCCTAGGGATTAGCATAGTTACTATATACTATCCCTATGGAGTTTGAGTCCCCCTCTCTTTCTTGTTTTCCGCTCTTCAAAGTTCTCTAATATCGCAACTATTCTTATTTCCTCTTCATAAATTATTTTCTAATCTCCTTTACTTGTTCATATTCACATATGCATACATACCTATGGACCCTTGTATTACTGGAGCTGTTCTTTCAATCTGTTTCTTTCGTTCTCTCTGTTTCTCTTCAATTTTTTCCATTTCTAGTTTTCTGTATTCACTGCTACTGCTGATTCGTTTTATCACTCTTTCTCTCTCTCATTGTCTGATAATCTATGCTCTCTCATATCCATAGATTCTTATTAGCATGGGAGCTTCTCTCCATTTGTAGCTTTCTCGCCAGGAGTCTTCCTCTCTTTCTCTATCTAATAATCTCTCCTTCTCTCTCTCTCCCTCGCAGATTCTTCAATACCTCCTTCTCTCCAGGAGTCTTCTCCTCCCTCTCTCCCTCTATCTATCTCTCCCTGCCAGATTCTTCTAGCATACCTCCTTCTCTTTGGAGTCTTCCTCTCTCTCTCCCTATCTATCTATCCCTCCCAGATTCTCCTAGCATACCTCTTTTTCTCCAGGAGACTTCCTCTCTCTCTCTCTCTCTATATATATATATATCTATCTCTCTCTTCACCTCCCAGATTCTAGCATAGCTCCCTCTCTATCAGTGCCTATTTTAATGCAGGGTACTTTATAAAATTCCCCATTTTAGCCGTTAAAAGTGGGCTTAGAGCATAGCGTAAACAGGTAGAGCGAGTGGCGTTTACGAGCTGTGAGAGTTTCGTCAATTCCCCTGGCGAAACTGACGTCAGCGGCAACATCATCATAATCATCGACATCATCATCATTATTATAATCATCGACAGCGGCTGCTGTTTGTCTGTTTGTTTTTGTTGCAGCCGCAGCGTTAACAGAAGCAAGTTCCTTATGTTGTTGTTGTTGCTTTGCTGTTACTGTTGTCGTTGTTGTTGTTGCTGTAATTGTTGTAGCATGTATTATTGTTATTATTATTATTAATCGCCCGTTTCCATTTGATTTCATATTCTTTTTTATTTTCGCACGCGGGTTTTTTGAACACCGTCTCTGGCCGATAGCCGTTCACGTTTATTGCGCCGTAAGCACTCACACACACACAGAGAGACAAAATATTTGAAGTTTTGTTAACTTGGCCCAAAAACACTGAGCACATGAGGCCGAGACTCTGCTAAGTTCATGCTAGCAAAAATAATATAGTAATAAGGAGAATAGAAATAATGAATTATAATAAAAGTGCCCTCAGTTCCTGGCCCAGACCCAGCCCCAGCCCCTGCCCCTGCCCCTGCCCCAACCCAGCTCCTGGGAATTGGTAATTGTATCCAGCGGGAGCACACTCACACACACACACCGATACAGCAAGACACACAGATGCCGTATAATAATTTTTAATAGTTTAATACCTATTCCACAGCTAGCTAACAGTACTTGAGCCTGCATCTGGCCCGGGAATCACGGTGTGCAATTTTCAGCACATTTTCTAAATTCTGTAACCGACATTACAGACACAGCTAAGTTGACATTTACAGAGCGAAACGGAGTTCTACCAACAACCAACTGCCACTGCTATCCAGTCCAGTCTGCAGCTCAACTCCAGCGATCCGCAATGATCGGAGCTGGAGTTCTATTTCATTGACTTTAACAGCATGCAATGTCATGGAATGGAATGCAATGTTGGCGAGTTGGCATTCTGTTGACATCATTAACAGTGCTGCATGCTGCTAACGTATTAACATGCGTGTAAGCTCACTTTGCCATTAACATTGCTGTTCACGGTATGTCACTGGAGAGTTAACAGTCGTGTAACCGAATATAAAGTGTTGCATGCTGCTAGCGCGTTAATATAGATGTTGATTCAGTTAACATTGCTGTTCACGGTATGTCATGGAGAGTTAACATAGGTGTAACCTTATTAACATTGCTGTTAGCAGTGTTCATCTTCATTAACAGTGCTGCATGCTGCTAGTGCGTTAATATAGATGTTGATTCAGTTAACATTGCTGTTCACGGTATGTTACTGGAGAGTTAACATAGGTGTAACCTTATTAACATTGCTGTTAGCAGTGTTCGACTTCATTAACAGTGCTGCATGCTGCTAGTGCGTTAATACAGATGTTGATTCAGGTTAACATTAACATTAACACTTGCTAGTTAACATAGGTGCATCCTCCTTAACAGTGCTGCGTGCTGTTAGCGAATCGACTTTCATGTCAAGTCAGCTAAAATAGACATTGCTGTTAGCTGTGTACGACTTCATTAACAGTGCTGCGTGCTGTTAATGAATCAACATTCATATTAAGTTTGTTTAACATTAACTTTGCTTTCAACAGTATGTTACCGGCATTAACATTGCTTGGCAGTGTTAAGTCAGCTTAACAGTGATTTAACATTCTATTGCAATGCGCCTGCTCGCTTGCTTTGTATTTCTTGAAAACTCCGCCCAAATGGGCACAGACAGAACGATAAATAAAAACTTGTATGAGCTTAATCAAATTCACAAATTCACAAATTCACAAATTTACAAAATTACAAATTCATAAATTCACAAATTTACAAAATTGTTTGTACTGCTCTTTGGCCGACCAGCTCACTGCTAATTCTATGAGCTGGAGCTGCCTCGAGCTCTTCCTCTTCGGCGTTGTCGACTTATTGTGTTTTCTGCATACATAAATATTAATTTGTTGTTAACAAATTATAAAGCTGTGACTGCGGTGCGGCTCGTCTAATTAAAAGCCATAAGCTGGAGCATTTTTATGTTAATTTCGGCAATATGTTTTCTTCTTCTTCGCCCCCATCATCATCATCATCATCATCATCATCATCATCATCTCTTTTTTCTTTCTTTTATTTTATTAGTTATTATTTTGTTTTAAGAATATCGCAGTCGCTTTTTATAGACGGGCCATAAAAGTGTTTAGCTCGATGCTTATCGCTTCATTGAAGCGACTAGCGAAGCCTTATGCTTTGTGTACCTGTGAATAATTGTATGTGAGGCATACTACTAATATGCAATTAATTGATGTCTACCTGCCCACCTGTTCACCTGTCCACCTGTCCGCCCGTCCGCCTGCCCGACTACACACATTTGTATCTCACAAAAGAAAAAAAAAAACAAAAAAGCAGCTAGCAGGAAACCTGAACTTGAACTGGCGCGACCAGCAGCTAATTACAGCACTGGCAGAACAATGGCAAACTACTAGACAGATTATGGGAACATGAATATATATAGATATAGATACAGATATAGGTATATATATATGTATGTATGTATGTACACATACGCATCTATTATAATGGGAGCTGGACATACAATGGGGTCTCTATATGCATCACGTATGCAAATAATTGATTTTAATTAGCGGTCCTCCATGGCCACTTGGTTCCGGGTTCAGGCATATTAGTAGCTCATTAACAGCATGTGCAATGCGATCAATGTCCGGCCTAATCCCATAATTACATATCAGCTAGTGATGCTATCAAAATTGCCATTTCATGGTTACGCTGATCACCTGCCCGTCTCAGGAGTTCATATGGAGTGCTGCAGATCCCAGTTCGATCCACAAATAGATATTGAGTGTCTGTTGGATCTGAGCTTAATGAATGCCTGTGCATAGCTGATCTATAAATTGATTAGAATTTGACTCGAGTCAAGCCAAATCAACGCAAATCGAATTTCTGTTCATTCAGCAAACCGAATCAGTCATAAAAGAGTTGCGAATGATAAAAATTAAAACTAAATAATTAAGTGAACTATAATATACAATATACACATCACACACACACACACACGTTCGGCTGGTCGTCACACTTGACAGTCTATACACAAAAATGAGAAAAAAATACTATGACCCCAAAAAAAAAAAAGAAAAATAATAATAAATAAATAAATTCAATCCAATCAAATTATATCATTTGTCTGCGAAAATCCCAGCAGCAACAACAACTACAACGGCAACAATTATGGCCACAATTTCAATAATGAAAAATCTGCCAACTAATGTCGCTCGTTTGTGTTGCTAATAATAAATAATATTATTATTGTTATTATTATTGTTATTGTTATTGTTATTGTCATTGTTGTGCCTTTAGTATTACACATGTCATGGCGCACTTATTTCATATGTAAACCTATATACATATTTATATATATGTATATATATATATATATATATATATATATATATATATATATATATATATATATATATATATGTATATATATACATCGGTTCATGTGGCTCTCTGCCTACCCAGATAACAGCTCGTGCTTGCTTGGCTTATTATTGCCCATCTCTAATATGTTTTCAATTTAAATAATAATCATGTGCACATAGCTACATACTATGTGTATGCATATATATATATATATATATATATATATAGATATAGACATATATATATATATATTTTTATATGTGCTGTCTGTGCACAACACGTGATGATTTTGCCAGTTTGAGTTTGTCTCGCAAATCGCTTTATAATTGCCTAATGGCTTCTATTCAACATCTTGTTCTCTCGTTCTTCTCATTACAGAAATCATTAGAGCCGCCTAATTGATTAGCAACATCCCCACCACGGTCTCTCTCTATCTCTATCTCAATCTCTATCTGTATCTCTGTCTCTCTCTCTCTCTCACCGGCAACTGAACCAAATCGGAGTACTCAGAGAAACACACAGCCAGCCAAGATGACTGGGTTTACAAACGCTGGCTTCGAGAACGATGAGCCCGTCAAGGTGAGTGCTGATCATATCGATCCCCAAGATGTTGCGAATGGATAACACCCAAGGGAATGCCTAGAAATCGCGTTGCTAGATATCGTTCCTCAAATATCCTTGTTGAGTAAAAAACTAAACCTCAAATTGAAAAAGAGAATAGATATGGTAGATCAATGCTTAGATCTATGATCTGGGTTTCTAGATGTATATAGAATTGAATATATTGAATGGAAGAGTTTAATCCCATATATATGATTTGCTAAAGATCGATATATGATTTAGCTACAAATGAAATAAATACAGATCATGTAGATAGATATGATATAAAGAGATATAATATAATAAGTTAGGATTTAGATAAATACGATGGGCACTTGGATATAATATAATGTAAAGTATGATATAGGTAGAAAAATAGATAGCTATAGATATATCTGTTATACATACACATGATATATGTAGACAGATATATATGATATAGATAATGATACTATATATAGATATATTATAGTTAACTATCACAGCTAGAACATAGTACCTAACAGCCATAGCAGACAGTTCAAATTCTACTAGTTACATGTGATCTTAAAATAATACTAATCTGGCCTGACAGGCGATATAGATAATGAGGCTGAACATTACATATCCGGCTCACAGGCCTTCACAAAAGTCAATGTACGCATTGCAAAAAAAATTATGGAAATAAATCTGAAAACGTGAAACCTTTCGCATTAGATAGAACGAGAAGTAGTTAGTTGATTTGAAGCAAATGCATTTCTTGACCTATTGCTTATAGCCGCGAGATCATTGAGATATATATATGTATATGTATATGTATATATGTATGTATGTATATATATATCATGTAAGTATCAATTGCACAGCGGTTGTTGAGCACGAAACAAGTTTGCAACAAAGATTACAATAAAATCCAATTCATATGAATATATATACGTATATGTATGTATGTATGTGTGTATGTGTATACCTGTATGGAATGGGAATGTAGTCAAAATCAGCTGTAAGACTGGCTCATATATAGAACAACATTGTAACAAAACAAAATTCTTAGCTAGACTAGAATAGCGATAATTGTTAAGTTCATTCAGGCAGAGACTATGCATATATATATATATATATAGCTTTATATACGTATGTCTATGCATATTAGATTGTCTATTATATTACACTATATCTGCTGGCTAATGACTGTGTTTGCCTTCGCCAAGAAATCATGTTTTATAATAATGACACGGGTCGCACTAATTTATGATGTGCCCAAAAAAAAAAAAAAAAAAAAAAAAAAAAAAAAATTTGTAATAAAAACAGCAGAAAAAACAGAAAAAAAATTATATTAATAAAAAAGATATATAATAAATAAGGAAGTATTCAAAAGCAGCTCACCTCACACACACACACACACACACGCATACACATACATACCTGTGTATGTATGTGTAGCTGTGTGCGTGCGATGATCACGGGATGTGGCTGATGATGAATGATGGTGCTGCTGGCTTAAAGGCGGTCACAGGCTGCCACGGGGGCGCTGGAGGAGCGTGAAGTGAAGTGAAGTGAAGTGGGCACTCCTACTAAAAGCACATAAAATAAATTTCACCTCAAGAAACTCAGAAACAGAGACAGCGCCGAGACCCACGCGAAAACGAGCCGGGCCAAAAAGAAATGTGACAGCAGAAAGCGCTCAGACATGAATACGAATACGCATGTCCGATAGCCACATATATATATCTATATATATGCATATACATATATATATATATATGTATGTGCATACGGAGTGTGAGATCTGTCCTAATTGAAAGCGCCTAGATCTGTCTGCGTGTGCCATATAAAATCCAATCTTATTGCACAATTGGTTTCACAATAATAAATATGGCTCATTTATAATTGTAATCGTGTAGCCGTACCGCCACCCAGAGCCAGAGCCAGAGCCAGAGCCAGAGCCCCAGCCTCAGCATCCAATGTGCCCAATAGCCTGCAGCCAGCTCGGGTCGCAGTGAGAACGCTCCATGGGTAAACCCGTTTTGGTGTGCCGCGTTAAGAAACCAGAGAATCAGGCAGCGAATAACCAAGACTCAATAACAAATACAAATTTATGTAAAGTCAAGTCAAGTCAATGTAAAAAAGAAATATATATGTATATATATATATATATGCATTTATATATTTACATATGTACATGGCGAGGGGCGACAGACGCGCAGAGCTGAGCGCCATAAAGCAAACACGAAACGTGCCGAGTTTAAAAATAAAACAACGCAAATCTCGTGCGCCGCTCTACGCGCTTCTCACTGCCAGAAGGCGCTCGGGCCAGTGGCAGGCATGTAACTGGTTTCCCTAGCTGCCAGTCTCAGAGATTTTGCTGCTGCTGCTGCTGTTGCTGCTGCTGCTGCTGCTGCTCTCTTTGTCACATCGTATGGCATTTTATGCGTGCTTCGCACTTGCCTCACGATTATTGTTATTGCGCTGGCCAGCGGGCAGCGGCCCGATTCAGATTCAGATACAGATTCGGATTTGGATTGAAATTGAATTCATGAATACTATTATTATCAAACTGTAGTTGGTCATGCATACACATGTATATGTGTGTGTGTGTGTGTATTTGTCTGTCTCTCTGCCTGCCTCTCGGTCAGCGTGCATGGCCGTTGTCTGGGCAGACTGTTAACAGCGCCACCTGCCGTCAGTTACATGCCCACGTCAGCTGACTTGCACGCGCCGCCACAAAGAGATCAGACAGCAGCGCGTTTACAGTTAGAGCGAATTAACTGTCGACCAGTTTTATTTATAGCTCATTCATTTGGCTCGTTATTTATGCTATGCTAAGTGCGTTTTATTTTCGAATTTGCAAATTCTCTTGAAACTTAATTGAATTCCAATTGCAATTAGAAGTGCTTTCGCACCCCTTGCAAATGCAAAGTCCGGGTATATTGTTTTTGTGCTCGATTATGTAACAGGCAGAGGGAGGCGTGGCAGATGCCATACGGCATGCATATTGTTGATCTGGCCAACGAGCTGCCTTGATCTAGCCATGTCCACGTCCATCTGCCCAACTGTCCGTCCGCTTGGACGCAAATATCTCGTCAACTACAAATGCTATGGACTTGAAATTTGGTATATATACACCTGTATACCCTACGCAGCACGAGCTTATTATATTTTTTCGATAGCTCAGCGCCATTGTTTCTTTATCGATAACAAACGATAATTTGACATGGTTTCTTAAGCGTAATTTGAATACTGCCAGCACTAGAGATTTCTGATTTACTGATTTACTGAATGCAAAGAATTATAATTTTGATATTTTGGATGTCAAGCGCCCTTAACCTCAACTTAAAAATGAAGAACGAAGAAGCGTAGTCTTTGCAGAGTCCAGGGCATCTCGTAGTCGATCAGGCTCAACTAGAGCACTCTTGTTAGAAATGTGCTTAGCCAGCAATATCTGTGAGATCTTGCTTGCAAAGCTCGAGCAAAACATTTTGATACAAGTTGTAAATGTGCTCAGATACACATACTTATATATGCATGTATGTACATATATATGCATTTATGTGCTTGTAAAATTCTCTCTCCCCCGTCAATGCATGCATGTCTCAGCGCTCTACAATGCTACTATTTTAGTGCGGGCTGTTCAATGTCCACTCAGCCACTGACACCTGCGGCGTATGAGTAATATTTCGCCAATTGCATTCGTCTGGGCCGCATTGACGTGGCCACGCGTTGTTGTTGTTGTTGCTGTTGTTGTTACTTTTGGCTTATTTTATTTTGTTGCTGTTTATGTTTCGTGTGTTGGTCGCCAAAAACTTGTTTTTTGCGCTTTAGCACCTAATTGAATGCAATTTTGTTTAGTAAATGCCAACAACAACAACAACAACAACAACAAATCACATACACTCAGAAGACGCAACAATCAAGTTAATATTAATAATAATAATATTAAGAGCAGCACTAAAAAGCCAGAGCCAGCACAGTTACAGTTACACGAATACCAAACATTTTATAATGCACTGCAAAAAAAAAAATATCTAAGATTTTTTTGTGAATTTTTTTGTTTTTTTATTGATAAGGTCGGGGAATTTTGGTACATTTTCGTGTTGGTGATTTGCATACAAACAAAATAAGATTCAGTCCACCTTCACCTGTTCGGCAAGACCTAAGGCCCCGTCCCGTCCGCCCCGCCTGCCTGGCCTTCCGCCCACCCGCATCACGCGCGCCTCCTCAAGCTGCGTGTGAACCAAGCGACTCGTATTATGCGATCATATTTAAACTACTTACATACGATTTAGCTGTAAAACAAAAGCACAGTAATCGATTCAAGCTTGCATAACGCCGCCTGTTGCTGTTGTTGTTGTTGCTATTGTTAGCCGCCTACTTGGCCAGGGGACGTGGACCCAACGCCGCCAACGGCTCCGTTAAATGCCAATTACAGTTTTGTGCCTCCCCAAAAGCAACGCCGAAAAAAAAAAAAAAACAAAAACAAAACAAAACAAAATGTAATATATAGATATATATAAAAACAACTTTACGTAAATTGCGTTAGCGCTGAAAAAATCGCCCCCGCGACGCCCCGAGCGCGCTGTAACCTTCTGAGCGGTTGCGGCAGCGCATGCAAAATCACAATTTCGATAGATATCTATATATATAGATCTCTCTCTCTCTCTCTCTATATATATATATATATAGATGGAGATATTTTGGGCCAGTTCTACGACCGTGCCCAGTTAGTTATCTGGCAGGTGCCTTGCGCATTTTTTATGACCATTTAAAGGCCGCGTCGCGCATGCGCAATGTGAGGCGCGCAACAAACGCGCACGAAACGCGCACAAAACGCGCACAAAACGCACACGAAACGCGATCAAAACGCACGCATTTCATTTTAGAAATTCAAAGCGTCGACACGCCAACACATACATAAATAATGAATGAATGGCCAACAGGCAGAGTGCAGCAAAAATACCCTGCAAATATAATACAACACATACCCTGTAAATATTAGCTAAATATACGTATATATAGGTATGTATATTTTGTTCGGATGGCAGCTCTTCGTGTTCTGTGAAAAAAGTTTGCCTACAAATTAATTAAATTCCAAGAAAAACAATTTGGAATGATAAACGATTCGCATGAGATCATATGCCAGGAATGAACAAGAAGCAGAGATAACAAGAGATTAGCTCATATGAGACTATTAAGCAAATTGATCTAAAGGAAAAAAAACATTTTAAGTAAAGACAAATAAGAAATATCTAAAAAAAAAAAACGAAATATTTTGCATAAAAATAGAAATGAATAATTAGTAAGCAATACTAACCAATTAGTTAGCTCGTTAATTAGTATATGTAATATATATAGTATAAGAGACAGAAGCGGAACAAGAACAAGAAGAGAAATCAAGGGATTAGCTCATATAGAACATTGCAACTAATTGATCTCAAGCAAAACGACAATTTTAAATTAGAAAAATCTAAAAAAATAAATGAATATATTGCTTAAAAAGTGAAAATATTAAATAGTACACGATACTAACTAGTTAGCTTATATAATAATATATATAGTATATATAGGTATTATACATAGCAGGTGATTAGCTTATATAACAAGATATAATTAAATGAACTGAAGGGGGGGTAAACAAAAAACCATTTAAAGTGAGGACAAATAAAACAAATTTGAAATCCATTAAATATTTAGCTTGAAACTAATTTCTAGAGAAAAAGAAAAACAGATTTGGGTAAGAGAAAGAAAGAAAAAAAATACAGTTTTAGCTAAATTTTGCAGTGGTTAATCAGTTAGCATATAAGTAAACCCCGTCTAGAATGCATTCCTTTTCGTTTGGGCCATTCGCAGCAGCAGCAAACGCAAGCCACCCCCCAGCACCCACTCCCGCCTCTACCCCCAGCTCTTGGCCCACCCGCTGGCCAGTTGCAGCCATGAATAACGTTTAGCTCGGCGCTGTGTTTGTTTTCATTTTTCGTTTATGCCTTTTTTCTCTCTTTCTTGGTATTATTTTTAGCCAAAAGCTGGTTTCGAGCCAGACACCGCCTCGCTGCGAGAGAAAGTTGTGCTGAATCCGGGCGAGAAATGGCGCATTTTAAAGAATATCTCAATCATCTCGATCGCCTTTATGGTGCAGTTCACTGCGTTCCAGGTGAGAAATCCCAGCCATGGTCCAGCACATCGAGCCCAACTGATTGGCAATTCTTCTTCTTCTTCTTGCTATTATTGTCATTTAGGGCACGGCCAATCTGCAATCCTCGATCAACTCGAAGGATGGTCTTGGCACAGTGTCGCTCAGTGCCATTTACGCGGCGCTGGTTGTCTCTTGCATCTTCCTGCCCACGCTGATCATTCGGAAGCTGACGGTTAAATGGACGCTCGTTTGCAGCATGCTCTGCTATGCGCCGTACATTGCCTTCCAGCTGTTCCCGCGCTTCTACACCCTCGTGCCGGCTGGCATTCTGGTGGGTATGGGGGCGGCGCCGATGTGGGCGTCCAAGGCCACATATCTGACACAGGTTGGGCAGGTGTATGCTAAGATAACTGAACAAGCTGTCGATGCCATTATTGTGCGCTTCTTTGGCTTCTTCTTCCTCGCCTGGCAATCCGCCGAGCTCTGGGGCAATCTCATCTCCAGCTTGGGTAAGTCGAGATGAATGAGACGCTGGACAACATGACTAAATCTCTATCTCTCTCTCCCTCCCTCTCCTCTTTGCAGTTCTGTCGAGCGGCGCACATGGTGGCGGCAGCAGTGCCAATTCCACAATCAGTGAGGAGGATTTGCAGTATTGTGGTGCCAACTTCTGCACCACCGGCACCGGCGGCCACGGCAACCTGGAGCGTCCGCCAGAGAACGAGATCTTCGAGATCTCCATGATCTATCTGTCGTGCATTGTGGCCGCCGTGTGCATCATTGCCTTCTTCCTGGATCCCCTCAAGCGCTACGGTGAGAAGCGCAAGGGCTCCAACTCGGCTGCGGAGCTGTCCGGCCTTCAGCTACTGTCGGCCACGTTCCGTCAGATGAAGAAACCCAATCTGCAGCTGCTCATACCGATCACCGTCTTCATTGGCATGGAGCAGGCGTTCATTGGCGCCGACTTCACCCAGGCCTATGTGGCGTGCGCCTTGGGCGTGCACCAGATTGGCTTCGTCATGATCTGCTTTGGCGTTGTCAACGCCCTCTGTTCCATACTCTTTGGCTCTGTGATGAAGTACATTGGCCGCACGCCCATCATTGTGCTGGGCGCCGTCGTCCACTTCACGCTCATCTCCGTCGAGCTCTTCTGGCGGCCCAATCCCGACAATCCGCTCATCTTCTACGCCATGTCCGGCCTCTGGGGTGTCGGCGACGCCGTCTGGCAGACCCAGATCAACGGCCTCTATGGCCTGCTCTTCAGGCGAAACAAGGAGGCCGCCTTCTCGAACTATCGCCTCTGGGAGTCGGCTGGCTTCGTCATCGCCTATGCCTATGCCACCACGCTCTGCACCCGCATGAAGCTCTACATTCTGTTGGCTGTCCTCACGCTCGGCTGCATTGGCTACGTCATTGTGGAGATTCTGTACAGAAAGAAGGTAAGTTCCAGAGGTTCTAGTGCATATGGGGACATGATAGTAATGGAATTTCATTTACCTTCCGCAGCAACGCAAGATCAAGAAGCAGGAGAAGCTCGAGGCTGCCGAGAAGGAGAAGGAGGCTGCGGCTGCTGCGGCAGCTGCTGCCGCAGCCGCCGAGGCCAACAACGGCTTCGGCGACGCTGTCGAGGAGACCGATGATGAGCTGGACGATCTCGAGGAAGATATTGTAGTCACGCGCCTGTAATAATCGTCATTTGTTAATTGTTGTACGTTCTTTTTGTTTATTTTTGCTGACGGCGACGACGTCGTTGCGGCCGCAACAGCTCCAACTGTTAACGCTCAACAGTGCGCAATTCTGTTAATCAAACACGAGTGCAAAAAATGTTAAACATAGATTCAAATACACGCAAACACACATACACATACACACACACACGCACACTGTTGCATAACTGGAGGCGCACGCACACACTTTCGTCGGCCCATCGGCGACGCGTCCGAGCACTTTGTCGTTGTAGTTGTCGTAGTACTTAGTACATTCCCCCTTCCCAACACCATTCAATACAAAACGCCAAGCTAGCACAAGCGCACACACACACCAGTGCCTCTATGCATAACTAAAACCTAAATATAAATATGGCTGTGTGCGTGCGTGTGTGTGTCCTGCACAAGTTTCGTTTGTACATATGCAAAAAATGTTAGCAGCCAATCGACTGCGTCCGCAAGCTTATAACAATTGACGACAGAGGGCGTCTTCAACTTTACAGAGTGTGCGAAGAAGAAGCGAGCAACGGTGTGTTAGTTAAATGTAAGAGAGCCGCACACACACACACATACACACATGCACAAGCACCGCGCACACTGGCAACACATGCTGCAACAGTATGTGTGTCAATATGCCTATTAAATTGTTATTTTATTTTAAATACTAGCATTAAATCAATATATATACATTTTTTTTTTAATTTTTTTTGCTTATATACAAAACCACAAGAAAACAATCAAACAAACAACAAAACGTGATAATCAGCCACACTCACAATGCACACACACACACACACACCGACACGAGTGCACACAGTCACAAAATAGTCAAATTTCTAAACTAAACTAAAAACTGGCCGCGAAAACTAATGTTAAATATAATTAATAATTATAAGCAGTCGAAAATGAAAACAAAATATATGAAAACTATATATATATATATACATATATATATATATATATATATATATATATATATATATATATATATATATATATATAAATATGTATATATAAATATGTATATATAAATATATATATGTATATATATATATAATATACTTATATATATAACAAATATAGAAAGCAAGCGATTAAAACAAATTTGATAAATGCATAAGCAAAAAATATAGCATGCGAAATGAGAAATACATTTTTTGCTCAGTATTATGTTTCAAACTATATTTAAGCGAGTTATTGTTCCCTGTTTTTTTTTTTTTTTATTTAACATATTTTTCTTTTTCAAAAAAAAAAAAAAAAAAAAAAAAAAAAAAGTCAAAAGAGAAAAAATGATATATCTATATATAATTATAAAATTGCAGAGAAACAAAATATTATTTTCCTGTTGCAAAAACATTATGAAAAACAAAAACAAAAGAAATCAAAAAATAAAATCAACCTCCCTGAAATTGCAATTATTATCATTTTAATAATGTTGCACAAACATAATACAAACATATATATTTTTTTCGTTTTATTTAAAAGTTTTACGCAAATATAATCAAATGTAAAAAACAAAAATGCAAAAATAAAAAAAAAAAAAAAACAAAAACAAAAATCTAAATCAAAACAAAAAATTATAAATAATGCATATTTTCTTTTTTTTTTTCCTAGTTAAATAAGTAGTTCATTATATTATGTAAAATATAAATAAATGAATATAAATATTTTAAATGCCTGTTTATATTTTATTTCAAGCTAAAGTGGATAATTATCCAAAACTTTATTATCGTCAATTTCTTTTTGTATTTTTTTTTTGTTTTTTTAGAAAACAGATTTGAAGCTTGTAGCTGAAAGAACACAACACTCAACTTGTTTGCGTTTGCTATCGATGTTAATCGATTTCAATACAAAATACAAAATTTTTAGAATTCACAGTGCAAATCGATTTTTATCGATAGCAAGTGCAAATGAATTGAGCTATAGAAAAAAATGAACAAGCTTTTAGCGTGTGAGGTATACAATAATATAAGATATATGTATGTATATCAAATGTTTATAGGCCTTGACAATGGATATGCCCGTAAACAGTTAAGTCACCAATCTGATCAAATAGATATCAAATATATTTTATAGGGCTGACTACGCGTTATTTTTTTATGTTGCTCCAAGCTAACACAGAAGCATTGCACATTTCCAATGGATATTACAAGTAGTGGGACTATCTAGTCTAGTTATCTAGTTTTAATTGTAATTAATTACTATGATTACGATTATGATTTACTAAAAGTTGAGCTATACAACCTCAATGATGTACATATAGTACTTTGATTGGGGTTGAAATCTTTGAAAGGTGTTGCTTGATGTTAACTTAAAATATACATATATAAATATATTATATAATATATACTCTAAGAGGGAGACGAGGGGTGGTTGAGTGTTAGTTCTAAGGCCCAATAAACGTTTCTAATTATAAGCGAGCCGTGCTGTAATCGTCTTTTACCTCGACATGTCGCCACGTCACGTTGCAATTAGTCAGGCAAAATGATATCGCTGCACGACTTGCCCGCGCTGCGTGCGTACGTCTAGATCTATGCCTAGGATTAGTCTATGTATACATATATGAAAAATAAATACTTTATTGTTAATGAAGGAATGTGGTAGACAAAAAAAAAACCCTTAAATTTTAGCAGACTTCAGCTGAGATTGGGCTAATCGGGAATTATAGTTTAATAGCATCGTCCTCGTTGTACTTGTTGTTCTTGCGGCGACGGTTGGACTTGATTTTGCTGAGCACGTTGTAGGCCTGCTGGATTTCAATGAAGCGCTTATGGGCAGCCTCACGCAGTGATTCGTCCTTGACCTTATCGGGATGGTTCTCCTTGGAAAGCTTGCGATAGGCAGCAGTTATGTCAGCCTGCGAGGCAGTGGCGCTCACGCCCAGCACCTTGTAAGCAGTGCGCTCCCCATCCACGTCCATGCTCTCGAAGACCTCGCGCCAAGTCTCGTACCAGCCATGATGTTGTCCATAGGTGTAGGTGTCGTAGAGGGCCTGCTTCAAATCGGTCCACCAGGCGGAGGCTAGGAAATTCTGCAAGGCCTCGTAAATGGGCACTTCGCCGCCGTCGTCGTCGGCAATGGTGCCATTGAAGAGCACCACGGAGCCCCACATGGCAAAGTAAATGCACACGGCAGTTCCCAAATAGAGGGTGCGTTCGCCCTTAGTGCGCCTGCGCTCCGGAGTACGGCGCCACTGCTTCACGAAGCTATCAAAGACCAGTGTAGACAAGAGCGCAGTCACGAGCAGCGAATAGGTCTCATCGTAGATGTAGAAGCGCGCCAAGTAGCCAATGAAAGCGCCGACGAAGCACGGCCACCAAATGCCGCACTCACGCCCAATATTGCCAACGGTCCAGACACCCAGCGACACGAATAACGGAATGAACCAGTGCAACCAACTGAGGTCCATGCCGCCGGTGATAGATTGCGGTATGGCCGAGCTGAACAGCTGGCCAAATAGGTATCCAAACATGATCTGACCCATAAAGCGCTTGGACGAGTAGGGCGGGCGCGGATAGACCTGCATCTTGGCAATAAACAGTTTCATATACTGTGGATCCTCATTGGCGTCGCTCACATATTCGGGAATCATAAGCATCTCACTCAACCAGCCGACGCCCAGGTAACCGCCAAGGGAGCACCACCAGAGGAATGCCTGACGATCGCGGCGCAAATACAAATGATGCAGTCCAAAGATGCCGCCAACCAGCCAGAGTAGATAAGCAACGATAACGGATTTCTTCTCGGGCAGCATGTTCTGCTCGACACGTGCCATCTTGGCGTCTCCAGTCGGGTTTTCTGGGAATGGCACTGAGCCAGGGCCAGAGTCAACGATTGTTTCATACCCAGAGGCGGCTGGAGGCGAGCGACGGATCTTGCCAGGCGAACGACGGATCTTACCAGAGGTGGCTACAGTCGAGTCACGGATCTTGCCAGAGGTGACTACACGCGAGTCACGGATCTTGTCAGGGGCATTGGCATTGCCATCATTGTTGTTATTGTTGTGGAGAACGGTTTTCTTTAGTCCCATTTTCTGTAAGATGCTCGACGTGATTATAGGGAGGGAATGTTTTGAATATTGTGAAATCAATGCAAAACTCAATTCTTACCAGCTTAAACTCTCAGAGTATTGCTTGAATCACTTGTTTTTGTTATTTACTCAGCAAGAGAGCGAGTTCGCCCTGATGTCGCCCAGAAAGCAGTCAACAAGAAGGCGAGTCAAGTCTAAAGCCAATTCAAACTTTCTCTTTTCACAAATTCTGTGCACGCAGCTGCAACAACAAAAACAACAGCGAGAGCAAGAGTGAGCAGCGTAGCTGACAAAAACAGTTATAGTCAGCCGCACTGATGCGTTCAAATCGTATTAGTTCTTAACGCTTCGCTTTAACTTACATGGTTAATATCAAAAATGGCTAACTATTGCCTTAACTCTGTATTTTGTCGTTTGTCGCTTCGTGTTCTTTTCGTTTTTCGCATGTGCCACTTTGACGGGCCACAGTTAAGTCAGTTGCGTTCTTTACGGTGATTTCTTTTAAGCCAGCTCTCTATTTCGATTTTAAGCGTGCGCCGATCTGGCAGCCTTGCGACAAACAGTGTTGTGAAACAGCAAAATGTTGCGAGTGCGCAACACACACGAAATATGACTTTCAAATAATAAGAACCAAATTTGTTATAAACATTTCGAGCTATATCGCGCTAAATATATATTGCGGATGAATAGCAAAATAACCTCTAAGATTTTAATTAATGCTTTACTGCGAGTAAATCTCTTCGCAAAGAGATTTAGTGTTTTACTGCGGGCAAATCTCTTCGTAAAGGTATTTAATCTCTGGAATTGGCTGTTTCTTGTTCTACTTATTAAATTAAATATATAGTTGCGAATTCTACAATTTTTCACTTGGATAACTCACCTGCAACTCCAAAGAACGTAAGTAAAATATATAAACTCCTTCCTACGAGAAGCAGAACGGAATAAATGAAAATCCCTGACAGCACTTCGATAATCGTGTGAAAGTTTCGATGTTTTACAATCGACAAACTAAAATAGTCACGATCATTCGGTCACATTGAACTTTTTTCTCTTCCTCACCTTAACTGTCAAGAAATTGGAAGCGAAATTTGGAAAAATGTTGTTTATTCACTTGAATGCTTACACGTACAAAAAAAAGTAATTAGATTTAGTTTGACACGATAATTGCTTTTGCTTATTTTGTAATATGTCTACACATACAATTAGAACTTATAGATAACATGCAAAACTCGCATAGTTGACAGAATCTGAGAATAGTTTTGTATTTTCTTAGCAGCTTACAAGCAAATGGTTATGAGAAAAATGTAATACTTTCAATGGGCGGCTCTTGACCGTCGCTAGGTTAATAAATAAGTACATAAATATGTAAAAAACCACATGAAGAACAAAAAAAAAAATAATAATAATAATAATAATAATAATAAAATATAAAAAATGTTAAATTAGTAAAAGTTCCAATTTGATGGAATATATAAAATACAAATGATGGGAGCATTGCTGCGATTAGTTGTTTTTCTTTTTGGGCTTCTTGGGGTTGCGTGAGCGCGACTTGGCCTTGCAGAGCGGACAAATGGGCGCATTCCGATGAATCTGCTGGTGGCAAGACAAGCATGACTTCATGGGGGGCGGCTGCTGCCTCAGGTTTACGTTGAAGTCGGAGCGAAAAGATGGATGGTGTCCAATCCCGATCGACGGTGACTGCTGCAATCGATTTGTGGTTGGCGGCGGCGGCGGCGGTGCCGAAAAGTCGCTCTTGCCCAGACGAGCTGCAGCCACGGCCGCAGCTGCGGCAGCGCCAGCGCTGCCAGGTGCTCCGGGCGGAGCTGGTGGCATGAACGCATGTCCCGGTCCACCACCACCGCCGCTGGGCACATTGGAGCCACCGCCCCCACCAGCGCCAGCAGAATTCGGCGGCATTGCTGTCACGGTGGCCTCCGCCATCAGCGGATGCCGTGCATGGGGTCTCGCCAAAGATGTAGGCTGTGTGACGGCGGCCGCTGCGGCTGCTGCAGCTGCGACGGCCGCTGATTGTGCGGCCACTTTAAGAAAGTTTGTCTGAAAGCGATCCTTGGATATGGGGCTGCCCTCCTCCTCGTGTAGGTCTCTGAGAGGACTGAGACCCAGGTAGTCGCGTCGCATGTGGTCGATTTGATATTTGAGAGCGAGGTATTCTTCGTACACACGATTGGCCATATCGAACGAGCGCGTTTGATTCTCCTTCGTCTGCTTGATTATGTTTTCCATGTCATTGATGTCAGCGTGTATCTGGCGGAGCTCTTCCACATGCGACATCTTCTCCTCCAGCAAGTGCTCCATTTCCTTGCGATATTCGTCCAAGCATTTCTCCTCGTCATCGCTTAGCTTCACCTCCTTAATGATGCGCACCTTGAGCTTCTCTAGGGCCAACGTTTTGTCCCGTATATCCTTGATTGCCTCCAGCTTTGCGTAGTAGTGCCGCTCATTGGAGCTGGAAATCTCGCTGGTGGCCATTTTGAATGGCTGCTGAGTTATTTATATCTGATGCGTTGATTAGAATTTGTAGATTCGATTTGTCTGCAGCTCTCAATATATTATGTGTACGCCTCGTAATATTAAGTCAAGTGTGCGACGCAAATGTTCGGTTCTTAATTGAACTTTTATTATTTTTGTATGCTTTTTTCACTTTTGCTTTGTGTATTTCGCGCAGGGATGGGTACTTTTACCCAGGGCATTGTTTTTGATGCTATCGATATATTGCTTTGTGCGAAGAAGAAATAAAATATTAAACGATTCATCGATTAAGAACATTGAACAGTAATTTGAGTATTTTTTAAAATGAACTTTCTTTATGTTATTACGCGAGTTACATTTCCAATCTAGCTTAATTCTAATAATTCATATGTCACAAAAAGTATTTCATATAACCTTTTTTTTATCGCAAGTTTTTTCAGTTTTCATAATAAATTCAACGCGCATGTATAGAACGGTTATAACGCAGATGCTATAGCGCCTCAAAAAAATATGTAATATTTACAAGTTGATGGTTCAAAGTATTGTATATATCTATTTCTTAAGATATTTCGGAACGCATATTCTTTTATTTATAATAAGAATAATTAAAGCTATATATGTATTGTTTTTTTTTTTTTTCAAAGCATTAAATAAATGGGAATAATTGCGCCAAAAAAATACTGCAGTCGAAATAGTTTTTATCGTGATATCGCATCGGCTTATCATAATTGGTAAAAATGATGGAATTGGCATATTTTAAAGTAAATGAATGTGCACAAATAATTATATTCATTAAAATATATGAAATTTGTGTATCCTGATTTATTTGTAGTTTCAAATTTTAAAAACATCCAACTACTCGTAGTTAGTTTAATAAAAATACGAAACAGAAATATCGATAACAGAGCAACCGAATAAGGCATCCCTAGTTGCTGTTTGACTTAACTAACAATAGCATAAATTGAATATTTGCAGCCCTAGCTGTGCCGGCTAAATTTTGTTTGCCAATTGGTTTATGGAAACAAGTGCCTGTAAAAATGGGTCTTCTATCGGATCCGTCATTATCAACACATAACAAGTTGGTCGACAATCTTGCAAAGCATATGCGCAAGCTGTGCTATGCTTTCTACACAGCGGGCGTGGTCTGGTTTTTGTGCCTCGCCTTACCAGAATTCAACCATGGAACTTACTTATCAGAGAATGCCCTATCACCAGGTAAGTATACAACTGATTGATTTGCTGCAGCTGTAGCAATGATAATTGCAGGTCTGGTGTACCCTGAGATACGCATAGATGCCAATCGGCTGGCCCTCCAGATGCTAGAGGAGCTGCAGCGCGAACGTAAGGATCATCAGTCCACAACCCCGCACGCCTGGATTCTGGCCAAGTTAAATGAGTTTGGATTGGAGACCCACACACATAACTATACGCTACGCTATCCTTTCGGTGGCGGCAAGGAGTTCCATGGCAAGAACATCTATGGAATATTGCGTGCACCGCGCATCGGCTCCACTGAGGGTATAGTATTCTCGGCGCCGTATCGTCCACCGAGCTCGGTGCATGTCGACATAACGCCTAGCGTGCCAGTGTTATTGGCCTTTGCAGAGTTTGCCAGGCGTAAGTACCGTAAATGCCACAGCTAGAGCGTAAGCTTACAGCACTTTTCTTTTGCCAGGGAAAAATTACTGGGCCAAAGATTTAATATTCCTGATCACCGAGCAGGAGCAGCTTGGCATGCAGGCCTGGCTGGAGGCCTATCACGACGGCGACAAAAAATATGACACTAGCAATTCGTACCTGTTGGCTGGGAATCTACCAGCACGCGCCGGCTCGCTGCAAGCAGCGTTAAACATCGAAGTGCAGGACTTGGAAATTGGTTGGTTTTCCCATGCAATTGTTATGGACCATCATGTGCTGAGTAATCAATATGCATTTGCAGATTATATCGACGTCAAAATCGAGGGATTGAATGGCAAGCTGCCCAATCTGGATATGTTCAACTTGGTGCAGCGCATAATGGCACGTGAGGGCGTCACCTCTGGGTACAAGCAGTCGCCGCGCAAGAAGCGTCGCTCGAACTACTCCACTTACGAGCAGAACTTGCGCCAAATGCTGGCCATGCTGTCGACACAGTCATCGGGCGTGCCCAATGGCAATCACGGACTTTTCCATCGTTATCGCATCGATGCCCTGACCATATCAGCCGCCAAGCGTGTCACCAACTCCAATGTCAAGTCAAATCCGAGCTCGGCCGCCGTGCCGCTCTTAAAGGCAATCGAGGGCATTGCTCGCAGCCTGAACAACCTGCTGGAACGCTTCCATCAGAGTTTCTTCTTCTATGTGATTGTACACAACGATCGTTACATATCCATTGGCGACTACATGCCCGCCCTGGTAGCGCTCATCGCCTGCAGCTTTCTCAAGGCGTATCTGACATGGTCCACATTGGATGCCACAGAGCGTCGCTCACAGCAGGACGCAGCTGTGCTGTCTTTGAAACTATCCTTGCCATATGGCTTTGTACTAATCTATTTGGCAGTAGCGCTTCTCATCGGCTACGTGGGCAATGCGCTGCCGCTGCAGAAATACTTGATGGAACTATCAATAGGCGCAGGGCCGCTGACTGTAAGCATACTGATTGCATTTAATCTGACTGGGCTTCTTCTGCCGTTCTTTGTGGTGTTGCCTCCTGGCGGACTGGAGCTGCTGCACATCAGCCTGCTGCTCGTCTATGGCTGTGCTCTGATTGTCATTGGACTGCTCAACTTCGCGCTGGGCTTCTTTGTAGCGGTGCTATCGGTGCCCATGGTCGTGGCCTTGAACACAGGCAGCATGAATAGCACATTGCGCGGCCTGATACGTCTGTGGACTTTGCTACTGAATCCAATGGTGGTCATCTACACCATCATCCTGATCATGACCTTCTATCAATTCCCCGAACTGACATTCCAACAGCTGCTGCTGCGCGCCCTCACCGCTGCCATGGATGCGGTTACCTTTGCGCTTGTTGATTCAGTGGTGAGTACGATGGAATCGGAGGACTTGCTTCAATGGTTCATTCATATAACTGATTGATCTCTTACAGATTTATGGCAATTGGCTTTATGTTGCCGTTTGCACTGTTTTCCTGCCCCTTTGGATCATTTGTTGGACTCTGGCTCTGGCAAAGCGTAGCAACAATAAGATTTCACAAGCGAAGCTGAAAACAAATTGATCTGCCTTCCATACTCTATACTCTACGCTCTACGCTATACTCTTTGCTTAACAAATTCCCTTTCGTTCTGTGGTAGCTTAAAACAAATAAAATATGTTGAGCCACATATGTTGTATAGTTAAAGAACTATTTGCCTGCCTGTGTATTATTTCATACTGGACATGGGAGTGGTATGAATATCATTTATGCAAATATATATACGAGCAAATATAAATGTTATATTTGGAATAAAGTTCTTGCCTAGGTATTACGTAATATATAGTACAATAGTTAAGGCTACTTTTCAGACCAACATAACTCTACCAAAACTATAACCAAAGATGGATATGTGAATACAATTTGATATCTGCAAGATATGCATATATATATATTTATATCTATATACATATCTATTACATATACCGATCAATAAATGTGCTTTTTTTCAACAAACATTTGTTTCCCATAATCTATTCATATATCTTTACTTGTACACAAATTGAAAGGAGTATATTGGTCTTGTGTAGGAGTATATGATTTTTTATGGCGCGGAGTATATATAATTAAGAGTTAGTTTCGTTCTAAACCATAAACTGTTTAATTTGTATTTGATTTAATTCACATAAAAACATTGTACTATAAATTGACTATGCAGATTATAATTATTAAATTGCCTTGAATGAAGAATATTAACTAAGTTATACTCCTTTCAGTTCTAGAGCTAACATTATGAACTTCTAAAGGGGCACACCTATAGATCATCCCAGCAGATAGACCTAACTCATTCGAAAATATCGAATATCAATTTGTATTTGGAGCGAGTATTGTATAGTCGGCTGTGCCCGCCTGCAAAGGTCATTCCCAACTTGGCTTAAATTCGTCTATAACAAATTTCATTCAATTTCAATGCAATATCAAATGATCCAATAAAAACTTTCAAATCAAGGATTTTCAGTCTAATCCGTGACTTGACTTTCGATACGTTTCTTTAGCTCATTTTGTGTTCCATGGGGATATTTCGTGCTCTTTTTCCCATATTTGCATTTTTCCTTTGATATACATATTCATTTACGATTCAATTTGGAAAGGAAAATGCCAATTAAAAGTTGGGAGATGATGTAGCGCATCAACAATAAATATAACATAAAACCGTTTCGAGAGTTTTCAAAACTATTTGATTTGACATAGAGGAGGAATGCAAAGCTGGTAAGTGGATGGGACCCTTTTATAAATTAGTATACAGGGAACTCATTGAAAAAGGTAATTCAGGATGGATGATTTCTGGATAAGTGTTTGGGACAGGCAAACGAAGGCGTGACAGATTGGGTATATACAAATATTAAGAACTTGATATTCTTAGTCATGTCTTTGCTTAAATTTAAAATATATATTTCTATATACCATACATCTATATACATATATGAATTTCCTTACTATCGATAAAAATCGATGTTTGGGAAACATGAATTGTGCTTTAAATATAATGAATATTTCGGATGCCCTGCATATAATGAATATTTCTCATTTCATCATTCAGATAAGAGCCGTAGAATGCTGGCAATGCGTATTCCAGGGTAACTTTTAGTTGTTCCCCTCCGTTTTTTTATTTTTTTTTTGAATAGATAATATAAAAAGTTGGGAGTCATTAGTTTATTTGAATGTGTTTACGCTACGGCTCACACACGCGCATCCACACAGGCACACATAAACAAGTGCGTGTGCGTGTGCATGTGCATGTGTGTGTGCGTGTGTAATTGTGGGTGTATAAGGACATACATATACATATATATTATATATATATGTAATTTGACAAAGTTGATTTATTGTGGCATACAGCGATATCACGTATTCAGTTTGAAGAGCATCAATGAGGATGAGTGGGAGGGGGGGGGGGGGGAATGTCAGGGGAACTGTGAGTTAAGGGTGAAGGGGCGTTAACGGAAAGTGTGCAAACTTTTTGACTATGACACGCAACTCAATTTAAAAGTTTCGAGATGCTGGCAATGCGACGATGCGATGTGATGGAGGCGGTAATTAGTTATGAGCCGGAGCGAGAGACGTAAAACTCTACGGCTGTGGCAGTAGCAGTTGGTGTGGTGTGGGAGTGGCAGAGGGACTGCGAGTGGGACTGGGAGTGGCAGTGGGTAGTAGTAGTGTTTGCGAATGCGAGTCCAGGCCACAACTCAAACTGTTTGCCAGATGATGATGCTGTCGATGAAAGCAGCAGGAGGACAGACGAATGCAGAAGGGTTCTGCTGCACTTCCCATCCAGTTGATGAGCTTAACAAGAAAAGTTTGCTGCCACTGGCATCTGTATCAGAGTCAACAGCTAGGATTGGCATGGGTATGCGGATTAAGATCTGGCTAATGTGGTTGTGTCTATGGTGCAACGGGAATTTATTGATTTTTAGCGACAATTCGAATATTGTATACCTATGCTAGGTGACAAGCCAAATGGAATTGGGCATCGGCATCAGCGCTTGGCCAGGAACGTCGATGCGCCGCAGTCCCCTGGCGATGACTCGCGCTGCTCAAGCGGCAGGATCAGTAGCGCCTCCTGCACGCCTGAATTTTTTATGGCCTCGGTGATACTTTCAAATGTTGTGATTTTGTTGCTATTTTGGGATCTGTTGGTACTTAAGTTGCCGTCACTGGAGCTCTCCTGCGAATTGCTGTCATTGGAATGGTGGAAGTTGGACTCGGAGTTGGAATCGGAGAGTTCGTTGATCAGCTCGCTGCATAGACGCTGCTTGCAGCGCTTGAGAAGAGTGTCGCAGCGTTTCATAGCTTCGCGCAGATCGTTGCGTCCTAGGTCCTCGCTGAGTGCCCTGAACAGGGAGTCCAGGGAACGGGTTGTGGTCTCCATTTCGATTTGCTGCACTAGCGAGAGATCGCGCTGATGCTGCGAACAGCAGATCATGTCCCGGTTGAGATTGTTGGCATCAGTGAGCATTTGGTCGAGCAGCTGGTCGGTCCGATAGTACTCATCCCTCAGCTCGGCAATCACGCCCGGCTCACGGGGCGACGGCGGCGGCGGTGGCGATGGCTCCGCATCCATTTTGCGCTGCCTCCTCGCCGTGGCAGCCATAGATCGCTGTGTCGCTGACCCGTGGCCAGGCTGGTTGCTCTTCGCTGGCTTCTTAGACAGGACGCCAATTGTAGCCGTAGCACTCGGCCCAGTCTCCTCCTCCTTCGGGTGCTGCCGTTGCCCATCGACTAATCTATTCAGCTGCACGCTGGAGACACTGGTCAACTGGAGGCGCTTGGCCCGCTCCACAAGGCTGGCGAGCGCCTGCTCGACCACCATTTTGACCTGACGCTTGGAGTCGCTCATCGTTCAACTGCGAATGTGTTTCCTTACCTTCCCGTTATCGAAATTGTAGCTACAGAAGAAGAACTAAAGTTTGTGTGTGTTTCGTGTTCGTTTTTGGGTAGTAAAGCGAATCAAATTTTGAAACAATGTGTAAGCTGTGTGATATTTACATCTGAAGTTTAGCTGAGCTTTAAATTATATATCCCCCTCAAGTTGGCCGAGCGTTTTTGGTTTTGTTGGCAGCTTACGCAATGAGCTGGCTTTCATTGATTGATTCCTGGCTGATTGGGAGAGTGCATAACAGAGTGATTGACTGGTTGAATGATTGACTGATCGTTGCCTGACTTTTTGCATGGATAAGCAGACTGATTGATTGACCGGCAAGTAAACAGGTTGACTAGCTGAGTGACTGAGTGATTGACTTGCTGACATTGATATTTCCATCTGGAGTTAACTCCTGATTGAGCAATAGGTTAATTGCTTGATTGATTGATTGATTTACTACCCGATCTCTAAAACTGATTGCTTCTTCAATAGATCGACTGATAATTTGATAAACTATTTAATTGACGAACTGATTAATCAACCAACTAATACATTAAATGATTGACTGACTGAATGAACTGATTGACTGCCTGATTGTCTAGCTAATTGATGCATTATTTGATCGACTTTTCACTGAAACTGATTTATTACGATATTGAGTTAATGAGTCGACTTATCGATTGATTGAAAGACTGACTGATTTGCCAATCAAATATTGACTGATTAGTTTATTCATTTTACTAAATGATGTATATTGATTGACTGATTACTGAATGACTGATATTGATATTGATAGAACAATTGTTTGACTCAAGCAGAAGAAC
The DNA here is from genome assembly GCA_037075325.1 of Drosophila mayaguana. Lineage (NCBI taxonomy): Eukaryota > Metazoa > Arthropoda > Insecta > Diptera > Drosophilidae > Drosophila > Drosophila mayaguana. Next base: position 1,839,731 of record JBAMCG010000123.1, on the reverse strand, counting down.
GGACATACGGACACGCATTAACTGACGGACTTAAGATTGAAGGTCTGAGCATTAATAATTGTTAACGTGCTTTACTTAACAGTTGATAGCTAACTAATGAAGCTTGGCCCACTGTGCGACTCGTATTGTTCTTGGCGCAGCTACATATTCCTTTACCAGGCGCTCATCTTATGTAAGCCAATGCCAACATCTTGTTGCTCTTGAGTTGATTTCCCTGTATGCATGCCCACACATGCATAACAAAACAAGTAAGAGGACTCGTGTTGGTGGTGGATCGACTAGGAGATACCCTAAGCGTGCAAAGAAACAAATCAAATTAAACGATGATTATCGGTAATAAAGCTTTTAGGCTCACTCAGCCCATTCTCCTTCCATCTGCCTCAATTCCTTCTCCTCCTGCCTGTTACATTCACTTGGACGAGCAAATTATTCCCTGAACTCATATCCGCAATGGGTTCAGGGTATAAGCAATGTCTGCTCTTGTGCGTGCGTGTGTGTGTGTGTGTGCCTCTGTGAAACTGTGCGGCGTGGGTTAAGTAATGCGTATATGCATTGTATATGTGAGTAGCTAGTTCCTATGGCCTTGCCTCAAATTTAAATGAATGGCCCAATGAAATGGAAGTCAAGCAAAATGATCGACGGGCAAACACTAAGTACCTTGGCTTATATATTCTTCTTCTTCTATTATCGTTTATTCTAAGTCGATATTGATCGATAATAGAAAAGTAGAGTTCAATGAGTGGCGAACTAATCGAACCAAGAGCTTGTCCAGCTACAGGGTATACAGTTTGGGGTTAAGTCCAAACGAAACCCAATAAACTAGAAAAGTAATAGGCATTAAGGATAGCAAACTATTTATGTAGCTGACAGCCTATTTGATTCTCTTACTTGGCGAAGTGCTTAAATTTGGCGTATGTTCAATTCCTTTGTCCTTTAGCTACGCAGTTGTTTAGCACATTAAGCCACTGAAATAACTAGCATATACATAAACGCACACATGCACACACACACACGCACACAGACACACATGCATGTACATATATGGAGTGAGAAATGGGCCACGGCTGCTGACTGGGAATGATGGCATCTTTATATCCTTGCGTTGGAGTTGTCAGCTGTTTTTATGGCAAAGTTATGACGTGCCTCATTCAGAGGCTTACGCTGAGGCAGCAAGGCAGGAAAGAACCAAAAGAGTGTAGAGTCCCGAGCCTGGTATACTCTAACCAGTACCAGAAATGCTATAAATGCAATATGCAATCAATTGATTGATTGATTGATTGATGTAAACTAAGCACATATATATTTAGTAATAGTAATAGTAATAGTAATAAACATAAATATAAATATAAAAATAAATATAATATATATATATATATTAATTCAAATATTAATAATATATTTTTTTAAATAATAATATCCAGGTATATATAATATAATATAATATATATCCGGATCTTGGTTACTTTCTAAAATCCATGGCATAGCCGATAATAACTCATTAAAGTGTGTGAAAAAGGCGCTGAAACGAAAATACGACAACGCTGTCAAGGTGAAGCTGACAGCGAGCCCATCGACAGCCCAAAACCAGGAGGCAGTCGCCAGTCAGCAGTCACCAGTCGTCAGTCGCCAGTCGAAAGCCGCCAGCCATCAGGCAGCAGGCAGGAGGCGGCAGACAGCAGGATCCCTGCATCCATAGTCGAGCAGTCAGTTGTGAGAGCCAAAGAAGGGAAACTTTTATACGAGTTTTCTGGTGTAGGGGCAACTTTTGCCTTTTATGTTCGTCTCGTTGTCGGCAGCTATCAGTAAGTGTGCGTGTGTGTGCGTGCGCGTGGGCAGGGTGGAAGGGAGGGGGGGGGGGGGGGTGGAGACGCTTATGGCGTTTTGTGTGACATTTATTGTTATTTAACTGTGACAAACTTTAAGGATAAGCATGCATAGACTTGTGTAGTCCTGTCTGACGCGACATGCAGACGCCATGTAAGCCATGCCATGCCCAGGTTTGGCAAGCTGTGCTGTGCGATCCCCGCACCTCACCTGGCAGGTGAATTTGAAAGTCAACATAAAATATACACGTATTGCTGCGAAATTGAAATCAAAACTGAATATGAACTGTTGTAATGCGCGCTATGAAATATTTATGGCATCTACTACAATATGAATTTTGCTGCAGGATTGCCAAATTTGGTCCAATGAAGGGGGGGTGGGGCGGCACGGGGCCTTGTCAGAGGAGAGCTCCAGGATGTCTATCTAAAATGTGAAATTTATTTCATTCGTGCGTAAGTTCACATATTTTACGCGTTTTATGTCAGCAACTCTTAAAGTCACTGAGATAAATGCGAATAGTTGGAGAGCGAAATTGTTGGACTTGAAGTCAAGAACTGTATTTTGATGCTTTGATAGCATTTACATTAAATTTAATTTATTTTTAATTGCGAATTTCGTAATTTGATGCCTGCGATGGTGGCTGAATCGTTATTGACCTTAGCCTGAACATAAACAAAGATAGAACATCTTCAGCAATTATTCAATTTGATTTCGGTAAAATATGTTAGAAATATTAAAAAAAATATATGTGATACTTTATACTGTGCTTAATGCATAAAATAATATTATCTAAATATACAATAAATATTTAATTATTATTTTAAATGATGTAAAAGTAAGTACAGTAAAATTCATCTCACAATATTTAAAAAAATAAAATAAAATATATATATATTACTTAAGATGATATAAAAGTAAGTACATTATAATTCATAAGTCACTATAGTTATCAAGTTAATATAAATATATACATATATTGTATGTGAAAATATATAAATAAATAATAAATTATATACATTAAATATAGTATAAAATATAAATAATATATAATAAATATATATACATATTTTACTTAGTAAAAAAATTAAACCTATATTTTAATAGGATTTGCTCCATAAATATGTTAAATAAAAAGTTCGACCAATGCTACTTTAGCATTATTTATATTTAAACTCTATTTAAAAATAAATTTCACTTTTCAAATGTAAAATTCTGAATGCGAACTCGACACTCTTCTTAAGTAATATAGACTCTTTAAGAGGATCTTCACATACCAAATGCCAATGTCTTTTAGAATTACATATGTCACGTAGTATACCAATCGTTATCTATAATACAGTAGCCTGCACTATATTAATCTTGACTAAATTCCATAATATTTAACTATTCTTATCTGACATAAACTGCTCAGATGAGAATATATCTTTTCAGAGTGTCTGCCCCGGCGATAGTCCCACTGATGGCTCACGATCCTACACGATTTCCTGCTCTAATAGTTCACTTTCCATTGGGCTAATAATTTCCGTAATTCACACCTATGCGCAGCTAGCGATAAATCAAAGTCAAATGCAAAGCATGCTTAATAACCCGCTCCCCGCTCGCCATGCACAAGCAGATACAGACAGAGGGAGATAGAGAGACAGATACAGAAAGAGAGAGATATAGGCAGGTGTGGGGCAGAGGCAGCAGCAGCGGCAGCGGCAGCGGCAGCGGCAGCTAAAAGCTGCTGACTGGCAGCGGATGCACTGCATTTGAGCATTTGCACATTTCCGGCATTGTTCACTCAGGCCATGCATAATCGATTAACTGGTGCCCCATAAACATGACCGTAAAATGTGCAAATGCGCGGTTACGCCACACGCCACCAGCCGCACGCCGTCTCCAATTGCGACTCTGGCTCCGGCACCGGCTCCGGCACCGGCTCCGGCTCCAGCTCCGACGCCACTGAATCTGCGAGCGTTTCAGTTGCTGGGTTACATGCATAAATGCAAATGCTATGGCAATACCAGCATCAATACATATGCAAATCAAGCGTCACCCTGTGCCAGCCAGCCAGGCACAAGCCACCGGAGTCAAAACAAGCAACAATTGGCCAGGGGCGTAGTCGAGATCGTATATACCCTATGATTAATTCCCATGAATTTTATAGAGCATAAATATTATATAGTTAGCTCTACGCTTCTTCTCACTGAAATAGGCATATGTCAACGCTGTTACCAATCGATATTTATCGATTTTAAAACCACTTCATTATTATACAATGATGATTGATTGTTATTGCTGATAATATCAAATTTAGTTCGTTACTCATATGAGAGAACGTTTGATCAAACTAGCCTAAAGCATTTGCAATAGGTATCCAAGAAAAATCTACTAAATGTCATGACTGTTAGACCAAGTGTGTGTATGTGTGTGGATTGGGTATTAATATCTAATTTTTCCCACAAATGAACCATGAAACACGCATCTATGCGCTAATTGCAAATGGAATCCAAAGAGCACACACCTAAACAAATGAAGCAAGCAACTAAGACAGAGCCTGGACAGAGAAGGAGAGCAAGAGAGAGAGAGAGAGAGAGAGAGAGGGAGAGATAGATAGAGACAGTGAGACTGTGAGGGACACAAAGTTATTAAGCTATAAAAGTAGAAAGAGAGATGGACGCTACATAGAAATTGACGTGGTGGAGTCATATGGGGAACGAGGGTGAGAGAGACATGTAGACAAATGAATAGAAAGACAAATAGAGAGAATTAGGGAAGAGAAACGAAATGAGGGATACATAAATAGATGGATTGGATGGAATGAAGAAAATAACATGTAAGAAAGGTGTGAGAGTGTTCCTCTGACAGATCTGCTGAACCCTTCGAGGAACTGATATTTCAATAATTCTTCGCCTTTTTTCTGATTATAACATTGAAGTGCATGTCTTTGCCAAAGCACGAGTCTATAGTATTTGGAATACGCCATTTACAAATGTGGGGGGATGGGGATCAATTTGTAAAATAAACACAAATATATATTAACAATTTGGAGACTATAGATATGAAGATGTAGGAGATATAATTTGATAACCGATTTTCAATATATCTTCTTTTCTTATATCTTCTGACAGGCAGACAGAGAGACAGCTCATCGCTCGTCGCCCTGATCAAGAATATATATACTTTATGTGAAAGATAGAGCGAGAATGTGAGGGAATTGCAGCGGGACAGAAACAGATACAGAGTTATATAAAGAAAGAGAGAGAGAGAGAGAGAGAGAGAGAGAGAGAGAGAGGTAAAGAAGAGAGAGAGAGAGGTAAGAAAGAGAGATACTTAGTCGGATGAACATAGAAAGTAATGTCTACTAGCCAGACAGTAGAGTAGACCGCCTTTCTCTGGTAAATTTAGCCAGAGATAATAGAAGAGGGAATCTCTTCTTGCCTTGCAATGATGATATTTACTGAGTTTTGCATTTAACACGGCGTGTTTAATATGTTCAACAGTGAGAGGTGAGTGCAAGCAGCCGTGAGTCGAGTGTTGATTGCATTAAATCAATTCAATGTGAAGCACGAATTGCAAATGTAATGCGAATGCACTGCTGAAATTGTAACAATATAAATGCACATTCGTACATCCTAATTGATTGAATATTAATTCAAATACAACATCGAGGGATGTGCTCGGCCTCCAGCTAAGCAGGTTAAAATATCATGCAAAGGGCATTAAATATTTAAATATTTATATATAATGCATCTATGTACGCATATATATGCAATATACATACATGTATATGTAAAGATATATTGATAAATCATTTTCCTTGATTTTAGCTGACATTAATTTTGAAGAGCTCTCGATTATTTCCTTCACCCACTTCACGCCCTCTGCTTGTCTCTCGAAGGCAAGCTGAGGCAGAATTCGTTGTTTAAACTTATTCATGTATATTTGGCCTAAATGGGGTTGCGTGGGTCGGCTGGCTGCTGCCAAATATATTTGGGGCGTATAACTTTTGGCCAGCTCTTGAAGCGAGCGCGAAACTTTGAAAGGTGACGCAGCTGCAGGAGGTGCGAATCTCAAATCTCAAATCTAAATTCTGAAATCTTTCATAAGGGTATTGCGCATGGTTTAGCAGCAACTGGTAGATATATAGCAGCTGCGGGAGGGTGGCGAAGAGAGAGAGAGAAAGAGAGAGAGAGAGGGGGACAGCAGCTGCCAAACTTTTCAATAGCGTATATAATGGCTACGCTGCGTTCCCTCCTTAGCCAGCGCTCTCACGCGCTCGGCTTGCTTTTATGTATATGTGTTTCATTTCTATGGCGTGTATTGAAATTATTTTATAAGCACATGAGATGACTGCTGCAGTGCAGGAGGCTGCCGAAGTGGGCTGCATACGATGGGAGGAATTTATCATTGTGTAACTAAAGTGTATAGCTGCTGGAATTTAGTGAGTGTGAGTGAGCATGGATTTTTTAAAAAGACGACAGAGAGAGAGATAGGGAGAGAGAGAGAGGGGGAGAGAGAGACAGAGAGAAAGAGTGTGAAAGAATAAAATAAAGTGAAGAAAAGAAAAGAAAAAAGAAAGCGAAAGTGGAAAAGTTATAGAAGCATGGAGATATAGGTAAATAGTATGGATAAATATATATATGTATATATATATAGAACAGAGAGAGGGAGATAGACAGAGAGAGAGAGAAAGAGAGAAAGAGGAAAGGAAAATGTGAAAGAGAAAGAGACATACATATGTGCGTGAATATGAACGTGAGAATGAAAGACAAGGACACAGAGAAAAACGATAGCAGAGATAAAGGCAGGAATATTGTAAAATTAAGACAAAGAGAGAGAACGGGAATGTGAGATATACAGACAAGAAGAAGGGGAGAGAGAGATAGAGATGCATAAAGAACAAATGCGCAAGATATAAATATGGGTAAAGAACACAAGAGAGAGAGAGAGAGAGAGAGAGAGGGGGAGAATGAGAGAGAGAGAGGGAGAGAGAGAGAGGGAGGGAGCGCGAGAATAAAGAATAAAAAGTCTAGCGCCCCCTCTCTCACGCACATCAATAAACCTTCACTGATGTGGCAAGGCGATGCGATCGGACGTGAGTATTATTTATTATTATTTAAGGTCGCTCGACCAATTATCAACTGACACAATTTGCCGCATTTGACAAAATGCCGCACACAGTCTCGGCTTGACTTTTTGATGGAAGAGTGTAGCATACTTTTGGGATTACAAATGCTCTGCCATCTGCAGCACATGTGAAGCGAGAGCAGTTCTGCTGTGACTTATATGAGTATATGTGTATGTGCGTGTGTGTGGCCGCGTTTCTATATGCATGCATAATCCATTACATTATACAAATATATATATTTATACATTTCATATATATATATATATATATATATATATATATATATATATATATATGTATGTCTGTGCATGTGTATGTTCATGTTAACATATACATGTATATGTGACAGTACTCGGACTTGTGCACAATCAGCTTGCGGCTTTTCAAACAAAACCGCAACTGTGTAGGGCATTATAATAAGCTATAGCACTAACACCAGCAACAAGACCAACAGCAATAGCAAAATCCAAGCAGCAACAATGCCAATGACAATGTGACAAACTTTGTTTCAGTATTTAACTTTCATATGTTTGCGCCTTTTGTGGGCAGAGTTCTGCTCGCGTCATGAAACTGGGTGGATTCACTCCTACTCTTAGTCTTACTTTTACATGCATACTCAACACAAACACACACACACACACACGCTCCCACACTTAGGACATTTAAAAGGCAAGCGAGTCAAGGCATCTGGGTTTATCCATCTGGGAAGTGCCTTTCTATCTGGGAGCAGGCAGCAAAATGTTTGTCAAACTGCCAAAATGTCTGCCAGTTGACTGATAGACGGGACAGAGAGACGTTTGCGTCCGACAGAACAAACTAGAGGCACACACTCAAACACGCACACACACACACGCACAGAGATAGACAAACACATTCATACACTCATACACACACCATTCGACTGTCAAAGGGCTGTGCAATTCACGTACATAAACAATGACGAGGAGCAAGAACAATAGCCTAGCAAACTGTTCGAGATGGCAGTGCCTGACTAGAATATACCCGCATCCGTGATATCTATATCTATTCACATAAGTATATATGATTCAATTGTTGCGACTGACCTTTTGAATCGATTCAAAAGATCAATCATCTGTAAGTTTGTTAAGCCTCATGCCAAATACTTACACCTGACGCACTTGGGTGACAGTTACTCACAATCATCATACCTCCTCACTGGACCTAGGGTATAGCAGCGACAACCACAAAAGCAGGCAACAGGCATCAGCCAGTGGACGGCATTGCAGATATCAAAACCAGCTGAAAACAGCAATGCAAATGGACTTTATTTATGACTATGCGAAATACGCGCTCTCATGTGTCTGAATGCGTGCGTGTGTGTGTGTATGTGCGTGTGCGTGAGAGTGTATGAGAACGGGTGTCTATTTAGAGGCGTGGCTGCTCGTTTCGCTTGGTGACAGTGCTTTCATGTGCGCAATGAAAAAGAAAAACGAGAGGACAAATGACGGACATGACCGACTGTGTAATACTTGTTCGTAAAAGAAAGCTATAAGAATTGATTAATTTTTCAAACTCGGCACGAAATTTCAAAGAGATCAAATGGAGATCTTCAGTTACATTTAACAATTCATTGAGCACTGTTGAATGCGGCATTTTTGTAACTATAACCGTTATGATTTTGTATATCTAATGCCTTTCAAGGGTCGTTAATTTCTGCATAAGCAAGAAATCATTAAGAACTACTAATTAATTATTATTATCTCTGAGAGCACTCTCCACTAATTTCGAAGAGAAACTAATATACTCATTTATATCAATAGCATTAAGGAGAATACATTTTCGATTTCGGCATAAACGATTTGCTGATATCCTGTTATTAGGCATTAAAGTACTTAAAACACATGAAATAACAATGGACCCAGGGTATACAAAATATGGGGAAAAAACATTTTCCATGCACTAGTTTTGAAAACTTTACTACATTATACCCTATAATTAATTGAGCTAATACACAGCCTATGTGTGCTTAATATGGAAATTAAAATATATATTAAAAATATTTCCATACTTGAATGATAACTATACTACACTATAGGGTATCTAACATTCAGAAAAAAAAAAAACAGAATAAAGATCTCTTGTTCTGGGGCGTGGCTGTGGAGCGAGTGACGTTAGCAGAACTCATAACCGCACTTTGCGGCTTTTAACTTCTGTTTGCTTCAGCAGACTCGAAAATCGTGCAACCGCAGAAAAAAGCTGCTGGCTAAATGTGTGTGCACATACATACATACTAACAGACATATGTATGTACTTACACATACTCGCTCATGTCTAGTTCCCACTTTGACAGTTGCATTTTATGGCTGCATCGCTGTTTGTCGCTGTTTTCTTTCCTTTCTACCTTTTCAGAATGAAAATATGAAATTGATGTTGCAGAAATATTTTCTTTGCCGACTATAATTGACAGACGTCGCTGCTGCGACAGTCCAGGTACTCCTTGCCAGCTGATATCAAGAAAATCAATCGAAAGCAAACTGCACGAGCTTGACCAGCAAAGAGTGATATTATTTTTATACCCTGAACCCATTGAAAATGCGAAATCGGGGTATAATGGTTCTGTTCAAATGTATGTAACAGACAGAAGGAGGCGAGGCATACTCCACAAAGCATATATATTCTTGAGCAAGGTGACGAGTGGGTCTATCTTGCCCTGTCTGTCTGTCCTTATGTTTGAACGTGTGGATCTTAGAAGATATAAGAGCAATTTTTTTAAATACCTCTACAAATCGATTAAAAACCATATTGAAAAATCTGTTTTAAAATTATATCTCCTACATCTATTAAACTAGAGTCTCCAAATTTGAAATGTAGAGCCACATGTATTTTATAGCAATTTTATTTTTGTTATAATTCATCCACAACCTCACCCATAAATTTGTAAAAGGCGTATTTCAAATGCAAATGCATTATTAAAACAGATCTGAAAGTTTCAAGAACATAGTCTATCAACAAGAAAAGTTATTAGCCAATTAAGTTCCCATAGTAAATCCATACTGCAGCCCATCCGTGTTTATGTGTGCGTGCCTATGTGTGTCTATGTGTGTGTTGGAATATCAGTCCCTCGAAGGGCTCAGGGGACTTCGTAGTCGAGCAGTCTCGACTAGAGCTTTCTTACTTATTTAATAAATATATTCCAGCAGCTATTTTTATTTTATTCAATAAGGCTTCCCATTTAATTATGAAATGTATTTTGCATGCAAAAGGCTTGATTTTTAGTTATAAAAGTGATAATGAATTCCAACTTCAGTGGTTATATAGATTCAGTATGTAAAATTGATCGCTTTAAGCAAGTGTGCACACTTTTGAATCTCAAAATCAATATTCAGATGCATATTGCTGTAAAATATAGTGATTTTGGGGTAATATTTGATAGTTTAAATGTTAACTTTGATTTAAGGCATTGACATAATGGCTTGAATGTAACCTTAAAATGCAATCAGAAATAATGTCATATGTAGAATCAAAAGTAATTTGCTTTCAATTTATTTTCTTATCTCTTATCACTCTATATTGTAGTTTATCAGGCGCTTCGGACCTTATTGATAATTTGGACTATTATAAAAATATTAAATTCGACCCAATTTAATTCACTTCACTCTTTATTATAACTACAAATTTTTTTTGGTATATGGTATATTACAATAATTTTGCTATTTAGACTAAGAACTAGGCCTTCACTACTTAGATATTTATTTACAAACATGACATATGATATAGACGATAATTATTTGGGGGAAAAACAAAGAAATAGAAAGCTCTAAATTTTAATAATGTGAATTTATAAATGAATTTCGAAATTCAACCTAAATCTAGGGCACATCGAGTCATGTTCGCTTGCATTGTTCATTTATTGCACACTCGAATTAGTAGCAGCTCGTTTTGGATTAATACTCCTGCCGCACGGTTGCTGGGCGCGTTAGCGATGCCTGATTACATTCGCGATCCGCACAGCTCGCCAGCTGCCCCCGTCGCCGCATGGAATTGCAAATGTAGCCACGCATTGTGCTCGGCACCTCAATCATGTGGCCTGATGCAAGTGTCTTCCATTCGTGGCACTGTGAGGATGCATTCACGTCCACGTGTACACGTCCGCATCTATGACACACCATTGTTGCCAGTGCGCGCGTCCTTGTGCCGAGCATCAGGACAAAGTCCCCGCTGGCAATGTGCATGCAAACACGTTTTTGATTAGAAATCAGCCAAAATGGCATAAACAAAAGTCGACTGGGTGTGGGAGGGTTCCCTCTCTCTCTGTCTATCTCTCTCTCTCTCTCTCACGTTCTCTCTTTCCGTCCTTTTATTGGCCATAACCAAAAAATGAGATAAATCTGAATTTAATTGAAATCAACTTATTGCTTATCGATAGGACTATCAAATTTATCGATATAAACAAATGTTTATCATCAAAGTACGTCATTTACGAGGGCATTGGAGAGCCATATTAGTGATATTCTATTCCTCTTCCATTACCTCGTAAGTCAGCTGTACCTTGAATTGAATGTACTCATGTTTGTTATCGCATATCGATATGATAATAAATCTGATGATTTTATTTGAAGTGCGATATGACAAAAAGTTTGATAACTCTGCAGCAGGAATATGCATGATATTCCGAAATCAAATAAGCCAAATTATTTATCGATATTTATCGGTAGTACACAGGTACATGCAAATGGCCTTCAGGCCAATTTTCAATCAGTCGTCACTCGTATTGCCTTAAGAAGTATTGCATATTGCATAAATTATTCATAATACCATTTATCGACTTCGTATTCGTCTTAGACACGCCACTTGAATCGATAAGTGCCCAGTTTCCTGCCAAGCTCTCATTCCTAGAAGCTAATTTCCGACTTCATTATTTGGTCATCGCAGTGCCCTGATTGCCTCCAGCTGCTTGCGAGTGCTGGTTTGTAGGAGTATACCTATAAATATTATAAATTAGCAGTTTTGAGTACTCCATAGCTCTGTGTGCAGGGGCAGAGGGGGGTTGAAATTTATGCAACAGCTTTTGCAGCTGGCATCAAAAAGCTTAATCAACTTGTCCTAAATTGTGCAAAAATTAAATTTTTTCCCTGGCAAATCGCATAATAAATGCGAGCGAGAGCGCAAGATATAAAAATTTCAATTTTTGAAATGCAAATGGAATACAAATATTTGCATAAACACGAGCAGCTCGCCAAAGAGAATGGAAACGACCATCTGCCGGTTCGGTTGGCTCAGAAATCGGATTTTTTCCTCCTTTTTCTCTGTCAAGCAGAAGCCCGACACAAAGTGAGTACCTAGTGCGAAAGCAGGCCTGTGAACAACGTGCACATACCCTGTAAACATAAAATGAGCCACTACAAATTTGTTGTACTAGAAACTTGAAAGGGAACTTTTCTGCTAAAAATTAATACAAATTATATTATATTAAGTTGATTCTTAAGTTTTAGTTTGATGTATCAAACCTCTTTATGTTTGCGAATTGGTAAGCTTAAAGTTTGCACGACTTTTGAGAATACATAAAAAATCATTTGTGCTTAATTGAAAGCCTGTTGAGTAGGGATGTTCCCTGCAGAAGTTAAAAAAATGCTAATATGCAAAATGAATATCGATAAATTATGATTGAAGAGGATTATTAATTTGCCTAATGTAGTTAAAGCCCTGCGAAATGCGAATATTTACTGTTTGAACCTTTTCGCTCAGGTAATCAGATTTGATTCCTCTGCGCGCGAGAGAGGGACCGAAGGAGGGGGAGAGAGGGGGGCGCTGCGAGTGCTTTACGACTTGTTCCGTATCGATTGATCCACACAAAATGCCAATTAAATTCGACACCAAAGTGCAGAGGAAATGTAATTTGCGAATGCCGAATGGCGGCTGCTGTGGACGCAGATGCACTTCAGTGCGCCCTCCTGCCCACGTCGGAGTGCTCGAACAGTACGCTACACCACTTCGTTGCCCACTTCATCATTACCATTCATAGTCGCTTAAAAGGCTGGCGCTAATCAATGTCAAAATATGCGGGACCCGGCGCTGGGGCCTGGGCGCTTGTTGGGGCACTTCAATCAATATGGAAAATCAGAACGTGATTCATATTCAGTGCGCGCAAAGCTCCAATGAAATGCACAGCATCCTAGTTGAGGGGACTCGCAAAACAGAAAAACAAAAAGAAGAAGAAAGGAAATTAAATACATGTTGTTTAGAAATGGCGGAATGGGATGTGGCTCCTTGCCGTATTTACAGTACGGAAATGATGGCTGAGTGCTGCCCGAATGGGCACATACAAATTGTTGGACTTTGTCCCGCTTATAAATAGCAATTGGCAAATCACGCGTAAAAGGAAACATTTCACAAATTGAATCTTAGAAATGAATATTATATATACGTTTGAGCACTTCGAGCGCATAAAATGGTTATTTGATGTTTTCTGCTTCTGCTGCTATTTGCTTTCCTTTCCCTTCGTGCGATACGCTTAGCTTTCATCAGGCATCCAATTTAATTTCTTCAATCTTTTTGAGTTTGCACAAGAGTTTGCCTGCTTTGCAATGCGGTTATTTATTGGATATTCGATTATCGGGCTGCATACCTCAGGCTGATGCGGACACGAGTAGGAATATTGCAGCCAGCCGCTTCACATTGCATATTCTTCATGCAGGATCAAGGGTCAGCAGCTATTGAATGTTAGTTGGGAAAAGAATCGGAGAGGCGTGGCCTGTCACTAGAAATGTTGGAGGTCACAATTTGTTTCCGATTAGATAAGTAATAATGAAATTCAGTCTTTTACAACTTGCGATGCCTAAAATAGGCGTAGTTATATAGTGGCATATCCTTAGCAGGAGTCTCTGGTAAGTTAATGTGAAATCTAGGGGTTGCGCGTACAAAGCGGGGCTAAGTAGAGGATATATTTGTATGCCCCGCCCTCAAAGAAGCTTAGTTTTATATCGGCATTACCGTAAATAATCCAGGGCAGTAGAATACTACTATTAGTTTTTCCCGACTTGTCACGTCCACCGTAAGGGTATTGGGTTAGTCTCAACATTTTTGGGATGGAGGCACCCACGTTTATATAGAATCACAGAGATATCGACAGACGAATGTATTGCTGGACAAACGACAGACAGCCAGTCGGAAAAGGCACGGAGCCCATGCTCCTTCACTTTGTTAAAGACCGTCAAGTGCATAATAACAAATTTTCCCCATCAGCCTGTAATGCAGGTGTTTATATTAAAATTAAATCAAGCCCGGACAAATTTCTACGCCTTCCAACTTGAAACCGCTTTTTAGTCAAGACAAACTTGTTGAAGCGCTTTTGGCATGCAGAGTTGACTGATTGGCTGACTGATTGATTGATGCACAGCTCTAGCCATACGAGTTATGAAACAACATTCAGCTTGGGTGATATCAATGAAGCAACTTTAAAAAAAGTTGCCCTGGATAATGCGTAAAAAGATTCAAACACTTTTGGCCTCGCCAGGTTGTAGGTGCCAAAGTTCAAACTGATTGCAGAGCGTAGCTCTAAAATTTAGATGGGGGCTTGGAAAGCGTAGTTTGAGCAGGCGATGGCCCTGTTTTGCTGCTTGATTCATGGGACTTTCAAGGCTCTATTCCCTGGTTTTTTGTTTCTTGTTACGCACGCTCCGCCGCTATGGATGTCGGCTGGCTTGGCCCATAAAAGTTGTGTATATGTGTATATAAGTACATATACAGTTATATAACTGTGTGTGTGGGGGCATATAAAAGAGGGATTCGGTATATTGTGCTGAATGTTGCATAATAAATAATTCAATTTGGCGTCCAGTTTTGGTTATTTTGTCTTCTTCGGGCTGGACCCTGCAGGCACATTGTTAGTATGGTTAATGCTCGCCGCTCCATGTCAATCTCAATCTCAATCTCAATCGCCATCTTCAGCGCCATTTCCATCTTCATCACCAGGAGCAGCAGCAGCAGCAGCAGCAGCAGCAGCAGAGTATCCATATCCTTGGACATCGCGCAGTGACAGACGCGCAGGATTTGGCATTTGTAACCAAAGCACGTCCCGCTGCCAACAAATCACGCACGTTAACACCTCCAAGGCACAAGGCGAAAATCAGCGACACAGCAACGCCTCCTCCCGCATCGGCCCACGCTCATCGCCCCCTATTGTCCCTTATCCCGCATTCCCACATTCCCATTCACTGCTTCACTCCCTGTCTAGTTGCGTCTTTTTGGCACTGGGCAGCGGTTGGGCGCCATAGCATGTCTTCCAATTGACAGCCGGGTGTCTATGACAGCGTTGGCCTCCCTGTCCCATCGACGCTGTGTCCCTCGACTGCGTTGAAAGTTTTTCGCTGTTCTGTGTTCCATGCTCCGTGTTCTGTATTCTGTGTTCTGTATTCCGTGCTCTGCGCTCTGCGCTCTGTGTACTCTGTTTTTGCCCAACCGCACGTAGCATGCAACACTTAATTAAGCCACCATTAAACTCTCTCGCATCCGTCTAGCCGACGCCCCGCCAATGCACCGCCCATACAGCAGTCGTTATTATTACGGGTGTGTGCGTGTGTGTCCCACACTAACCACAACAACAACAAGCACAATTCGTAATTGCATCGTCAACTGATTGATAATCTCGGGTTGCCCGCAAATGTGCATATCTGTGGACAATTGCGTCTCATCGTGGGCGGCCATCTGATTTGTGAATGCCATCTGATTTCCTCCTGCTGCTGTTCGTATATGTGTATGTATGTGTGTGTGCATGTGGACATGGAGTCAAGAGACAAACAGAAACAGAAAGTAATACGAGCATAACAATTCGATGTTGTCCTTAATCAAAAGGCAATGGAAAATGGAAACCCGAGCAGTTGGGGCTCTTTTGGAGTAACTCAAAAGTTATCCGATAATGGAACTAATCGGATAACTTTTGAGTTACTCCAAAAGAGACTCATTGAACTGCAAATAATTTGACAAAAAATTAGTTTTTCGGAATAAATGAAATTCATGCGGGCTAGTAAAAGTTTATCTAGTAGTTGCAAGCAAAATAGTTTTTACTGTAAATAATTAAGAATAATTAGCATATCTATTTTAATCCGGAGTCACTCCGAAAAACTCATCTTTGACTACATATTGATCAAATTGAAATCTCTACAAAGTATTGAAATGGACCTAGACCTGAAAACTAGAATAAAAAGCAAGTCTGAGGTATACGAATCGATTTTACCTTTTATTGCATAAAAATGAGTCAGAGTATTTTGAAAAACCTTTCTAAATTGATTTCTTTTAATATATATTAATAATAATATATATTAATACTTATTATGTACATAATAAGTAAACAAACAAATTATTTTAAACATAAATAAAATCTCTTTTCAATTGATCTACCTTGAGCTGGTGTCAGAGTTCAGTCCGACAGGTGTGATAAAAATACCTTGCCTAGTTCAGACATCGACTCAAGCCAAGTGCAATGCTCGTACCATATTATGTAAGCAACTCGAATGGAATAAGCAGAGCTATGCAAACGAAGCCTTTCGCGTCCAGATTGTAGCACGAGCTGTGGTCACTGTCAAGAGCTTCCCATTTCATTCCTCATCTAAGTCGAGGACGAGAACGAGAGCCCTAAACAGCTTGTAAATGTTGAAAAGGAGCATTTGAGTGCGAGCATCCGGTTTGCTTCAGAGCAGCTTTTAACGAGCTTACGGCAATAATGATGGGCGAGTGACGTCGCATATTTTAGCTAAGGCAGTCGTAGGGGCGGGTGCGGGTAACGCGGGCGTGACAGCAAAAAGCGAATCGTGATGAGGTGGCATTAGCCCGTAAGCAGCTACCCTATTAAATAGATTAGCAATATGCCTGATGATGGCAACACAGGAGCATTACGTACGACCTCTCCGTGTGCCATGTTTAGTCACAATAATCTGATTTGTTAAAGAAGCTCGAAAGATCAAGATATGTATATATATATATATGTATGTATAGTAATGTCAGCTTGACTTCGATGACAGGGTATCGTCAAGCTTATACGCTTCTGTTGAGTATTTCTATTTATGCTATGAATACAAATATGAAAACATGCATACCCTTTAGTGCATGTACCTCTGTCCAGTCTGCTGAATTGTAGATTATAGGTAACTGTCACTCGAGCTCTTGCCATCAGCTGATTTACTTCCATTAAGACTATTTTGGGTTACTTAGTTTTAGTAAGTGCAGGGTATCTTCCTCATGTCTCATTCCTCACTGCATTTATGCTAGCCTTAGGTCTTTCACTAACACCTCCCCACATATTACGCAGGCGTGTATGCACATATATGATATTGGATTACTACAGGGTATGCACTAGTCTATCATACTAGTCTATTGTACGTAACGGCATTGCGTTGTCAATTTTCTGCCTGTCAACTTCAAAAGCAAAACATGAACATTTTTGTTTGTCCATTATTTTGTGCTTTCCTTTTAGCTTGAAATCAAACGGCCACCGTTACAGATACTATTACCGTTACCTTTGCCTGCACCTTTACCTTTGCCTGTACCTCTACCTCTACTTCTACCTCTACCTCTACCTCTACCTCTACCTCTACCTCTACCTCTACCTCTACCTCTACCTCTACCTCTACCTCCACATCTACCTTAAGCGTTCGAGCTACAGTTGCCTCAGCCATGCGCCTGTCCCCCTCTCTCTCTATCGCTCGCGCTCCTCGGTCTCTGCTTCTCTGCCTAGCTAAGTGGGCAGCGTTCGCCGCTGGCATTTCATAATTTCTGCACTCGTCTTCTCTGTGTTGCACTGCGGCTTGCGGTCGCTGCTAGGGGCGAGGCACTTGATGGGCGGCGGCTGGCTGCGCGGGTGGGCATGGCCTGGCATGGCATGGCATGGCTTGTAGCGTAAAGTTCAAGCAAAACATGCTCATAAAATGGCCAATTTGGTGGCTGCAGCTGCGTCGCCTCGAAAGCCACATTGAAAAGTTGCTACCAAAAAGCAGCTGCTGGCAGTCAACTCAAAAGCTGATATAACAATACAAAGCATCTTTCCAATTTCGCTGGATACCCTTAATATACATATATAAGTATGCCACATATAAAGAGTAAACTGTGGAACTTAGTATCATCACTTTCTGAATATCATTGTCAATGTTCGCCTTTGAGAGGCTTTAAAGTTTATTTTCGAAATAAAAGCCAAAATTATACAGAAAAAATGTTATCAAAAAGAGTTCAAGTAAGAGAGTTCAAGTAGAGATAATAGATAGATATTTTAGACACCAATGTACATAGATCATTTCATAATTTATTGAGGAATATAAATAAATATTCATTGCTGATATGCCGCTCTACATTCCATATATATACACAATGAGATGGATCTCCTACTCGAAAGTGTGATTAAATGAGTGTCCCATCGCAAGGGTATCTGCGTGTCGACCACACACGCGTCGACAGCTGCCCAGAAAAGGCTGCGGCTCTGCTGGTTATGTTCTATTCAATTTTTCTTGCTCTTCGTGTTTTAGCCGACGGCATTCAATTAAACGGCGCACTTCTTTGGCTATTAGTACGTAAATACTCGTGCATAACAAATGCTGGCAGCCATTTTGCGTACGCCGGCTGCTGTACCTAATTAAATGCCGCGCCTCAACTGTAGCGCACAAACTTTATAATTGTTTTGCACGCAAGATGGCGCCACAAGCGCGCTTCAACGCTGGACAACAATGGACCCCCAGCTTGAGTGCTATTATGCATGAATGCATGTGTGTGTGTGTGTGTGTGTGTGTGTGTGTGCGTGAATGTAGAAAATGAGAATGGAGATGAGAGCCCAGCATGGGGATTACGCGAGTAACCCACAAAGCCAGCACTGCGTTTATTGTTATTGCTGCTGTTGTCGCTGTGGACGTGGCTGCGTGTAAGGGAAAGATACATTTTATGCTCACAAATGTAGGCAACGTTTTTTCTACCACATTCCAGCAACAGTTTACACTCAGCTCGCCCCCATATTTGTGGAGCGGGTTAAAGTTGAGGTTGGTTTAGAGCAGCAGATTGGGCTTAAGCTCTGAATAGTTCCTCTAAAGCCGTGTGTGCTGTAATGTCCTGGCCATGGCATCATAGCAAATGCTCCGAACATATCATAAATTAGAGAAACGAAATCCCACTATATCGTGTAGCCATGTACAAAAAAAAAGAGAGAGAGAGAGAGAGAGAGAGAGAGAGAGAGATAAGGGAGAGTGAGAAAGGCGTAGTAGCTACGATTGTGGTTGATTTTTGTTGCTATCTATAATTAATATTTATTGACACACGGATGCAGCAGTCTTCGGGTAAAGTATTCCATCCCTATTTAACTCTTTAAGTCTGTCAACCTTGGCTCTGCACTCTCATTGTAATGCAACAGAAATACAGCTTTTCAGCGATCTGGCAACCTGAAATTAATTTGCCTCCATCATTAAGTTGGCAGGGCCGGAACATTATCTAAATTGAACGATTCGAGAGTGCATGAAACTTAAACGTTGGCCATAAAAGCCACAGCGATTTGGCCCAACTTTATTGCAACTGCATGTGTGTAGTCCAAATATATATATACATATGTATGTATAAACATATACACTGTCCAGCCGGGTTGGGCGTGGAATGTAGAATGAAAGGCAAACCAAGAGGCACGCTCAACAATGCGAGTGGATACATAAGTAAATACTTGGGACATTCGGATTGGAAATGGGAAAGAAATAAAGATAGGACGAGGGACGTTACGTTTCTAGCTGTCTTGGTGAGTGTGCGTGTGAGTGTGTGTGTGTGCGTGTGTGTGTGTGTCGATGGCATCTGTGAGGCGAACTGCTTCGTTCAGCTTGGACACATTCGTTGCGGCTTTGGACTTGGTTTATTGTCAGTGTCCTTTATCTGGGCGTATGTGTGTGTGTGTGTGTGTGGGGACACACAAAAAGGACAACAGAGCGCAGCATTTGTTAATATCGCTGGCTTAACTAAGTGCCAATGCCTTTTATGTGATTTTCGGCATGTGTCTTTACAAGATTTGTCTCGCTCTCTCCCTCTCTCTCTCTCTGTCTAGCAGGCTCTCTGCATCTATCTCTATCGCCTATCGTCTTGTGCTTAGGCACTTAAATGAGATTTTCCAATGGCAGTAAAACGTATTTACTGCCCTTTCATTCTGGAACTTTGGCAGGTGTGCTTGTGTGTCTATGTGAGGTCAACTGAGAGCAGTGAGACCGTATTTAAGTATGACCATCTATGGCTTCAGTCCACTGCTGTAACCGAACAGAGCATCAATTCTTAAGTACTTTGTTTTGTGTCCAGGTTTTAGCTGGATATCACATTGAATCTTATTTCGAATTCAATAAAACCACACACGCACACACACCCACACTCACAAGCTATACATACGCAGAGTCATACTCTGGCTGAACTGGTGCACACGTGCCAGCCACGCCCATTTTAGCGCCTCAACAGCATATATAGTAAATTGCTTGTCTGGCATTTAATTTGATCTGTTGTTTGATTGTGTGCGTTTCACTTTAATTGAATTTTATGATGATAAACACACACACACACACACACACACACATACACACGCACACAGGCACACACGGAGATAAACGTGCCACAGATAATGGACGGAGAGCTGGCAGCCAGGCCAAGGCAACTGCCCTTACCCTTACCCTTACCCTTACCCTCAAACTCACCCTCACTCTCACCCCCTGCCGTAGAGCAAACCATTTTGGACATTAAGTCTGGCACTTGAAATACGACCATGTAAAACTGTGATAAACATGGATGTATCAGGCTTTTAAGCACACACACACACACGCATACGCACGACCTATCGGCTTGCTTTGAATTTGTTGGGAAAAATAAAATGAAATATAGGTGAAGCTGACTTAGCTTCATCAAATCAACTAGGCAAGTGGGCTAATTCGACTCGACGATAGTTGCCCATGCCAAGATATAACTCGAATTTATGAACAAGCATATACATACATATATGTATATATATATATATATGAAAATACATACATATATATATATATATATATATATGCACGCCTCATGCTGGGTGTGGTGAGACCCCATCCTCTCTCTGCATTAGCAGAGCATATGGAACAATTGGAATGCATATTTGTGGTATTTATTTATTGTGTAAACATGTCTGTGCTCGGCTAACCCTAAAATAATAAAATTCTGTATTTAACAAGTAAACACATCGCTTTTCGTCAAAGGCAAACAACAATCAATTACAAAATGCCTGCAAAACTCAGCCACAGCCAACTTCATGCTGCAGCTAAGCCGAATTCGAGCTGCCAGGTCGTTAAGCTAGGGCAGGATGCTGGCTTCGTCTTCCACAGCAATCTGCAATGTTTGCTGAGAGCATATGGATGAGTGACCTAATGTGATATTTTCACATACAGGTTTACGCTTGAATCGATACAAATTATACGATTCGTAATTACACAGCTGACTATCGATTGCTGACAAGCCTGTAGCTTCCCTATCATGAATTAGAATTGGGGTCTTATCAACTTCATCGGCATTTCGCAATATTCAAAAACCGATCTCTATACGTGTATATATATATATATTCCATTCACACGCCCTCATGCATTATTCTCAAATTGATATATACCGATAAATTATCATAGGTTCCCTAGCCACACCCCTTGTCTATATAAATATGCAGCAATCGCGGTCGCAATTTTCATTCGATATAATTTAATGCAATTCAGCCTAAATGTCTCCTGCTCTTTCAGCGTCGATCTGGCTTGTCCAGCCACAAATTATGGGGATTATTTCAAATACATCAAATATTATTCATATATAATTCAGTTAGTCGAATGGGGGCAGCCACAAAGTGAAAGCCGCAGCTAAATGCACGCCGCATCCACCGCTCGCCACATACAACGTTGCTGACAACGAAAGTTGTCCAGGTGAGCCGGTGGCGGGGCGGTGTCGGGGCGGTGTCGGGGCGTGCGGTGCAGGCATTGCTGCAGCATTATGCAGTTTCAACATGGCGCTGCATTATTAATATAACAATCTGTTAAATAATCCATGGCAAACAAAGCAACGAGCACTTTCGGCAGCCAACTAAGCGGACAAAATGCAAACTTATCAAATTGACAGCGCTACAAAATGAGATTTCGTTACTTCGCCAAACGGACGCAATCTCGTGCCACTTAAGATGACGTTCTCTAGCTCCGAGTTTATTTACAGGCTGCATACCAAATAAGCGAGGGCGGTACAAGCTTTTCTGGGTCAAGTTCGAAACGAGCAGTCGTTCCCTTTCTATCTGTCAATAATTGTAAGACTCAAGTTGTGCAAAATGATTTTGATTTCGAACACATTCGGAAAAGTCAGAGTATTTGTAATTTTCATAATTGCCGTGTTGAGGTATGTATGTTCCAGGGCTGGGTATGTAGGGATTCCGAAAACTGAAATTAGTGAATTTTGTTTGAGTGTGAATAAAGTTAAGATATTCCACTCATATACAGGGCTCTCCATATTCGAGTGATCCATCTAGCAGCCCTTTACCTTTTGACAGAGACGGACTCTATACGCCGTAGAGGCTCAAGGCGGCAATTCGGGAGATGTCATATTCAAAGAGTGATGTCAACAAGTCTACTTGAACCAAATAATATGATTATCATCGACAACATCTACTAACGTGTATTTTTCAGGGTCTTTTGTAGGGTTGCCAGATGGCTCACTCGAATATAGAGAGCCCTGCACATGTGTATTTTAGAGTAATACTTATATTTCCAATTCTGTTAAATTTGATCTTAATTGGCTCCTGCATAGAATTGTTGCCTCATCGTGTAATCCTCTCATTTGCACTCAGCTAGAAAAAAGAGGAGTCAAGATCTAGCTCTATCTTTATTTCTCTTTTTGTTGCCAATTAATATTGAAATCGAAAATATTTTTTATGAAAATATGTAGTAGACTACTCTCTCTAAAACAATTGACTAACTCTGCTCTACCGGAGAATCGATAATTTTGTATTCAATAATATAATAAATAATAAATAATAATAAATAATATAAATTTTGGTTCTATTCACTGATAAAGCACCATATCTGCTCTATAGTAGTACTATCTCTTAGCACTGTCAACCCAATTTGAATAACTACCCTTCCGCACATTTAGCTGAAAGCTCGACATTTTGCAATGCGATAAAATGTTGATGTCCTGTACTTGATTAAAGGCTAGTTATAAATTCCATGAATATGATAAGAGAGGAGCCGTGCCAAAGAGCTGGCGACTAAGTTGAGTGTAGTGACAGCCTTAGGCAGCTATATATGTCAGTCATACGACTCCTGCCCAATCAATGAAATAGATGCTATAAAAATGCTTCCAGAGAATTTAGATAGTATCCGAAGCGTTGCTTTGCTTGCGTCATGCCCGAGCGTCACTTGAGCTAATTTAACTAAAAGCGCAAATGGTGCTGAATTGTGCGCATCGTTGTCCTTGCAAATGTATTTATCCTTCCGCAGTTGAATGTAAGTAAATAGAGCTCAGTAAGTCAGTCTCTGTCACTGTCTTCGTGTGTATGTGTGCGTGTACATCTGTGTGTCTGTGCGTCGCTATAACAATGCCATTATTCTTCGAGGCTTTTGGCACAATTTGAAATGGGGCTTTGCTGGCGGTTTGCCTGCGGCGCTGTCTCTCTCGCTGACTATCTGTTACTTACACTTAAGCGATTGCGGCCAGTTTCCATTGCCAGAGCAAATGAATTCCGGCGGAGTGAAGCAATAAAAGCGCCTTACGCAAACCAACATCGAGCTGCTTGTCAGACAAGATCTGCATGCGCCATAGAAACAGGGGCCGAAATTCGAGGGCGACGCTGGTCATTAAAAATGTGGAATTCCCAATCAAATTAGAGCCCTTAGAAGCGTGGCTGCACAACGAACTGCTGTATGGATATTATTAGAGATGCGCAAAGAATTGTTATACGGCTATTAATAGAATTGTTAATTTCCAAAGAACTGTTATACACCCATTACACTAAAGCTGACCTCTAAGCAACAGCTATGCAGTATATAGTAAATGATTTTATATGAGGTTTGGGGTTTGATAAACCTATTATATAGGCATCGCTAGTTTCGATTTTATCAAAAACTGTTATACAAAAGTTTAAGTTCAAAGGAAAAACTGCTTTTACTAGAAGTGTGTGTCTTAGGGAGCTATTATACAGTATATCGATGGATTACTTTGGTATGATCGAAAGAAGTACAGCTCCCTTGAATTAAGTAAGTTATCAGACAACTGTTATACAACAGATTTAAGGGATTAACTGATTACCTGAAACTCTCCATCTCGGCAGTAGATTGTAGTTACTTGTCAATTTCCAGACGGTACCTCGGCACGCTTAAGCCACATTCAAACTGCGCTTCATTTAGCTCAGCCAATTAGCTCTAATATAAACGAATAGCAGCAATGTGATTTATGAATGTAAGCAGAATGTTTATGCCTATTTCACAAGCTAAATATACGCATAATATCCACAATAATTTACAGTAACTCAGAGCCAACGACAGCTAAGGGCCCTCATTTGGATTTCAGCTGCCCAAAATGGCCCAAAATAGTTAAAATTTCATGTGTGAAAGGCCACGGGAAAGAATTATTTAAAAACTTTCCAAAAAGTGTTGATCATACGCCATGTGGCCATAATATATGGAGGCCATTAAAACTGCAAAAATTATATGTAGCCCAGCGAGACAAATGCTGCTGCCTAAAATAATCCCATGGCCGGGGCCAATTGCTGCCACCTCAACAAACTATTTGGCAAAAAGGATTTGGCTTAAATAACAAGCGACATAAACTGCTCGGGCGTAAATAGGAAATGCACTCTCCTGACATTTTATGGACGAAACTGATATTAGGCGGGTTCAAACGACTTGGGCTGCAGCTGGTATGAAATCTATTCACACAATACCTCGATTAAGCTTTTCTCTCTGATCATCATCATCATATATTCTCGTTCTCTTTGTATTTAAACTATAAAGCAAATTATGTTTAAAGTTCAAGTTCTCTGAGTCGAGTCGAGAAGTCCATTCAGGCTTTCAGCTTTTACCTGAGCTGTTTAAATTTGAAATCTGATTTGAGCTCCGAATCATAATTAAAGCAAAGCCTGATTTCAAGCAAGCAATTCAGAGCTGCTTCGGCTCTGTCGTGCCTAGCGTGACACGACAGGGGTCCACCTCTAGCAGAGCATAAAATACAGTTCGGACCTGCATATGATGTCCTTCTGTTTGTTTACTTATTTTTTTATTTTTGTTTTTGTTGGCCTGTTTATATTGTTAATAAAACATTTTATTTAACGCCAAATGATTCTCATTTGTTGGACGCATGTCCTCGTTTGTCTGTCTGCCCGTCTGTCCGTCCCTCTGTCTGAATGTTCTTATCGTCTGTCGCTGATGTCGGTCTCTGTGTCAGCTGCATTTTATTTGCGGGCCCACGTTGACTGTAAAAAAGCGTCGTTTGCGACTGAAATAATAAAACTAAGGGGCGAGAACAACAAATCGAAGACGAAATACTCTTAAATATACCCGAGATGCTGGTATGTGATGGGTGATAGGGATAGCTTGAATGGCATGCCAGAAACGCACTAGACGATAGCTTTAGCTCGATAAGGTATTATAGATAGCTGAATATATCCTTAAGTACCCTATGTACATGCCTTCGATGAGCTATGATAGATCATCACCGCAAATGGGGTTCGGGGGATTTGACTAGGCAGATGTCCTGCAAGTAAGGTACTGATTTGCATTAGGAGGAATATTAATATATAATTTTCTGCTTTACTTATTCAGTGGCACAGCTGACGTACCCCTCCGGCAGTGTATTAAGAAGATTGGCAGCTCTTCGCGCACTTGGAATATATATTCGCTGCGTGCCCGTCAGTCAAATGTTACTTAACACCCACAGCAGTACACACACACGCGCACACACGCATGCAGAGCTACACGAAGGATTAACGGTAAACACAAGAAATTACAATTTTAAGCATATGAATTAAATGCAAAGAACAAGCAAACACAAACAAGCGAATGGCAAACCGAAATTAAGTTGCAGCTCTTTAAAACCGGCCGCTCTTTAAAAAGCCATCAAGAAGCGGAGGAGGGAGTAGCATGAGGGTGTGCGAGCCTGGGGCTGGGCCAGGATGTTGGTCGCCCACTGTGCCATGCTGCGTATGCCAAAAGCTTCCGTTGGCTATCCAGAAAACTGTTCTCCGATGACAGCAATTGCCCCGGCCAGGGCCAAGCGTCAACGCTTCATTGGATTTTAGGCAATCATAAGTAGGACGTCTGCTGCTATCTCTTCCTCTCCTCCTGCTCCCTCTCGCTCGCTCTTTGGCTATCTCTTTCGCTCTATCTGCGTGGCTGTCGGACTGTGACTGCCACCGCGTCTGGCCGCATCGCTGCCCTTTTTGGCTAAAAGGGAAATGCTTCACAAAAAAATGTAGAGTGCCTGCGGCGAACGAGGCAACAAGGCTGCAGTAGAGCAGGAGTAGAAGCAGCAGCAGTAGCAGGGCATGTGGCATGCGGCATGTGGCATGTGGCACCGGACCACCAGCAAGCAATGTTGGCGTTAGCACAGCTTTCAACTGCAGACTATGCCCAAATTTAACCTGACCTCTGTGAGCGCTGAGCTAGAACATTCCAGCCGTTGCCTTTGATAAACCGTAGAGCTCTATACATTTCAATGCAGCATCTATGTAATACTGTATTCCGCTTGCATATAAGCCAATATTCACAGCAATTTTTTTGAGCAAGTCTGCATTTAAGTTAGTTACGAGATTTACAAAATTTTACTGAAGCAATGAAAGCATATTGAAACACAGACATAAATCATTGATATGAAAGTTTTTTGAATTAGAGACACAAATGCTTATATAAAGCTAAAGTGCCGATTGGGTAACAACAGCTCACTAAACATTTTAGGTAAAAGCAAGCTTCAGTAGATCAAAAGCTTACTCAGCGAAGAATAAAAGCTCATTAAAGCTAAAACAGGCTAACGAATCTGCAATTAGTTTAAATTTGTTTGAGGTTTTTTATTTTTAATTTTTATTTTATTTGGTTTCTTTTTATGTAATTTTATTCATATTGAATTGTTTATTTTGTATATATTTATACTATATACGCATATCTTACTATTTGCTGCTAGAATTCAGAAAAAATTGTTCGCGCTTCCATTGACATCGACATTAGCAAACTCTCATTATCCATCTTTGTTTGATGCTCCTCCTTTTTGGTTTTTCTTTGTGAGTACATAATTTTCTAGTTCAAGTGTCATTTGAAGTGCTTTGGAATTGGGTTTTTCATTCAACTTGTTCGTGTAATGTGATGGGAGGGAGGGGGACGGTTGGGTGTGGGTGTGGGTGTGGGAGTGAGAGAAGCATTCGGTTTCGCTTCATATTTCTTACTTTTAGGTTCATTAATCTTAATCTAAGGTATGCCTCCATCTGCTCCTGCCGCTACCGCTCCTGCTGCTGCTCCACACTCGATTATAGCTATGCCTTTCCATCTTACAATATGCGTATGTGTGTATATATGTAGATACGTATTCACTATTTGGACACAAAAAAAATATATATGTATAGACACCGACTTTTACAACATGTGTGTAAATTGTGTATTCATATTTGATGAGGCCTGTTTCGCAATTCGTCTATGGGCGCATAATACTTATGTTTAATACTTGAATGTTTATGATTCCCGTTCAATTATATTATAATGTGCACAGATCATAAATTTATGTTTATTGACTTTGCACTCCGGCGACACTCTGTACGCCGGCGCTCAAGTGGAGTATATTGGCTTTTGGGATTGAATATTGAAAGTTGAAACATTGAATTATGCATGGGAATGCCCTTTACTGGGGACGTTGGATAAATCTAGATGGGTTTGACTACATTTGGCCTCCAGCTGAGAGTGGACTTCTGCTTACATGAAGAAGACTTATACAAAGGGTGAACATAATTCGACTCAGGCTCAATATATGTTGACAACATCTAGGGAAGAGAGTTGTAATTTGGAATTGGAAGTTGAGCCTTTCTAGTGGCAAATTTTAATCGCGGATTGAGATCTAGAGTGACCATAATTGGCAAATAAAAAGGAAGCAGCATACAATCTCAATCAATGTCCCGAGTTGGGGTGAACAGATTTGGTGTGAACACGAAGTTTATTTTTCTTTTTGAGAGTTTTGGCAAAGTGTAGTTGTAATTCAATATCTCTTAATATTTATCTCTCTCTAAAAAGAGCTAGCTTTTTGAATATGCGAACGAGTATTGTGCAGTCGGCCGCATCCGATCTGCAAAATCTACTTTTATTTTATGTTCTTTTCGCATTTGCGTGTGTGTGTGTTTTTTTTTATTTTATTTTTTTTTTTTGTCGAGGAAACGAAATTTGACGAAACAGACGCTCCTAATGGTTGTATGTATCTTATGTATATTACGAGTAGCTCTGTAAACATTTATAGTAGTATTTATCATACTTTAGATTTGGCCTTTGGTATGCAACCACCTTTCCCACTGCGCACCTGATTTCGATATTTTCCTGTGCTATTGCCTTTGCTGTGTCTCTGTCTGTGTCAGAGAATGTGTGTATTATATATATGTATGTGTGTGCGTGTGTGTGTGTTGTTACTATGTGGTTTGTGCTGCAAAGAATTGACATTTTTGATGCTCCCCATTGAAAGCTGCTGCTGTCACATTCCCTCCCTCTCACTCTCTCACTCTCTCCTTCTCTCTCTCTGTCTCTCTCTATCTGTGTCTCGCTCTTATTCACTGTCTCACTATCTATCTTTCTGTGTCAAGCTCTTCAGTTTTCTTTCGGCTGCTTTGCGTTTCCGCTTGGCGTTGACTAACAGCTTGAGTTTCCGCTGTGGAGCTGTGGTGGGTGGGTGGGGGTCGGACATAGCCAAGTTTTACAAACTTTGGCCAGAATGTGGATATGCTAGCTGCTGCTGCTGTTGTTGTTGTTGTTGCTGCTGCTGCTGTTGAGTTGGTGCTTTTGGTGGCTTTGAATCAGGCAACGACGTCAACTGATTCAATTTGCCAGCAATGCAGCTTTGATTTCTCGTCTCTTGAATACCAATTATATAGCAGAGGGTTAAGGGGTTGGCCTGGTACAAAGTGGAGGAGGTGTGGCTCTGGGTGTGTGACAGTGTCGGAAATGTGTGCTAACTGTAAAAGTCGCTTCAATTACAGTTGCTGCTGGTGTTTAGCCCAAGATCTTCTTGAAATAGCTAACGGTTTCCGGTTTAGTTAGCGAGCGTCGTCGATTTGGCTTGAATGGCGCCTCAGTTTCCTCCTGCAGGAAGTTGCGCCGTGTTGTGGCGCTCGTTAGCTCCAGCTCATCCACATCCACATTCTCGGGCTCCGGCTCCGACTCCGGCTCCGACTCCGGCTCCGACTCAGAGTGAGCGCCGGCAACAGCAACACTTTCACTTTCCAAATGCAACTTTGCGGCGACCTTCACAGCTGTTGTTGCTGTTGCTGCTGCTGTTGGTGCTGCTGCTGTTGTTGTTGTTGTTGTTGCTGCTGTTGCTGCGGTTGCATTTGAACTGTTTTCATTAGCTGTTGGCTGTTTTGTTGCGGTTATTTCTTGCAGCTGTGGCGCCTCCGTAGCAAGCATTTTGCTAGATGCCTTTGTTGCTGTCGGCTCTGTTGTTTTCGTCGTTGCCTTGATTGTTGTTGTTGCCGCTGATGTTGCTGTGGTTGCTGTTGCCCCAGTTGCGCTAGCTGTTGGCGTCACGATTGTAACTGGCGCTGCAGCTCCTGCTGATGCTGCTGGTGCTGCTGACGTAACAACATGTTGGCGACTCTTTTGCTCGGCTATTGCTGCTGTTGCTGTTGGCATGGTTGTTGTTGGTGCAGCAGCAGCTATAGTTGTAGCTGCCGCTGTTGTTGTTGTCGGAGTTGCTGTCGTTGTTGTTGCAGTTGCAGTTGCTGTGGCTAGCGGGCCGTTGTTAACATGCTCCCAATGCTCGGCATGCTCCCCGTGCTCCCCACCGTGCTTCGCTGCCGGCACATAGTGCGACTTGACCAGCAGCATTGGTGGTATGAAGTGCGAATTGTCGGCCGTTTCCTTGACATGCGGATGGGACAACTCATCGCGCGCCTGCTGCACCGGATGAATGGGATGTGCAATGCTCACCGTCGTCGACGTGCTCAATGGTATTGCTGTCGCTGTTGTCGCTGCTGTTGCGGCTGTCATTGGTGTTGCAGTTGCTGTTGGTTTTGGTGTTGCTGCTGCTGCTGCTACTGCTGCCGTTGGGGTGCTGCTACTATATAAATTGGGCGTGTTACCGGTGGCGGCAACAACCGTTGTATCTGTATCCGTTTCCATTTCCGTTGCCGTTGTTGTTGCTGCTGTTGCTGTTGCTGTTGCTGTTGCTCTTGTTGCTGCTCCCGTTGTTGTCACCAGAATATTCTCAGGGGCTGTTGTTGCTGGTGCTGCTGTTGTTGTAATTATAGTTATAGCTGTTGCTGTTGTTGTAGGTGCTGCAGTGGTTGTTGTTGCCATTGTTGTCGTTGCTACTGTTGATGTTGCTACCAGTTTTGTTGCTGCCGTTGTGGTAGTTGCTGCTGCCGTTGTCGGAGCTGCTGTTGTAGTTGTTGTTGCTGCTACTGTAGACGCCACCGTTGGAGCTGTTGTTGTTGTGGTTGTAGTTGTTGTTGTTGCTGCCGATGTAGGCGCCTGAGTTGATGTCGCCAACTTCTTGGCAGCTGTTGCCGGCTCGCTACCTGCTGCTGTCGCTGCTGCAGCAGCGGTTGTTGCCTCGACAATGGTCTCCATTGTCCTCAGGTCCTGTGGCAAGACCTTCTTCTTGTGTGGCAGCGGCTCGAATATCTCGTTGGACACATCGCTGTCGCTAACATCGTCCGGCAGCTGTTCCTCGCTCAGGGACGGCTGATCGCCCATCATCATGTCCAGGTGGGCGAGGGGCTTGGGCGTCGCCTTGCGCAGTTGCAGTTGGTACTGGGCCCGCAGCTTCTTGTCGTACTCCTCGTTGAGGTTCACCTTCTTGGCCGACTTCTTCACGGGCATTGGCACCTGGTCGGGTATATTGTAGTGCACCACGGGCACTGGCTCATCGGCCATCATCAGTCGGTCCAGGCTGAAGCGCTCAGCCGGCGTGACGGTGTCCACCTCGATTTTCACACCTGCAGCAGCGTAGCGCGGCACCAGGGGCAGCAGTTCGATGTCGTTGTTCTCATTGTTATCGGTCCGGATGCTCTTGATGATTTGCAGAGACTTGAAGTGCGAGTTCGTGATGTCGTTGATCCGCTGCGCTTCCAGGCGCTCCTTGGGACAGATCAGTTCACGTACGGCCCGCTCGCGATCCTGCAAAGAGAGTTACCACAACAATGAGACGAAGGTCGAAAGAGACATAGGCGGAGAATTTGGCATATGGCTGAGCTGCCTCCACACCATCATCCACTCACCTCCTTGCCCTTGCAGGTGTGGCGCAGTAGGCCCTCCTCTTGGCAGTTTCTGATGAGCTCAATGCTGGCCGTATCCGCCATATACTGCATAGTCAAGTTGGGCATCTCCTTCAGAATGCAGGCGTCTGCCCAGCTGGGCACTGTACGGCACAAGAGTAGTAGGCTTTAGCCCGATCCAGCTCATACGCTCGCAAACTTACCTGGCATTTCGCAGAGGAACGAGGCTGTCTCGGGTCCGCCGCAGCGAAGCGCATGCCATCGATAGTCGCGTATGGGATCGATAACAGCGCAGAGCGGCGCATCCATTAGCGGCAAGGACTCTGCCCAGTAGCCAGTGTCCGCAACCAGAGGACGTGAGTTGCTATATATATGTATATAGATATATGTATGCATATGTATATATATGAGTAGGAGCTATGTATACAACTAATAACTAAACCTTTCTTGAGAGCTCATAATCGCTTCGAGGAGGAACTTGTGTCTAATTAAACCCTTAAATATGACTATTATTATTATTATTAACATTATTGAAATTGATAAACATAGATGTTAAGTATTATACATTAACCATGTTGCAATAACAGAATGTTAAGCATTTACATGTAACAATTAACATAATGAATAGATGACTAATTGGAATCTGCTGTCACTTGTCCTCCTATAGCTTCGAAAGTTATCCGACAACTTCCTATTTGACGCGCTGCTAACGAGTTGAAATTGAAACTTCGCTCGCATTTCAAAAATAAACATATCAACACGAACAACACAATTACAATACCATGTAGCTATTGTTGTTATTGAAGTAGTTGTTGTTGTACTTACGACCACATGAAACGATCCGAGTTCTGCGGCCGCATGAGTCCAATCCAAACGATGTCGTTCACATCCAATTCCCTTAGCAGGTCGCGAGTTGCATCAAATTGAAAACTGTTGTCGACTGCCAGCAAAACACAAAAAAAAAAAAACAAAAACAAAAACAAAAATACAATAAAAATCAAATAAAAATAGAAATAGAAATGAAAAGGAAAACGGAAAACAAAAACAGCACATGCGACAAAAAACAACAAGAGTAAAGCAATAAGAATGAGAGAACGAGAACCGAAGGGTTGGAAAAGAGAAACAAATGGTTTTTATTTGTTCAATGCGAATATTTCTATTTAATTTGTCCGGCGTATTGTTTTTGGTTCCGTTCCCCGTGCCGGGCATACTACGGCACATTTGCCAGCAACAGCGACCACAGAAACCACTCCGAAAAGCCCCTGCCGCCCACAGCCCCGCCCCACTTCCCACTCCCCACATCCAGGCAAGCCAGACAGACAGTCAGGGCGGCGGCTGCTCTAATCCAATGCATGTTCTCAACTTGTGTTCATACTAAAAATATTTACGAAAGCAAAAAATAAAATCCAAAATGTAACTGTGTGTGCAAGGACTTCAGCTGTGCGTGCACAGAAATATATATAGCTCAGAGGGAGAAGGTTTCGTAGTTTTGTTGGAAAAAATCGGATATCCCTGACAAAGTTAGTTAACAAACAAGTTTAGCCTGAGTAAAGCGAGCTAGTTAGTTAATAATTGCAGCTAACATACGCAGATGCTGTCAGTCTAATCCCGAGTACAGGGTATCTGCAAGCCACTTGGAGTTTTGTATATACCTATCTACTAGTAGTACCAGTAGGTATGAAGGGCATCTTCAAGTCGTGTTAAGGAAATATTCAACTCAAGACCCACACTTGCAGCAAATACCCTGGACTAATCATATTTGTATATCTATCACATCTACATCTACATCTACATCTACATCTATCACATCTACAGGGTATCCTCTACCTTTTGCTCTTTAATATTGGACATACTATTAATAATAATACAACTCTTAAAGTGATATCCTTAAAACGTTTATTTTTATATATATCCATTCGAATATGAGCTGCAATAGAACTGATGAACAGATACAAAATATCTGTATATATTTTGCTATAGATCTGAATAAGGTATACCAAGTGTATGCCTGTGCATTGGCTCGGCCCACAGGGCGTCTACCACTATCTCTTATTTTCCAGTTTCTTATTTCCACTTTAGTTTGGTTTCTTTTCGGCTCAGTCTGTCATTTAGCTGTGTATTTGTACGTCGTAGTTGCTGCTTGTACTGCTTCTTCTTTCTCTTCAGCTTCCACAGTTTTCCGCTTTGTGCTACATTTTTTATTATCCTTGTTTCTGTTTCACACATTTACATGCATCCCTGATT
Organism: Drosophila mayaguana; assembly: GCA_037075325.1. NCBI lineage: Eukaryota > Metazoa > Arthropoda > Insecta > Diptera > Drosophilidae > Drosophila > Drosophila mayaguana. Next base: position 1,806,150 of record JBAMCG010000123.1, on the reverse strand, counting down.
CTCAAATTGTTTATGCACACTGACACCCGCCCACGACACGCCTGCCGCCGGGCCACGCCCCACCTCTAGCCAGAGCTAGCTGACCCGGGGACAATTGTGCGCTCGAATGAACTTTCGGTGTTGTACACAAGTTGAAGCAAACTATGAGTAAAGCATATGAATCTATTTATAAGGATAAAGGACAATGCAATCCAATCAACCAGTTTAGTATTCAAGTCAGATTTGTGAGCACCGCTGCGTTGCCTTGAATAACTTGAATAACTTTGTATATCCTTGTATATCGTTGTATGTATTGAACGGAATGGAACTTCGCTGTCTGGAACGACCGAAGGTCCTATCCTTGGCAATAGCCTTCAGGGTAAACTTGGAGTGTGCAACTAGGCAATCTAATGTAGTATATCTAATCGAAGGTTCATAGTTTCAGCCATAATTTTATCTAAAAGAGAAACTATCCGAAGAACGTATCTGCGCTCAAAATACTATCTTCATCTGTATTACATATACAGATATACATATACATATTGATGATATACATCATCTTTATCATCGGAAAACATTTTAATTAACTTCTATGTCCCTTTCTTGGATAAGATACTGCAATATATTGAAGCAATTGTTGCTTCAATTGCCCACTTCTCACTCGCTGTGAGTTTTGTACTCTCCCGATGGAGCTGGTATCCCTTTATATCTTTCCTATATTTCCTGTATTTGAGGCTACCTACCTGCACTAGGTTGCTTTAGTACTCTATAAAAGTTGCTCTCTTAATTGCTCTGTCCTCGACCCAGCGCCCTCTGTTACGTTCCGTGCAGTAGATATCTGCTATCTCTATATATATAGATATCAATTGCAATTTGCCTCTTTATCAGACTTGCAGCTTTGACCGGATTTAGCAGATTTGCGGAATATTTTCGATGGCAGTCGCACAATTTGCATTGTCTTTGAGTGGCATGAACAATTTATCAACAATCTACTTAGCTATTTACGAGGACCGCATGCACATGAGCCGGTTAAGCGAGCCATTGTTGATTTTGTTGCGCCGACCCTGCCCCACGTCTGGCCCGCATTGCAGTGTCCGGTATTTGTGAAAGGGATGTTTGTGATGTTTGTGGTGCAGCCACATGATAAAGCCTGTCGTACCAGATCCTTTGGCTGGCTGTTAGACATTGGCAAAGGCAGAGGCATACAGAGGACTGGCACAGGCACTGACATTGACTGCCCCTTCCAAAAGGCTTCACTCTTGACTCTCAGGACCTTCGACTGCGTCATTTTGCAGCTGCAGCCGCCTGGTTGTCAGATGAAGCCCGTTCCAGGGAGCAGTGTGACAACAGCTGCCAGACATTTACAATAGCCACCGCCTCCTGCCCTTTACGCCTTTGCTACCAGCTGCACTCTCTGCTCATCCCAATTTCTGTGTTGTGATTGGGCTTATTTGCATTTCACATTTTGTTGGCATTTACCATTGCTTTATATGCACTCTTTGTTATCGTTGGCCCTGCAGCCATAGCACCTGCTGCTACTGCTGCTGCTGCTGCTGCTGCTGCTGCTGCTGCTGCTGCTGCTGCTGCTGCTGCTGCTGCTGCTGCTGCTGCTGCTGCTGCTGCTGCTGCTGCTGCTGCTGCTGCTGCTGCTGCTGCTGCTGCTGCTGCTGCTGCTGCTGCTGCTGCTGCTACTGCTGCCACTTCCCCAGTCTGTCCACATGCATGGCAAATATTTTCCCGTTTCCTTCTCATGTTCATTGTTTTTTTCCGTTGCTTTTTTTGCTTGTGCAGATAGCTTAACTAAAGCCTCACGCTGCACCTTTGACTTGGCTTTGCGGCCAACTGTCTGCTAGCCACTGCCCATTCCGTCTCTCACTTACCTGTCACCAGATTGGCATGGTGGAACTGGCAAACGGCGTCAGCCTCAAACCAGGAGATGCGATCACGGAAGAAGCGATAGAACACATTCAAACCCTCCTGCGGCATGGTCCAGGTGTTGCTCACGTTCAACTGTGAATGAGGCGGAGTAGAGGGCTGATGAATACAAAAACGAATACGATTACAAATACCAGAAGCAGGTAAAACCGAGGAGAGAAGCTTTTTTTTTTATATTTTTGCGTGTCGTCTTTAGGTTGTCAGTGGAGCAGCTCTGTGACGGGCCACAAGGCGTATGCTTAATGCATTAAGTATACGCCACGTAAAACGCTTACATTTTAAATGTTGTTCTACACACACATACATCGGCTGAGGGAGAAGCATATCAAAAAACACACTTTCACATATTATGCATGCAAATGTGTGCCTGTGTGCGGGTGTGCGTGTGTTGTTGTTGTGCGTGCCTATGTGTACAGGCAACAGCAGAGCCAAATATAAGTTGAATATAAAAAAGAGAAATGTTGCTTTGAAGACCGGCATATGTGGGGGCTCGGCATGCATATATGTAAATATATTTATATATATAAATATATGTACTTCATTAGCCGAGGCAGCAGCTGGGAGCACGTGAATAACGACTAAGAACAGCTGAACAGGAGGCATAGGGCCCGACACACACACACGCACACACAGCCCAGGCAGCAAGCTCTTTTCTTTTCCTTCTTTTTAATAACCAACAAGGACATAGCGCGATGGGGCTGGGCGGATGGCGGGGATGGCGGGGGCAGCAGACAGTCAGCCACCCGTGAAACCGTTGCGACGCCTAGGCTCTGTAATGCGAATGAGACTGACTGCGGCGGCACATTAACTAATTACGAATGCAAGGAGACGCGGAGGCGAGGAGCGCGGACTAAAGCGAAAATAAATATGCATATAAACAGAAGCCAGACGCGAATAAAGCGCACATCAAATCTTGCCATTCCCCTCATACGGCCAGCAAATAATGTTGAGCATTTCTTAAAAGTACTTAAGCTGGCCACAAATGCATTAAGCAAAACAAAAACAAAACAACTCCACAGAAATACATACATTAGTAATGTAATGGATCAGTCTGCAAGCTGATTCTCAAATATTTACCAGGCAGTTTAATTATGCATTTGCTACTGCAAGGATGCATTGTGGCAGTCGAGTTAGATTAATTACAGTTAGATGTCTAGCTAGATATCATATATCATATATCATATATCATATATCATATATCATATATCATATATCATATATCATATATCATATATCATATATCATATATCATATATCATATATCATATATCATATATCATATATCATATATCATATATCATATATCATATATCATATATCATATATCATATATCATATATCATATATCATATATCATATATCATATATCATATATCATATATCATATATCATATATCATATATCATATATCATATATCATATATCATATATCATATATCATATATCATATATCATATATCATATATCATATATCATATATCATATATCATATATCATATATCATATATCATATATCATATATCATATATCATATATCATATATCATATATCATATATCATATATCATATATCATATATCATATATCATATATCATATATCATATATCATATATCATATATCATATATCATATATCATATATCATATATCATATATCATATATCATATATCATATATCATATATCATATATCATATATCATATATCATATATCATATATCATATATCATATATCATT